>CM023858.1:8262500-8862500 GCA_013389735.1 Phaseolus lunatus | reverse complement strand
GCATGATAGAATTAATGAAAATCTAATATATCAACAAAATATAGAAGATATAAACACTCCATCACTACAAAAAAAAATCATTGAATGAAAGTTACTACAAGAAATTTAAGAAAATCATTAAATAAAAGTTAATTTTAGAGATAAAAAGATAATTAATTACTATATTAATTAAATTAGATACTATTTTAAAAAATAAAAAAATTATTGATATTTAAAATCATTTTTATTATTAATAAAATTTATAAATTAGTTTCTAAATTAGTATCTAATTGGCTACCAAAGTTTTAACTACCAACTTTTACATCATTGTTCTATCCACAGAAAGATGTTGATGGACACCCCCTAATGTCACTGAGGTATTTGCTGAAGTGTGAAGTTGTGATTTTGCTTCCAACATATGGGTTTTGGTAACAGGTGGTGCTGAGGATCTTGGTGATGTTGTTGTGTTTTTGGTCATCAGTTTATGATATTCCTCTTATTGAGATTAGAACGGACCTGTTCCCACTAGCTTCCTTCCCATCTTCGCATTATCTTAGTTGAGAATACAAATTTCATCTGTACTTCTTTGTTTCATCTCAATCATCTCCCTCTGAAGAGTCATTAGGATAGTCACATGTTCGGTTTCTACTATTCTTGGATCTCCTCTAATCGTTGGTCACATTTCTTGTAGATACAATAGAGTTTTTTGTGTGGTTTCTTCTTTCAGTCGCTTGTGTGATCTCATTTAGGATGGAGGAGATACATATAAGAAGTTTTTCGACACTCAAGTCAATATTTGAAAATTAAAACAATAAATATTGTAGGAAAACATATCTTTTACTGGGGTGACATTCATCTACTTATAGAGGTAAGGGAGATTACTGTTATATTTGACCTGAATTATCACAATTTTTTAGGTCAATCTTGTTTAATCCTAACAATACATATTGATTATAACAATAATTGATTTTTAATCATTTAAACCTATTAGTTGTTTTGAATTCTTGATATGATTTCAATCTCAATGTGGTCTCATCAGTCATGCATAACTTGTACGACTTTGACTAGTGATCTCAATCATATACAATATAATATAATATAATATATATATATATTTTAAAAATATATATAATTAAAAAATTAATATAATATTGTCTAATATAAAATCCTCACCTGTCAAGTACAGACTTATTAAATTTATAATAATACAACTAACATAGGTAAGTTGATGATAAAAAAAAATTAATGTATAAATATCAAAACATAATTTTTTTTTTCATTAATAGAATAAGTAATTTTATTAAAAAGTTAAAGAAATTTCAGTTTAGAATCATTTAGAAGAATTCATAATATTTTCTTACATGTAAGAGTGGAAGAACATTCAACAACTTTTCACATATAATATACTCATATGTAACTTCAAAATTAGTAAAATCTAAGCATTTTATTTCTTTAATAACTGAGATACTCAATATGCACTACATCTCGCTACGATAAATCTCTACCTTAGAAATTTACTCTAAAACTTGACTACTAAATAATTTTCTTGTGTCCTATAATGCTAAATATAAATAACAATTTAATACATTTTTTACAAGTAAATTATAAGCATGTACAAGAAAATAGGTGACTGGAACAATTATCATCCATTATAAGAAACAAACAAGTATATACTCATATAATATATTATTTGAGTGAGATAAAATCAATAGAAGAATATTTCTTTAAAAAATATGTTGGTCTATGCTGCTCTCTCACTTGACCAAAACTACTTCACCAAAACAAGATAAGCAAACTCATGACACAGTAAAAAAACACTCTAAAAAAACTAAACTAACTCATCTCACAATTCCAACATGTTCCATACAACCTAAATCAACATATAAACTTTCAAATTACTTATAATATAGCAAAATCCACGATTTCAGCAACTATGGAAAATTTCTTGTATCAATTCTCTTCACAAATTAAAATAATATTTATTTGAAATTACTTAATTAACTAGTAAACTTAGATCAAACCTATTTTCATACAGAAAATTCTTTTACCTTTTTTTATTAATTTTCAAACTTCAATGCCCACACATTTATGCTAATTCAATATTTTGACCATCATAACAAAATTCATAACTATACCTTGATCTCATAATTACACACATTTATTAATTTCCAAGACTAACTCAAACCACTCCAATCTCAAGTAAAAAAAAATATACAAAATTCAAAGTTAATTAATTCTAAACGGAAAAAACAGCATATTTCTAAAAGTACAAATGACATATTTATAAAATTTAAAATTTATTCAGAAAAGTTCTAACTTTCCTTATCTCCAATCACTTGGGAAAAAAAAAAGAAAGAAAACTAAGTGGGTCTTGGAAGAAAGAATAATAAATCAAGATGGCAAAGAGCTTCAAATTTATAGTTCTCAACTCCAAAACCTAATCATACCAAAACAACATTCATGAGATTAAAGCTTAAAATAATCCAGAACTTTTTATAAGAAAAATATAACTTAGACGTGATCTAGAAGAAGCTGGTAAATGAAGTTTACCTTAAGGATTATACTCCAAATTGTTGCTCTTAATAGCATAAAATTGTAAAAATACAAGGAGAATGGAGAAATTGAAAATCTGATAATTAATTAATTTTAAAATAAAATCTAAGAGTGTTAAAAATCATGAATAAGGCCTAAAATACTGTGGTTTGCAGTATTAATTAATAGTTTTAAGACAGTGGTTTTTGAAGGCATATCTTAATATCTAACTTTTGAATATGGCTGTAACGTTCCCATGTAACTAGGCAATGGTCTCTTCAATCCTCATCTTTAATCCAAATCCAACAACACAATACAGCACAACACAACAAACGCGCTTCTATCCTAACGTGAAAGTCACAGGCTATAACCCTTTTTTGGATACACGTCAATCAATTTCAGGTCAAATTACAAAATGACGCAGAAACTAATGCCAACTGCTTCTTCTGTTTTGACGAGAATATAGTGTTGTTCAATCACAAAACAAACACGCCATTACCCTCCTTCTGTTTCTACCATTGGATCCTTCTTCTAAATCATATCACTCACTTTTCATAACCATAAGCCCAATAACAACACGCCACGCGCAACCTATGCTATGAAATCAAATACAGCATTTGGTTTAACTATCATATCGCGGTCCATCACATAAATCATAAATACTCTTCATTCACATCCCTCAAATAATCTCTTCCCAGAGGTCAATGACGCGTTTGATACTAAAAGAAAAACAAAACATTTTTTTATCTATCACATTAATACACACTAAATAAATATATTTTTTATTTACAGTATAATCAAAAGCTGAAACTTGAACTGTTTGATTAAAAAACATAAGTAAGTAGCTTTTTCTTTAATCACTTATTGAAATGCTTTTTTTATTTATTGTATGGCCACAATATTCCTGAAAAGAAAATAAGAAATAATGATTTTGTTGTGTCCTGTTCTCTTGCTTTTTTACTGTTTTTGGATAGGAAGCAAGAGAGGATGAGAGAGAGTAGTGTTTGATTAGATTAGTGATGGTAGGTGTTACTTGCCGTGTATGATGGTTGATCGATCCTTGCACTGTTTGTGTGACGTTGGATGACATTGACGCAGATACTGTGGTGGTCCCTCCCGCAGAACAGAGTTTGCAGCGCTGGGTTCGAGATTCCCTTCGCCAATCATAATTTGACACGTATTGAAGGAATAAATAAGTTTTGTGGAAAGATAATAATAAATATTTGTCACATAGTTGTATGTCCGGTTAAGGTGACGTTGAGTCGGACAAGACAATGATATAGCGGTAGAGACTGAGACGTCTGATCAAGTAATCATACCTCATTTTAAGGTATGCTTTCAACTAATTTTCTAACAAAACCAAGTTCTATTTTTAATTACTTCTTTAATATTCTCAAATTTTAAAATTATCCTTCTGATTATTTATATATTTTTTTCAATTTAAACATTAAATCTTATCTGGTTTTGCTTGTTGAATGCTTGTTGAATGTTATTTTTTAAAAATATTGTTATACAACTTGACATCTTAGTTAAGCTAACATTCAAAATAATAATAATCATCTATCATTAAAAAAAAATATTATTGAAAAAAAATATAGAGAGAGATTATACTAAAATACATATGTTAGCAAAAACGATATATAGGTAAAATATATATATTCATAAAAAATTCTAAAAATAAACTAGATGGAAGCCTATTATACTAATAAAATGAATCTTTATGGAGGAATCCTAAGTTAGTCAGCTTATCTGCACATGCATTCTCATCACGAAAAATATGAGTAATCCTAAACCTTATTTTCCATAGTAATTAAGACAAGTGTTTCATCAATTGTGAAGCATCCACGGAACCTTAGTCCTAACAGTAAATGCACCACTAACCAAAGCAATATGAATGTTGTCAATAAACGCATCAGTGTTAATTTTAACTCAGCTTGGTGAAGAAAACTCCCATCTAATAGGAACAGGAAGAGGACGAAAAACTTTATCACTACGAGTATTAATACCAAAAACCTTAATCACATTCAAATTCAACATATCATTTTTCATTGAAAAAACTTTACCACTACGGGTATTAATACCAAAAACCTTAATCACATTCAAATTCAACATACCATTTTTCATTGAAGCTTTAGACGGATTTTCCACTAGACACATGAGATTTTTAATGACTGAAATAGTCCAAAAAAACATCAATCTTATCCTGAAATGTAACATGATTTATTGAATGCAATTTTTACTCACCTACATAAACACATGAAAAATTTAAGGAAAGAAATGTATACAAATAAATTCACTAAAATATATTTATGCTAATCACAAAAGTGTTTAATAGTACTTTTATTTTATTTGTTTGTTTTATATCACATTGTGTTTAATTTTTATTTCAATTGTTTTATAATTTATCTTTTTCATAAAAAAAACTTTTTTAATATTATTAGTAATGTGTATGCAATTTTTAGATTTGCATTAATGTTTTGGTTTCTAGCAACGGAAATATAGGGAAAAAAAACTTACAAATGAATGAGGTGTTAAAACATGAAAACTTTTAACATATAATTTTTTTATAAAAAAAGATATGGAAAGTTACGCATAATCAGTTACATTTAAATAATTAATTTTATGTTATAAATATTTTATCAACATTTATAATATTAAATAAAAAATTTATTAAATTTAAATGAAATATATTAATATTTTTTAATTTGTTTATACTCGGTTACTCGGTTTTATTAAAGGTATTTTAATAGCTCTTTATATTATTTAATTTTTTTACCATATAAATTAAAAAACTACAAAAATATTATCTATTTTTCTTTAACTTAATCCAAATAATTTTATTTTTTTACTCATTTTTCCCTCTAAATAAAATATAAAAAATTATAAATAATTTAAATATATTGAAAAAATATAATGAGTAGATTGTTGATGATAAAATAAGTGGATGCTTACAAGCTATGAAACTCAGACACTTCCTTTTAAATAGCGTGTCCGTATCGGACACACATATAGGACACGACACTTGTATGACACTCGTAGGACACGTATCAATGAAGTGTCCGATTCAAAAAATATTTTTTGGATTTCTGACTATTCTAGCACGATTCAAACACAATTTTAAAAATGAGAAATACATTAATTTTCTAAAAACTCAAATTTATTGTATAAATTTTTAGTATAATTATAAAAATAAGGAACAAATCATTTTGAATTAGTTATGAAAAACATCTTTTTGCTAAAAAAAAAACTAAAACATACTTGTGTACATAATTCTTTACTGTCAATTTATATAATTCATAATTATATAATATATAAATATGTGTTCCCATATCTTATATTTTAAAAATTATATATATCTTTGTGTTTGTATCCGTATCGTATCGATATTCATATTTGTATCTGTGCTACATAGCTTACAAGTGAATTAAAAAAAAAAAAAAAGCTCTAACATTTATTTTAACGGCGTTAAATTAATAAGGGCGATTCTTCTTGGTCACCACAAATAATAATGTATTCTAGATTTTAGTTGGGGGCTCTTTAGTTGACTTCCAACTTTAACAACCTCGAAAACTCAATGGGATAATTAGGTATTTTTAGCAATTTGCAACATTGAATTTGGATTAATATTATTTTAAATTATTTTATTTTATAAATATAATTTTAATTGGAATAAATCGATTCAAATCTTATTGAACTTTTTCAATAAAGTATTTCAATCACTACTAAATACAGAAAATAATTATTTAAAATGTTGACTAAAATTTCTGAGTCAACATTTAAAAAAAAAACTACTAAAAAATTAATAATATTTATGTAAATAGTAAAAAATAATCATTATAGATATTGTAAAAAAATCACATCAATAAAAAATACGTAGTTCACATTTATTTTGACTAATAAAATTGTTAACCAAATATAACAAAATATTATATGTTGATTTGACGGTTATTTTGATTATATTATTGTTTATTATTATCGAAATATAAAATGTCAATCTTTAAAATAATTTTGAATAAATATATATAGAAAATTTAATTTTATGTTTCTTCTAACGATAACAATCTATTATGTTAACAAATAATTAATTATAATGGTAAAAAATGGTTTTCACATATTTCGCAAACAAGCAATTATTACATAAAATAATATATTATTTGAGGGAATATGAAGGACTTTACATTTTGAAAATAAAAAATTAGGTTTAATAATAATTGATTAAATTTTTTAAAATATTTTACAGATTATTTAATGAACATAATAATCAACTACCATTAAATTAATAATAATTAATTGTTTTCATCAGTTATTTCAAAAAAAAAGTTTTCTCTCATTCATTAAAAATTAATATAGGTCTTTCATTGATAAATATGTCACATGTATGATGATATTTTTTTTTTCTTTTGTGAATTTTTTTATAACTTTGTATTAATATTTGGTGTGTGTATGTGTGTAATTGAGTATTTTTTGTTTTTTTTTATTAATAAAGAATTAATAAAATAATAAAAGAAATATTTTATGAATGTTTAAATCCGTATACATGAGTCAATAATCCCTTACCAACTTATAAGTTTAGATTATTAGAAAACATGAAAACACAAAAAAAAAGCTCACAAAAATCTTAAAAAAACAGATTCACATCCTAAAAAGACCACTATGTATAAATAATGTGTTTTTGTTATTTTTGTAAATTTTCTTGAAAAATGTTTTAAGGAATGATTTGCGTTTATTATTTTAATTACATAAGAACATTTTGTAATTAGATATTTCAAAATGAAAAATTCACTAAAGATTATTTGAATTGATTAGATGTAGAGTTAGTTGGACTAATTGGATGTAAATTTAGGATGAATCAAATTCCTATAAAATTTTGTGTGTCCTTCTTTTTCATCTTTCTCTAATTATCTAATTAGTTTAAATTTCATCTTCACCGTATATTTTAGCCCTTATTTATTTAACAAATATCCTAATAAAAATGAGTAAGAAATAATAAAATTTTGAATATTTTTTTAAATAATTTAAATACAAATAACTTTTATTAATATTAATAAAAAATATCATAATCAATATCAATATAGTATTTCCAACAATATAATTTATCTTAATTTGGCCGACAATTTCTATATGATTAGTTTATGTCAAATTTGAAACTTTATACTTTTAAGTAATCAAATTACTTTCATAAAAATTTATAATTTTTGTTTGAAATTTTTTATTAAAAAAATATATTTTAGTCTAAAGCATCTCAAATTCTCCATATAAATGGATTATCTTTTAAAATTTTTTTACAAAACATTTAGAATATAGTTTATTGTTTTTTTTCTCTCATTTCACATTTAGGGTGAGGTCTTGTTACATTTTGCCTTATTTCTCATGGTACAACTTTTTATTTATTAAATAAGGCACTAATAATTGGATAGTAATTATTTTATTTTATTACTATGATTTTTGTAGCAAACTATTTATCTTAACCGTTATAATACTGATAAATGGCATTTTGAATATTTTTGTATTATAATATTTATTTTAATTATTACAATGTTTGTGTTCCAATGTTAACATTATTGTTCCATACATTTTAAACCAGTATTAACACAATGAAAGTAGATTAACAATGTATATTATATTAGTAGTTTAATTATTTGAGCGATAATGGTTAAGAAAAGCAGAAAGATAAGGATTTGGGAATGTGATGTTGCCTTCATGATCAGAAGGAGTGGTCTCATCGAAACCATAGTTGAGTAATGGTGTGGTGTTGTGGACTTGTAACAGAGAAATCAATACATATAAGTAATATCGGTGGTGGTTGGGTGACACAACGTGACTCTATTCACTCTTACAATTAATCATCATAAATATATATAAGGATATTCAACCACGGAAAACGAGAAACCCAATGTATATATATATAAATATAATCAAGGGATCAAATTCGCAAAAATAAATTATTACTCTTTATTTATGATGATTACTTTTGTGTAATATGAAATCTCCTGTTTTAAGTCAATGTAATGAACTTTTTTCTATTTTATCAAGTATAACTTGATAACTTTCCATGAATAATTATTCTATCAATTAAAAAGTTAAATACATTATTTGATTCACCTATAAGTATTGTCATTCTTAATTTAGCTTCTAATATAAAAATATTAAATTAATTTATATATAAATAAATATTTCTGTTTTTTTTAAAAAAAAAAATTTGTGATCTCTAGACATCTTTGCATTGTCATGTGATTTACTTTATGCATTATTAATTTGGTATTTATATATTGTGTATAATTAATATGCCATTTATCGACACAATAGCCAATTTTAACATATTATTCATTTGATCCTTGTTATAATCAAGAATATACTACATATAAAATAATTGAATTAAAAATAGACATAGAAAGACTTCATTAAAGGTAATATAAATTAAATTAGTAAAGCGTAAGAAAATGCAGTATTTTAGATACATTATGAAAACAAATATAAAATTGATAATATCTATATATATTAAATAAAGACATCTTGAGATAGTGAAATTCAAAAGATTTGACAATGAAGTGGTGTTGGTGGAAGAAAGCTTTATTTTAGTTTATTTTATAATAAAATAATAATAATAATTATTATTATTATTATAATAAAAGAAGCGAAAGTATGGTATTAAAGAGTAAGAGTAAAAATAGTAGAAAAGACGGTAATGTGGGTCACGTGCCACTGGCACACGTAGTGGAGCGTGCAACCACGGGACTTCCACTCCACTTTCTGACATACCAAAAACAGAAACAAGAGCAACACCAGCCACCGCAGGCCTCGTATTTGTGGTCATTAAGGTTAATAACATATTCTCTTCGCACATCACACATATCATCTTCATATTCCACTCTTTTAATTTATTTAACATTCTTATTAATCATTATTTCAACAAATATTTTCAACATCTTCTAACTAAAAACTCCTTCTTTACATTTTTTTAAAATTTTTACTTTAGTTCCTTGTCTCTTAAATTTAACTTAATGCTATTTTGAAAGAAGATACTTTTTGATTTTGAGACTTTTTTTTTTAATTTTGTTTATTTATTATTAATATTAAATAATAAAGATAATAAGTATGACAAAGTTGCGTGAAAAGTGAGTTTCAATAATAATTGAAAAAATTATATTAGATATTTTAATTTTCTGATTATTAATTAGATTTACTGTTCATTCACGATTCCTCCTTTTGTATACAATTTCTATATAAATGAATTTAATTAAACAAGTTTCATATGAATTAGTAAAAAATGTCTAAAATTGTATTGAAAATCGGAAATGATCATATTTGAAAACAGAAAAAATTAAATTGAATATTTAAAATAAAAGAATAAAACGAATTTTAGTAATTGAATAATTTAAAAAACTTAGGTTAAATAGTTTTTAAAATGTAATAAAAGTGTATTGATAATTTGCTAATAACCTTTTTATTTAATATTGATTCAATAGACATCGAAGTGAAGGAGGGAGAGGGAGGGGGAATTATTTTGATTTTTGACAGCTTTAAGTGGAAAGTGAGGCATAGTAAAAGGTGATAGCGCGTGAGTGTGAGTGTGAGTGTGAGTGTGTGAGAGAGATAGGCATAGTAACACAACAACACAAGTCTGATCCAAAACCCGCCCACAATTCCCCATATCATGTCGTGTTCATGCCCTTCTTCCTTTTCCTTTTCCTTTTCCTTTTCCACAAGTTTCTGAAAGTGGTTGGTTGCATTACCATTTGCTACTTTCTTTCTCAACACACGGAAACAAAATTAACAAAACCACCCCAGCTCAACCCCTCTCTGCATTCTTCTTCCTCTCTTCTCGCACACCTGTAGGAATGGGCGACATGTACCACTTTGACAAGAATCTCTCTTCGCAGGACGAAATCTCACTTTTTCTGCGTCAGATTCTCCTCCGTTCATCTCCTTCTTCTTCTTCACCCCACTCCATGCCCGGATCCTGCAACTCCAACGTATCTCACCAAAACGTCAATTCACACACTTCTTTCTCGCCCTCGCAGCTCCAACACGGCAAGATCTCGACCCTTGGTTCCACCGCCTCTTTTGTCTCGGCTTCTGGCGCTTGCGGTTCCTTCAAGGGCCAGACTGCTTCTACTGCAAATGTGTCTTCTTCTTCTGTTTTAGTGAGCGAGAACGAGAATGATGACTATGATTGTGAAAGTGAGGTACACATCACACTTATTATTATTTCCACTCTTTAAGTTTGAGGTTCTCTTAGCAGTTTTGCTTCTCTAGAAAAAATATATATTTATTTTTTATCGTAATACTGTCGGTTCCCAGTTAAACACTGTAACACCATCATGTGTAACTCTTTTTTTTTTCCTTTCGGGTATCATGGGTTAATTTCGTTTCATAGTGATATTGATGACTTTGAGTGTGACAAATAAAAAGAAATTTGTTTCCTGGACTGTTTTTAGGAGTGGATCTTTGAAAATTATTTTGACTGGGGTGGGAAAAAATTCGAATGAATTTGTTATTATTTTTGGGGGTGGGGTTGAATTTTTAAGTGGGAATTGCACTGCTTCTTTACAATTGTTTCTTAATTTCTGAACGTAGGAGGGTGTCGAAGCCTTCGCCGAAGAAGTTCCGACAAAACCTGCTCCTTCTAGGAGTTCATCTAAGAGATCAAGAGCTGCAGAAGTTCATAATTTGTCTGAGAAGGTTTGAGAATTTCTGATTATGGCTGTTTGTTGTACTTGGTTTGGTTTTATTTTAATCATGCTTATGTAATTTTCCTTGTGGGCTTTTGTTCTGGCCTTGGACTTGTTGAGCAGCGAAGAAGGAGTAGGATCAACGAGAAAATGAAGGCCTTGCAAAATCTAATTCCGAATTCTAACAAGGTACGCAAGTTTCTTCAACCTTGGTTCTTACGATAGGTGCAGTTTTTTGTTATTAGCTGGTCTTGGTAATTAATTGCTTGATGTGTGTGGCAGACGGATAAGGCTTCAATGCTAGATGAAGCTATTGAATACCTTAAACAGCTTCAGCTCCAAGTACAGGTCTGTATCTCTTTTTATATGCTGCAAATTTTGTCGTATTTGAGAGGCTAAAAGTTTCATTTTTTTAGGTACTTTCAAACTTAAGTTGCAATTTAAATGAAAACAATTGTTAGTCTCTGAATTTTGATGTTCTTGTTATTGTTTTCCGTCTTGACTGAAAGTCTTTTTATGCGAACAGTATATATGGGAAACTGCACGATATCGGAAAATTTGAGAAAATCCTAGCCGGAAACTGTTGTCTTCTGGTCAAATATAATTTGTAATCAATTCTATGTTGATACATCTAATAAAGATAACGAGTTTAAGTATCCAAATTTTACTATCATTCGAAGTCTCAGATTTTCTTGGATGTTGTGATAATCCAGTGAACTTGCCAGTATTTTCTTCTTATTGTTTATATATTGTTACTGGATATTCCAAAAATCTCGCATTGTTTAAAAGTTGATTTGAGAATAGCTTATATAAATCTTCTTTCAGACTTTGAGTACCATATATATATATATATAGGTGGTGTTGGAATGGAATTGATTTTTGACATGGTAAGCCTCTAGTTGCTAGAGTAAAAGAAAACCTTTCTCTGAATTAATATTATAAATTAATTCTCAGGTTTAGAATTAACCTGAGTCTTGATTAGTTAGTTTCATTGTAAAAAAGGATGCCATAGAGAGGATGTTTCAAAATAATATTTTCATAAGCAGTACAGGTCCCATAAAAACAAAACATATTCCAAATAGTTTGATTCCCCCTGATATATGTTTTTTTTTTCTACTTACCATTTATATGATTATTAAAATGTGTTACACTCTGAAAATTCCAAGGAGTTTTATACTATATAATTGTCTTTTTGAAGGTGGAGTAGTCCTGAACTTAATGAGATTTTGGTCACAATATTTCAGATGCTGTCCATGAGAAATGGGTTGACTTTGCATCCTATGTGCTTTCCAGAAGGCTTGCAGCCACTGCAGTTGTCTCAGATGGGCATGGAACCAAGTGAAAGAAACAGGTCTACCCCTTTAAACATGTCAGCTACTCTGCCTCTCCACCAAGAGAACCCCTTGCACTACACGTCCAATCTACCTAACAAGCACATTCTGCCAAATCAGCCATCAGCACCATATCCTTCATTTATTAACAACCCAGAAACGAAACCTCTTCAACACCAAGGAGGATCTTCTGAGGTAAGCTCATCGACTTTGTAGTGTGTCAAATGTAGTAAAAACCATTAGTCATTGTTACATGTTTCCCTTGAATTGTAAAGCCAATACGCGGGGAAGACATTTTGCATTACCAGCAACCAAGTGCTATCCATTCAGATGCCAATACACTAGGTGGTTCTCAAGGTACGTGCAATTCAGCGTGACTATAAAATAAACTATATATTCCATTACTATGCTATATACAATATCTCATGCTCCAAAAGTATATTCTTGGAAACCCCAGTTGTGAAAGAATTCGAGTCAGGCACAACAGTTTCACTCTCTTTTGACACGCAAACATGTGAACCATGCATTGGCATTGGCAGAAGAGATGAGTCAGCAGTGATCATAAGAAATAGTGAGGCCAACATTGTTGTTACATCACAGTTAAGTAGGTAACTGGTATAGCGCTCTAGGTATATGATTCTTAAGGAAGCATATGGCATATGTGATGATGTGTATGTATGTATGATGTATGTTCATGCATGCAACAAAATGTCTTGAAAAGATTTCCAGCACACGAGAGTGCAGTGCAGAGGGGAAAAGGTGGTGGCAGTGGCAACTCGAAGACCGAGATTTTTGAAGTTTACAAGTCTAGTCTTGCAATGCTTTTTGAATTTTGGTTTCCGCGTAAAAGTAGGAATCCCAATCCTTTAGTTGTGGATTTTGTAATGTTCTCAAAAAGCCTATGGCTCTGGCCTACGTGACATACACAAATTATTTGTAGCTTCTCGAGTTGTTACATTATGCACTGTATAATATTATTATTATTATTATTATTATTATTATTATTGTATGCAGAAAAAAACTGCCACTACTTGTACGGAGTATCTATAAACTAATGACTGAAATATCCTCCTACCATGATTTCATTTCACTTCACTATAAAACTAGTTTCCCTATTTTGTGGGACTTTTTCTGAACCGCACCTTGGGTAGCTAACAGTGCGCTTGTTTGGATGTAAGGATTTACTATTACTAGGGATAGCACAGCAATGTGAGCCATATGATCGGCTTTGCAGCCCGTTAAAAAAATTTTGAGATGACCTTACTATTTCGATACGTTAACCACTTTTGTAATTCGTGCGGGTAAAGAATGGAATGGAATGGAATGGCTTAGTTGTAAGACCACGTAATAATAAAAGGGATGTTTTTTTACATTCTCTCAAATTTCTTTTTACCCTATTAATTATGAAATTCCATTTTTGAAATTTTGGATTTTTTTTTCTCTTTTAAATTTTTATTTTTGGAATTAATTTTTATATTATGAAAATTAAATTTTGAAATTGATGAAGTGCGGAAAGAAATGTTGATGGGGTGCAGGAAGTAGGGAAGGCAATGCGGACTCATCCATTCCGCATAAGCCTGTCTTGTATTTGACCCGTAAAATACAGGTCGAGTTGGCTCGTATCGCATAAAAAATGTGGATTGATATTATTGGTCTTTCTGCATAAGGGTTATCCTGTGGACATGCAGGATGGTCTGCATAAAAGATATATGTTTTTTAAATTGATAAAAAATATTTTTTTAAATATAATTTTTAATAAATTTAATTATTTTTCTTATTTAGATGAATTAACTAAATGATTTCACAATATTATTCTCATCCTAGAAGTTAAAATTTATTTTTAGATTGTACAATATTCCATATTACACAATTCATAATACAAATTTGTGTACAATATTCCATATTACACAATTCATAATACAAATTTGTATTATAGATTCTAGAATTTAGAATAGATAATTTTTATTTTTTTGAGAATGAGACTGAATGAAGAAATTATGGAGGTGCATAAAAAAATTTATAGATTTATAAGATATGCGAGTTATGCGGGTTAGTCTGCCCCGCTCGCACTTGGTCTGTGTGGATTGTGGGTTGTACCTGGGCCTAAGTGGACCATCAAGTTGGAATAAACAATCTGTCTCGCTTTGCCATCTTTAGTGGAAAGAAACACCTTAATAAAAAATAAAAAATCATCTCTTTCGATTTTTATTTTCTATATATATTACAAGTGAATTAATGTTTTTTAATAACATTTTAATTTTTTATTTGGGTTGTCCTGTACACCACGAGTCATCCTTTATGCGGGACGGGCCAACTTGACCCACATTTTACAGGTCAATGTGAGGCAAGTCAATACTAGGCGGGTTAACACACATTGCTATCCTTAACTAATACTGGGTAATCGCAGGGCGAAGGAAGTGTAAATATAGTTCAAGTTTGGATTGACCAATATTTACCAAAATGAACAAAAAGAAAGGAGAAGGAGAGGGAACGAGCACCCCGCCTCGGATGAGAAGAAAAATGTGGAAGTTATACCATGGGATGGTGGATTTACAACTTTGTCCTTACTGTATGGTATGTTTTATGTACGTGTATGATAGAGAATTGATGAAGTACCTTACCTGATCAAGAAATGAAAAAGACATGACGTAGGGGTTAAAAATTGGTCATGACCGATTATGTGTTAATAAATAATCGATTACACATCCTATCATAATCGATTATGATAATTTTCTACCTATTTATGTTTATAATAATTAAATTCAAAAATCATATAATATTAGTGATTTTCACTGTGTGTCATTTGTTAGGTGCTTAAGGTTAAGACTAAGTCAAACCAAAGTAGTTGGTTAAAAAAAGTGCAAGCAATTGCAAGGAGTAGATTAGTGTATGTTATTTATTATAAAGTAAACAAATAAACAACTTCATACATTGGAAAGACAAACTTATGCCCTTGGAGTGAATGTAGGTGAAATTCTTACTCCATGGGCAAACGAATGAAGCTTGTCTGCATGTTGTGCGAAAGGCAAAGTAGAGAGATTCCTCTATGAAGTTTCAGAAGAAAAAAAGTAAACCAATAAATAACATCACATGGTTGAGCAATTTGTACAACCTGTGTGGGAAGGGAAACAATGTATAAAATTTGAAATAAATGCTTAACTTTTGAGGGAAGACAACATGGTTCATTTTGAGTAGGAGGTGAGTGGTTTTGACTCTATTTTCTTTATTTTGTACCTTTATTTTGGATGGTTTGACAATAAAAATGGTTTATTTCAGCTGTAAAAGGTCGAGTGAAATTGAGAATGTTGTAGATGTGCACCACGAAACCTAAGTTGAAAAAGATAATAACTTTTGTAAGTTAGTTTAGTATATTGATTCGCAATGCAGATGCATGATTATTTATGACCCCTTTTATTGACATTGTGATTTCATGCATGTTATTGTGATATTTATTAAGTTGTTAGTAATGTCACTTTGGATGGTTCATTTGCAGTTCATTTGGGGTTGTATTTGTAAGCTTTCATGGTTAAGAAGTGAAAAAAAATTGTTTTAGTTTATGAACCAGATACTTGAAAGAAGTTATTAAATTATAACATGAAGATACAAATGAGATTATCCTTACACTGTTAAATGAGTAAAAAGTACAAAGAGAAGGACTGAAATATAGAGAAAGTGAGATGTGTTCAAAATTTAAAGTGTGAAATTAGAAGAAATGGATGAGAAAATGCAGAAATTTTTTTTATTTTTATATTAACAATTAAAAAAGTGTGGAAATATTTTTAATTTATATTATTAATTATTAGAAATGTTTATTATTGTATTCTTAGAATAATTATTTAAATAATAATAATTATTAATGGGAATAATATATTATGTGGACGAAGTAACTATGCTTCTATCATGGACAAAAGAATAACGGAAGATTTAGAATTGTTTGCTAAAGACAAAGAAATAGATTGTAGTTTTCTAGGGATGAACCCACAAGTATTTACAAATGCAATTCAATAGATTAAAAGAAATATGACACTCAAATCTCTATCCATATTGTGTAGTGTTGATTTTTTTATTGAATATGTTAAGTACAATGTATTGTCTAGAAGATACTGAAAAGGATCAGCAAAGGTTAGAACTTATGTCGTATCTTGTACATTTTAAGCGGTGTCGTAATATTATTCGTATGGGACCCGAGACATTTATACAGCTTTGTGCATGATTAAGAGTTGACGGGGCTATGAAAAATGAGATTAGGTCCACAATTGAGGAACAAGTTGCAAAGATTTAACATATTATTTTGTCATAATGTTAAAAATCTAACAATATCATTTTTTTCATCAATCTAGAGAGACTTTTAGTCGTCATTTTACAATGTTTTGAATATAATAATTGAATTGAAAAAAGAATTTTTATTTCAACCTTCAGGAAGCAAAGTCCAACCTTATATCCTAAAGCATGGGAGATTTACCAATATTTCAAATATTGTTTAGGTATCATTGATGGAACTCATGTCCGAGTGAAAGTCCCTCGATTGAATGCACCTCAGTTTTGAGGGAGGAAATATTATACAACGCAAAACATCTTTGCAGCATATGATTTTGACATGAAATTTACTTATGTGTTAGCAAACAAGGAAGGAATAACTTCTGATTCTAGGATATTAAAAGATGCATTTTCGAAGCAGGATCCTTTGATTATACCTGAAGTTTTGCTGCATTAAGCACTTTAGTATTTAAAGATGTTGGAATTAAGGTATTTTTCATGTCTGACAACTTAATTTAATTATTTTATGTAGGGAAATACTACTTGGATGATGCAAACATGGTTCAAGTTTTATGTGATACACTAAGGTTACAAAGAATAATGTTAAAATCAGGCAAAAAACCTTTAAGGATAGTTGTCGCGAGGTTGACGACTTGTTCAGTGGCTTAAGCGACTTTGGTTGGAATGAGTCAACACAAAAATATGAGGCAGAGAAAGAAGTGTGGAATGACCTCATTTAGATATGAACTTTGTGGAACTTAAGGTGTTGTGATATGGTTAGACATTAAGTTTAGGCAATAACAATTATGGTAATGTGGCGTATGTAGGCAAAATTGGTTGCTGCAAAATGGTGAGTGACACCTATAAAGTTCTATGACCTGTTACAAGAATTATGTGGAGTCAACCATGGCACTAGTAATATAACAGACACAATAGGACAAGTACGTAGACTTTCATCTTTAACTATTGACTTGAGAGTGAATCTATATAACATTATTGAAGACAATTTTATGGAAGAAGGGTACACCCCTACATTTGATCAGAGGCAACCTAGTCCTCCACATGTTGACTCATATAATCTAGGTGTATTTGCATTTGTACTTTTGAATGCCTCTGCTGGAACTTTGTCATCAAACGGATCTATAAGAAAAGTCCTAATGCTTGATTTAGACATTCATGCCCATTTTGAGAGGATGAATACAAGAATTGATAACATTATAAACACAACAGGACTAGACACCGCAACCACAAAGAAACTATCATGTGTTGTCAAGTGACAATGTGATTTAGTTGAGCGCCAAGTGGTTGCAATTGAAAGGTGCAATGATCTTATCAATGATCAAGTTTTGATTTTGAGATGCATGTTTGCCATTAAATATTTGGAGAGTGACACGTAGGACTTGGTTGTCCGACTTAATTTGAAAGACAACTAACTCACCATGCAATGTTATGATTTCCTCTTGAGTAACCTTGCATAAATGCATAGAATTTTTGGAATGCCTTAACAATTTCATCTTCATGACTTGTTGAAAATTATGACCAAGCAGGATTGTATTAGTAATGTTAAGTGCTTAATATAGTTTTTTAGTTTAATTATTTAGGTTGTTATGTTTTTTGTTTGATGAACTATTTATGTCAAAGTACCTTTGGTTTATTTTATGAGTAATGTGTTCATGATCTTAGTTTGTATGTCAAAATTTTTTAGACATCTTAGTTTCTATATGGGAATGTTTTCATCAAGTGAGTTTGTTCACTGAGAATAACTTTTAAACTTTAATGCTTTGTTGTGCTTAAATAAAACTTTTGTTATCATTTAATCCTAGTTTATCAAGTTTTATAGAGGCCCCTCATTCTAACCATGATACCTTAATGATTGAGTATCACTTCATTGGGTATGTATGTTTTGAAATGGTATCTAAGGACCATCTACTTGCACCACCTTAAACATATGAATGTTACATTTGGTGGACACAACCAACTCCACCCTATTATTTTCATGCAGGATGAGTGGATATCATTGAGTTGTGTGATATGTCTTTCATTCTGGATGATGAACTAGAAGAAGACCCGAAGCAGAACCCAAAAAAAGATGTACAAGAGGATGCATAGACAAAATCAAGGAGGATGCACAATAGGATTTTGTTCATACCCCTAATGAAGATGCAGAAGATGATGTAAAAGAGGATGCAGATGACAACCCCAAGGAGGATCCACAAGAGGATGCATAGTGGTTGATTAGATTATCAGATGGTGACAGTGACTATTCATCACATGACTCTTCATACGTTTTCTTTGTCTTGTGCTATGCTATTTGAATATTGTATTGTAGGTTAATATTACATATTTCATTGTGTACGAGTGATGTCAAGTTTTACTAAGAAACTTTGATATTATGATTTTGCAAAAAACATGTCTTTAAAGAATGTCTTAACATTTGAAAAGAAAAAATAAATTGGCTGATATAAAAATCTTTTGCATGATGTCCGTAAAATAGGATTCTACTATTTCTTTCAACCACATTAAAATATTTGAATACCATTACACTGTAAATATTTCAAATACACAATTTTAATAAAATATATATACAATTTTGGACTGTTAATAGACTTAATATTCACAAAAATTTGTAATTAATTATTTATAGCAAACAAAATTTCAAAATTTTTATAACATTATGAAATATTGAATTTGTAATTTATAAACACATTAATTACATTAATTTCTATTTATTCAATTTCAAATTGAATGCTAAAATATACTCTCTTTTTTTTGTAGTAATTTGGATTGATTTTAAAATAATTTTGGAATAAAACATAAAAGATTGCAATGCAAGTTCTTACACACAAAGGATTCCATGCTCAAATACAAAAGGTAAGATCATTTTAAAGTGATTGAGCATTCAAATATAGATTATGGTGTACATGCAAATTCGTAAAAATATACTTTTGGTTACATTTTTCTTTTGGTTGGAGAGGAACAATATCTTGGAGGAGTGAAAAAATCTATGATTCTTATTCTACCATTGAGACTAAGTTTGTGACACGATTTAAGGCCATAATTCAAGCATTGTGGTTGCATAACTTTACTTCAAGGTGTTGTATTATCTACAATATAGCCAGAATGATGGTTATTTAATTGTTGGATTGAGTGTTCACCACTAGACCAAAAGTTATAGCTATTATTCAAGACACAACCTTTTTACTTGAGAGTGTAATAGTCTAAACACTACAATTTAACAATTGTTTCATTAGGAATCAAACTCTTCAATTATGACTCAACCACCTGGTCTACGCACAATTATACAACTTACAACAATTTTTTCACTGAAAATTGAACTTTTGATATTGACTCTGATATCAATTGTTAGATCAAGCGATTATCACTAGACCAAAAGTTATTGCTAATAGTTAGGATACAACTTTTTCTATTTAAGAGCGTAGTAGTCCAAACATCACAATTTGATTGTAACTTGATCCACTTAATATTCTTCATAAACAATTAATGTCACCTAAAACAATTTTTATCTCATGTAATCACATTAACAATAAGTATCTTGATTGTTAAATCTTAATAATTACACGATACAATAACTTATGCTTACAAAATCCAACCACGCAATACGTAAGATGAGATTAGAAGTTGTTTAAGGTAGGAATAGGATACTCTTACTCTTTATATTCGCTTTCAACTTTAGTCATCGCAAGCATCCATATGTACAAAGGAAACCAATTAATATCTGTGGGCCCCATTAGCCTATGTTGGGTATCTAAGAATTATGTCCGCCAACAACGATTAACTTACCTAATCCAAGTATACTTTCCTATGCATGTTAAATGCTTCAACATTTTTATTTAAAACGCCAATAATTCCAATTAACATTTCAGAATTAGCAAAACAAAATCACTATTGCATTTTAAACAACACCCCTAACATAACAATACATTTTTATTCAGACTTGAAATTTTAGACTTAAGTACTCTTAATAGAAAAAGTGATAAAAAAAATTAATCATCAATAAAATTCACAGACACTTTACATTTGTAATAAGAAAAAAATAACAATGCAATAAAAAAAATACAATTTTTTACGAAAATTAAAACTAACCCAAACATGCCATCACTTCTTACACGACATAAATTGGGGAGGTTTGCCATGGTTAATGGGCGGATGAATTAAGAGAAACAAAAAACCACTCATCAGAACAATTTATAAGAGTATATTTTTGAGGGGCAATCATTATTTGCACCGTTGATACTAAAGCATCTATGAGTGTGTTACTCAAAAGTTAAAACGAATATTTATTTTATTGGTGAAAAGTATCACTGGTTTTAACTAGTATTAGATTTTCTGAAAATGGAATTGATTTGGTTAAAGCAGGATTTAAAAGCCACTTTTCTAGTATTTAGTATTTGATAATACATCTAGAATTAACATATTATTTAGTATGCAAAAACTAGAGCTTGAACCAGTGAATAGAAGAATGGAGTCCACTTCACTCAGCACCACAGTTCTTGAGAGACACACACACGTAGCATTCTCCGAATAAAGAGCGTAGTTCCCACACACCACACAGAGACACAACACAACAGACACAGTGACAACACTGCAATTGATTGCATCCATCATCCTGCGTTTTCTCTGGGTCCCACCATGCCAGCTGCCACTGCCTCCATTCCTCACCCCTTTCCTTTCTTCTTCTTCTTCTTCCTCTTCTTCTTCTTATTCTACATTTTTTCACTCTTCTTTTGCCTTTCGTTGGAGGAATGAATGAGTGAACAGCAATGCCCGATCAGTCGAGCAGCGGCGCAATGAACGACCAGCTCTCCAACCCCACCTCCATCTTTGGCCTCCGTCTCTGGGTGGTGCTTGGCGTGTGTGTCGGCGCCGCCATCGTCCTCATCCTCTTCCTCATCTCCGTCTGGGTGGCCTTCAAGCGCTCCAAAGCCAACCCCGTTTCCATCCCCGATGTCTCCAAGGAGATCCAAGAAATCAGGGTCGACAACGCCCCCACCCCCAACCCGACCCACCAACCCGACCCTTTTCCAGAACCTGACCCAGTTCCGCCTCCCGAGGACGAAACCAATCCCCTCAGCTACCACAGAATCCAGTTCGAGATTGGGAAGAACCACCGAATCTCCTACCCGGAACGTGCTTTGCTTCGCTCATCTTCCAACGACCCTTCCAGTGCTGAGGCTCGCCTCCTCGATCAGGTTCCCACTGTCATTCCCGAAGTTTCTCACTTGGGCTGGGGCCACTGGTACACTCTCCGGGAGCTTGAGGATTCCACCAACGCCTTTGCCCCTGAGAATGTTATTGGTGAAGGAGGTTATGGAATTGTTTATCACGGTATCTTGAACGACAATACTCATGTTGCCATTAAGAATTTGCTCAATAACAGGTCTTTTCCTTTCCTTTTCTCTTCTTTTTTTTAGCAATCCTCTTTTACATCACCATCTTAAGAATAAGATTGATAACCGTAGGGGGCAAGCTGAGAAGGAGTTTAAGGTTGAAGTGGAGGCTATAGGACGAGTTCGCCACAAGAATTTAGTCAGGTTGCTTGGTTATTGTGCTGAAGGAGCTCATAGGTATGCTTTTCTCTTCATTTCTCAGCTTCCTCCTTAATTCACCACCTCTGTTTTCCCTTTTTTTCGTTGTTCCTGTAGGACAATTATGAAATCATAATTTCTTTTCTCTTCCAGAATGCTTGTTTATGAGTTTGTCGACAATGGTAACTTGGAGCAGTGGCTACATGGCGATGTTGGGCCTTACAGTCCTCTAACATGGGAAATTCGAATGAACATTATTCTGGGAACGGCTAAAGGGTAAACAGCAAATTCCTTCTTCTCAAATTTCTTCCATTCTCGTCTATTCTTTCTCAGTTTCCAATTTTCTAGTTCTTATTATGCCGTTGGCGAAAATGCTTTTCCGTGTTATAACTGTTTGTTTTTCAACAGGCTAACTTATCTACATGAGGGGTTGGAACCAAAAGTTGTTCACCGTGATATTAAATCAAGCAACATTTTGCTCAGTAAGCAGTGGAATGCAAAGGTCTCAGACTTTGGCCTCGCCAAACTCCTTGGCTCTGACAACAGTTATATTACCACCCGTGTCATGGGTACTTTTGGGTTTGTATAGTCTTCCTTTTCCGTTGCTCCATTCCTTCCTCTATGTATTGTTCATGACGAGTTGTTGCCAGCAATTTTACTAGTTCTTCTATTCGCAGATATGTTGCTCCTGAATATGCAAGTACTGGCATGTTGAATGAACGAAGTGATGTTTATAGTTTTGGAATTCTTATTATGGAAGTTCTTACAGGAAGGAACCCTGTTGATTATAGTCGGCCTCCAGAAGAGGTTTGTTTGATACATTTCAGTGTTGTAACCCTCCCTGTCATTGCATTTTTTTTTTCATTTGTTTGTAACGGAAAACTCTAATTTTCAGGTGAATTTAGTTGACTGGCTCAAGAAGATGGTTAGTAATAGAAATCCAGAGGGGGTCCTGGATCCCAAGCTTCCTGAGAAACCAACTTCAAGGGCACTAAAACGAGCCCTTCTTGTAGCCTTACGTTGCACTGATCCTAATGCACAGAAGCGACCTAAAATGGGGCATGTGATACACATGCTTGAAGCTGAAGATTCCCCTTACAAAGAGGTAACATTTAGTTCTTCTGATGTTAATTCAACCTCAGTATAGTGCTAGTTAATGCATAATTAGCGAAGTAAAACATGTGTTTGTTCTTTAGTTAATTAAGATGTGACAGTTAAAAGGAACAATATTTAATATTCAATCCAAAAACTAAATAAGAACCAATCCCTTGTCTTACCATATTATGAAATTTCCATATGCAGCAGAAAATGGAGTTTTTCTAGCATAAAATTTAGTTTCTAATTTCGTGTCGTAGTTTATCTGAACTCTAAATATAAATTTGTTTTTAAACCTGGATATCGTGTGACAAATATTTTGATAACTAGAAGAGATATTTATATTCATTTATGCTATAGTAATCTCCACAGTGTTTGCAGTTCTTCAGCTTATCTACAAGTTTTGTGTTTGATCTACTTCAATGAAATATTATTCATCTAACCATGGATATTCTCAGTGAAGCTGCTTGATTTTTACTTATTGATCAAGTGCTACGTTGTTACAATAGGATCGCAGAGCTAGAAGAGATGCGGAACATTTACCAAATGATAGAGTAGAGGATGGGTTGAAAGAGGAGGCAGCTGTATCAGTTGATGATGGCAAGGTTGAAAACGGGATGTGTGTCAATGAGACAAGAACGAACCCTCAAATAGAAAAGCAATAAATTCGCATAGCTGTCTCTTTAATGACCCTAAAACTTGTGTCTCCCTTTACAACCTGTCATTGACGAAGGCCAAACAATTTGTGCATCCATGGGGCATAACTTGATACATTGCTCTACATTGTTTGATCCTTCTATGCCTCAGCTTTTATACTCGCATAACTCACTCATCCAGATTTCTCCCATTCTAAGGGGTGATTGTAGCTAGAGGTGGTGCTCATGTAAATTCTAGCCATTTTGTTCTATTCACCCAATAAAAGATTATTATGCATCGTTGGATATCATGTTTTGATCTGCCCGAACACTGTTAGATAAAAGCATATTGCATTGTCAAAGTTGCAATGACATGCGTCCATAAAATGGACTTTAGATGTATACATCATATTAAATGCTCATACTACACACAGTAGGTTTCTTTTCCTCCTTTTTGGATTTGTGAGGCCATTATACTCTGCATACTAGTTAGACTCACTACAAGTAGTTGGCATTAGATAAGATGACAAATCATGTCCCCTTCAACAGACTGGTCCATGAGTCCCATATTTTGTCAAGTGGGAACTCGTGTTGTAAGTTGGAGAGGCTTGGATAGTTCCATTAATGGACTCGTGTTTCTAGGGGGCTGCCCACTATAATTGAACTACTTTGTCTTGCGTACAAGACGGAGCCCCACCATTGCTCATTCTAGATATCGCAAATCTTCATCTAATCTAGACTTTACTAGATCATAAAGAATTCAGTCATTACTTGCTCCACAAATTTTCAAGTTTATTTAGTGACTCGAGCAATAGTGAAAACACATTTTTTAAAGAAACAGCTACTGCAAAAAGGAGTTCTTTCACGAGACAAGATTTTGATGGGTTTTATGTCAATCATTTAGCAAATCGAGTCACAAGACAATCATAGAGTGTGCAGTGTGATGAAAAATGACTCGAATTCCATACAATACAAGGAATGAAATAGGCCGAACCACCTAAACTCTATGTGTACAACATACGCACATACTTAACGCATAAATATCTTCAATGATAAGTGTGGAGCATGCTATGGTTCTCATTGGTTAGTTTCGACCTCAGGCTATGGAGCTTGTGTTATTATAGTTGAGGTATTATAGTTTGGGTCTACGCAGTTTTTAAACTTTGGTGAGTAGAATTTTAAATTTTTGTGAGTAGAATTAAAGTTGATATGGATACCATCTTAAATAATAATAAATATTTAATAAAATGAATTCATTATTCTTTACTAATATTATTATAATAGTTGAAATAACGAAAATTGAACATAAATAAAGAATTAACATCTAATATTGAAAAAAACACGACCACGATTAGATATAAAAGGATGGGGAGAACAAGTGAAGCATAAAAGGGACACATGATTGAAAAAAAACAAAACAAAAACTCGTCTAGAAATTTGTGTTTTTGACTAAAATTGAATGCTCTAATTGAGTTTTATCCTTCTTAGCTAGAACATTTTGGTGCCTACCGAATGTCAAGTAAATCAATCATGCGTCATTTTAAAAAATACAAGTGATAAGAAGGACGATGACACAAAAGAAAAGAAAAACTATGCATCAAATTTTGGACATGAAATATCGCAAACAACATTGCATTTAAGTGAAATCATATCACGTTCATGTGAAGTAGGAGGAAAGAGAATATATCGTATTGAACGATGGTCATATGCCAAGAAGAGGGGGTTTAACTAGTCTTTGTTACAATTTTAGTTTATTGTACACATGTTTCACCATTTCTTTTCTATTTTATTATATCATTTTCTTTACTATTTTGACAGCAATTCCTCCTCCTTTAAAGAATTATTTGATGTGGTTGACAACCAGAAGTTTTCCAGACTAACCTAACATTTTTAATTAATTTGAATTTAAATTTTCTTAAACTAGAGTATTTATGATCAAACCCGAGAATTTTAATTAATTTGAATTTAATTTTTCTTAAACTAATGTATTTATGATTTACCTGAATATTTTAAATAATTTGTATTTAAATTTTCTTAAATTATGGTATTTATGTTTATGGTTAAGATAGATTTATCTATATTTTAATTTTGTCCAAAATTTTGATAAAGGTAGTTTAAGTTTATTTGTTGATAGAACATATTAATTATAATATTATATATGGTTAAACTGTAAAACATTAAAAATATACAATTATCACTTAAAATGTATATTTTACAGAATATATTTTAATATAAATTTTATGGATAAAATATAATATAATGTTATAGAAAATTGTATTTATTAAGTCAAAAAATTATATTATTAAAATATAAATGTTTGAAAAATTATATATTTTAAGATAAAATTACATTAAAATGTAGAATGGACTCTGGATATAATCCAAATTCATCCTAAAATATATTGAGTCTAATTGTTTTAAGATTTGAATCAATCAAATATTCCTGGATGTCAAATTGTGAGTTGGTAGAACCGGTTGATTTCCAATTTTTTGTTTTTTTTTATCTTTAAATATTAGATTATCCTATATTTGATCTTCTTCTTTTCTTATAATTTTAATTAGTCTACTTATGCAGGATAATAGCTAGAAGTGTAAAATTTATTACTCTCCTTCCATATTATTTTATTTGATTGTCTAATACTCTTGTAATTTTGATATTCTACTTTATTTATTGCTGATTTTTTCTATAAGGCTTTTAATGAGAATTATTATTATATATTCAGTGAAGAGCATAAAAAAAAATCTCAAGTACCGGACTTGGCATGGTGTTGAGTCTTAACTCGATCCACTCGATTGAAGTAAAAAATCATCTCACGTATTGCACTTGGCATGGTGTCAAGTCTTAACTCAGTTCATTGGAATGAAGTAAAAATCCATCTCAACTATTGCACTTGGTTGTAATGCTGAGTCTTAACTCGATCCACTCGACTGAAGTGAAAAACCATCCAAGTATTACACTTGCCATGATGTCGAGTCTTAACTCGGTCCACTCGACTAAAGTAAAAAACCATCCCAACTATTGCATTTGGCATGGTAACGAATCTTTAATGAATCCACCCAACTAAAGTAAATAATCATCTCAAGTATTGCACTTGACATAGTGTCGAGTCTTAACTCGATCCACTTGAGTGAAGTAAAAACTCATTCTAAGTATTGCACTTGGCATGGTGCTGAGTCTTAACTCAGTCCACTCAACTGAAGTAAAAACTCATTCCAAGTATTGCACTTGGTATGATGTCGAGTCTTAAGTTGGTCCACTCGACTGAAGTAAAAAATTATCCCAAATATTGCACTTGGCATGTTGTTGAGTTTTAACTCGGTCTACTCGACTAAAGTAAAAAATCATCCCAAGTATTGCACTTGGCATGGTACTCGATTGAAGTAAAAAACCATCACAAGTGTGACACTTAACATGGTGTCGAGCCCAATGCTCTGCCCATTACTACTAACAAAATTTCAATTAGTTAGCCTTTAAGGCCTTGCTTGAGGTTGGGAGTTTGTGGTGCATGGATTGGTTTCGATTAATTAGCCTTAAGGCTTCAACCTGTGAGACTAGGGGGCTTGAGATGTTATAGGTCGAGTCCAAACAATTTTTAGATCCTTACAAATAGCATTAAAGTCAATCTAAATACAATCTTAAATAATAATAAACATTGAATATAACAATCTATTATTTTCTCCTCATATTATTATAATAGCTGAAATAAATAAAATTGACTTTTAACAGAAAATTAATATTTAATATTTAAAAAAATAGTAAAAATACTGAATAAAGAAGGATGTGGAGAAGATCAGAAAACATAAAAAAGACATATATGTAAAACATAAAAAAGATGTATAATGATGGATAAAATAACAGAACAAAACTCGATCTTGAATGTTCAATCTGACCATTCTACTAATATAACCATTTATTTGCATGATATTATTTTGGGAGTGCTGGTCGCGAGAGGGTGTTTCTGTCACAAGTGGAGGTATAGCTATGGGAGAAACATCACAAGTACCAAAAGTAGCGTTTGTCTGCATGTCATTGATATACAATTAAATACAACGATGGGTTTGAAGGTTTCCAATGAATATTATTTGAGTTTAATACTTTAGTAACTCTACATTTCGTAAATTCACTCGCTTGATTCCACCGCCCCCTTTGTCTGAATCTCTGTAGTGTTTGTGAGAAAAGGAGAGCGGAAATGGATGACATGATGAACTTCTAATTTCTAATTTTATGCCAAGAATTCTCTTGTAAGGTGGAACAATTAATACTTTTGAAATGATTTTGATATTATGGAGAAAATATTCAACTCAAATTACAAATTAATTAGATACTCAATTTTAAATTGACTGCACCTAAACTGAAGCCGACAGTTTTCTTAACATTATACTTTTAATTTTCATTTCTCACAAATTTTAATTATTTTTCTTATAAGAATTACAATTTGTAATTTAAAATTTATGGACAAAAACTTAAATACAGTCAAAGTGTCTTAAATTATTTGGAAAACTAAACCAAAAAATAGAAAAATATTCTTTAAAAAATTGATTTTGGTTGGAATTAGAAATTATCCCAATTTCAACTCTAAAATTATCAATTATGATCTACAAAATATTTTTATTTTCATAAATAATTTATGAATATAATATAACTATAATTAATGCATGAAAATTATTATTTGAAAAAATGTGGTAATTAGAAGAATTTAATGTAATTACATGAAAATTATTTGCATTTATTAATAGTGTAGAAGGAGATATATAATCGATCATGCTTTTTGGTATAATATTATGCCTATGTCTTCGGCCATAATCATTTTTCTACCTTATTTTCACTGTTAACACTATTGATAAATGTAACTAAAGGATTGCAATGGTTATGGATTTAAAAACTATTAACACAATTAATAAATAAAATTAACAGATGCAATGGTTAAGAATTTAAAAACATTTTAAAGCAATTTATATTTACTTTGAATTAAAAAGTATATAAAAAAAACTGTGATGAAGAAAATAAGTAATTTTTTTTCACTCTTATTTTAAACAAATCTTGATTTTGTTAATTTGAAATTGAAACAGATTAATTGAATATATAAATAAATTAAATTTCTATAAAAGTATAAAATTATATTTAAAATTTATTTTTTAAATCAATGTAATTTTATGAAATGTTATTAACAAAATAAATTTAAATATTAATTTCAATTTTATAAATTATTTACTTTATAATTAATCATTTTTAAATTTTAATTCATACTCATTATTTTTTAAATTAAACTAAGGGTATTATTGTAATTTATTATATTACCTAATTAATTTAATTCTTTTATTGGATCAATTAAATCTACTATAAACTTTTTATTCTTTTTCTTTTCCTTCCATTATCTTTCCACTTATGAGTGAAAAATTAAACATTACAATGAACCATGTGACTAACAAAAAATAGGTAAATATCTTTTTCCATTTATAAGTGAAAGACTATGCGATAATCAACTTTACATTGAATCATATGACTAACAAAAAATAGGTAAATACTACATCTGTTTACATTTATAAGTGATAGACTACCTGCTAATAAATATTATATTAAACCATGTGACTAACAAAAAATAGGTAAAGATTATATGCTAATAAACATTATAATGAACCATGTGACTAACAAAAAATAAGTAAAGATTATATCTTTTTCCATTTATAAGTGAAAGACTATATGCTAATAAACATTACAATGAATCATGTGACTAACAAAATATAGGTAAAAATTACATTTTTTTCCATTAATAAGTGAAACACTATCTGTTAATAAACATTACATTGAACAATGTGATTGACAAAAAAAATATGTAAAGATTATACCTTCCATTTATAAGTGAAAGACTATGTGTAAACATTACACTAAATCATGTGATTAACAAAAAAAATAGATAAAGATTAGATCTAATTTCATGCCATAATCATTATATAAACATAAGATCATAAAAAAAATGAAACATGTAATATGGAAATTCCACAAAATCAAAAATAAAAATCCCTTTTAAAAAAAGCATATAAAGAATTACAACTAAAAACTTAGGATAAAAGAAGATGAACACTAAAAATACCGAATATTCTAGCTTAATAAATCTCCAAAGTTCTTTACTAGAGTATATATTTTTTAATGAAAATTTTCACTTTTTTCTTTTTAGCATATATCTTTAAAACATGATGAAACTCCAAAATTTATTATGATTTTATCATTAAACTATCCCTAACTCAATTCTAATTTCAATTACTTAATCTATTTTCAATGACTCAACTCCAAGCTTTATCTTCAATTAATAGTAATACCTTATATTTATTTTGACTTTTACTCTTGAGTGAGAGTATTAATTTAATGATCCATTCTAAATAGATTAGATTAGGTTAAATCCTGTCTAAATAAATTAGATTGGATTAAATCGATACTCAACTCAACCTGAATAATTTAATTTTATTATAAAAAAATTGTCTATTATAAAAAAGTATTTATTACTCTCCAGTTTAGTAAATTTAGTATTTATTTTATTTATTTTTATTTTAATACTTATTTTTAGTTATATTTTTTAATTTTAATTTAAAAAAATTATATAGGATATTTTAAAAATCTTTAAAAAAATTGGAACTTACAAATTAAAAAAAAATATTGGAATCGAGAGTTGATTCAATCTAATATAAATTTATCCAAACTTACACCCTCTTATGGGGTAAAATATTTGAATTCAATACTATTCGCCTGCCAAATTCCTAATTTTAAATCTCATAAGCCCCTTTGTTAAAATGAAAGGCGTGTAAAAATAACTTGGAATTAGAAGGGGAAAAAAATTTTATATACTAAAAAGACTTAATTAAGTTTTAAATCCCTCATATCCTATTTTTAATTGAGTTTCTGTCTAATGTTTTATCTATTCAATATTTAAAAAATTTATATTTCTCGATTAAGTCTCTGTCTGTTTATTTTATTTTATTTTTAAGTGGATAACGTATTGTTATCTTGCATACGTGTTTTCATATGTTATAGATTGTGAAGTTGTGTGTTTAATTTAAAACATGTTGGATAATGTTATGTTTTCCAAATGGTTTCCATGCTTTTAATTAAGGGTGGTGATATATTAGCACCAGTAAAAACACACCCCTCACATTTTAATAAATTAATATTTTATTTATTTTGTTTTATTTTTTAATTTAAAAATATTATATTATTATTATAATAGTGTCAAATGTAACTTTTTTACGGTTTATGGTGTCAACAAAACTTTTCTGTTTAATTAAAGTAATTAAAATTCCTTATCGTCTTACATTAATTACAATGTATTTTATATTGATCATATTGTGCAAGACAACAATCATATCACCAAGTTAACTGAAAAAATTAAACGGAAAAGACTTAATTAAAAAACATAAAGAAATTTAAGTGCTTAAAAAAATTAATAGAAACTTGATTAAAAATATCTAAATTTACTATTGAAACGTAAAATTTTATTATTAACCCAACCGCTACTAAAAATATGATCATTATACCACCATAAAGTTTCTATCTAATTGATTAGAAGAAGACGTGATCATTAATCTAGCTTTGCTAGAAAAGGAAACACTTTATTAAAAGAGTTAAAAGTTTAAGAAAGGGCCCTTAATTACTTCCTATTTGTTTGGTTTGAACTGATTTATAAAAAAAAAGAGCAAGTATTAAGTAAAATCACATGAAAAGTTTAAAGAAGTATTTATTGGTTAAGATTAGTGAGTTAAAAGAAATCAATTTAGATGAAAGATAAATCTGAAATTGATTGACTCAAGATCTTTTGTAAAGAAGCACCAAAGTATGGTTTTCTGTTTAATTATGTACGATGCAGGAAGTTTATGCTTGAACTGCAGCAGATCCTTGTTTTTCTGTTGGCGTTGTGCGTTGAACGTGATTAAACATGTTTCAGTGTGTGGATAAGAGTCAGAGTTTGCATTGAAAAGACATAGCCAGAGTGTGGAATATGGTATCAATGCCAAAATTAGAGGAATGAAAACATTGAGAAGCTGCCACGTGTGCGAAATGAGAAATGATATTTTCACCAAGTACAAAACCAATAATAGTTTGAGTTTATGGCATATTGTTAAAAAGAAAGTCAACGTAACGTAACCCTTTTGTATTTGATTTGGGATGATAAATAGCCACTTCTCTTCAACGCAAAGCATCGCATAAAACAACATTCACGTTTTGCATGCATGTAATGGAAAGCCATAACCACTCCTGTACCGCTATATATATTCATTTTCATTCAACTTAAGACTTTTGTTTCTTAATTATATATAGGAAAAGCTTAGTTTATTGAACAACACAAGATCAACCATGGCAACGAAAGAGTCCAAGAAGAAAACTTCGGGTCGGAAAATACCCGGACCCACAAACCCGATGGTAACGCCTATCTTGACGGATCATTACCAATTCACCATGGCTTATGCCTACTGGAAATATGGCAAGCATCTAGAACGTGCTGTGTGCGTCACTCCTCATCGTGCATGCTTGCATGTTTTTTTTGGTTTAGATGGATGCAGTTTCATATATACGTTTGTTTATGATGTGATTCTTCGGTTGTGAAAGTAATTTTGTTTCAGGTTTGATTTGTATTTTCGGAAGAACCCCTTTGGAGGGGAGTACACTGTTTTCGCTGGTTTGGAAGAATGCGTGAGATTCATTGCTAATTACAAGCTCACCGAGGAACAGATTGATTTTATCAAAGATAATTTGCCTGTTTCATGTGAGGTAAAGCGTTTCTCGTTTTCATCATGGCTGCGACACTTTCGTTTCGGTCTTTGATCGTTTTACTCTAAAATTTCTTCAATAACAGGACATAAAGATAGCATGTATAAGATTGAACACATAGATTACAATTGTCTGGAATAAACTACCTAGCAAAGATATGTCTTCTAAACATTGTTTTTTCTGTGAAGGAATTTTAGCAACACGTTGTAAGACTTTTTTCTGACGGAGTCTCTTATATGAAGTGATATTCTTACAAGTCTCATTTGGATTTTCACATTAATTTCATCCGATGAGAGTATAATAGAATGATGGTGTTAGATAATATATTTTACCAGTACTTCGCTAATTGTTACAATCCTTGAGGACCACTTGGAAACTGCTTTGTAACTTTTATACTCCTTAAATTCAGAACCATTTTTTTTTTTTTGCTTTCTATTTTTTTGCTTTTTTTTTTTCTATTTCCCAGGAATTTTCACCTTGGTAAAACATTATCTAGCACTACTCTGAAAAAAAAAAATACAAATGAAGGATATAAAGTATCATGACACGTTTTTGTCCAAATTTGACGCTTCTGTCAATTTTCTAGTCGATTTTTCCTTCAAAATAAATTGCAACTTTGGTAATTATTGATGAAATCATAGGAAGGCTTCTTTGACTATCTTAGAGGAATTGACTGTTCTGATGTTGAGGTGTATGCTATTCCCGAAGGATCAGTTGTTTTTGCTAAGGTACCCCTGTTGAGAGTTGAAGGTCCAATTGCAGTGAGTACCTCCTACTATTAAATAATCTCTTTCAGTTTATATCACTTTTCAATTCTTGTTTCTTGCAAATACTGTCTGCTTCTTGCATGAAATTGACTTTCTACTCTTCAGGTTGTTCAGTTGCTAGAAACACCTTTTCTCAATCTCGTTAATTTTGCATCATTAGTTGCAACTAATGCTGCAAGGCATCGTTTTGTTGCTGGAAAATCAAAAACTCTGCTTGAGTTTGGACTACGAAGGGCTCAGGTTTCTAAGTCCTACTGGAAAAATAGTTGATGAAAAAAATTAGAAATAATTTCCTTTCTCAATGATATATCAAAAGAATATTACTTTTAATGTAGGGTCCTGATGGTGGAGTGGGTGCATCAAAGTACAGTTACATCGGGGGATTTGATGCAACAAGGTACTATCTATCAAACAACTTCAATTCTAGTTGTGTTTGCCAATTGGCATAATAGGGTAGAAAGGCTCATCATATTATGTATATATCTATCACTAGCAGTTATCATGACTGAGATTTTTTGGACTATGGTTTTTATAGTACCAACAAAGTGTGCTAGTTATGACTATTAATTATATATATTTCTAAGATTTATAAATACCTGGAAAACATCAAATATGTTTCTTCAACTGTTAATTTAAGATGGCAGGGCTGATTTTGGCAACATGGCATGTAAACTTTGCTTTTATGCCAGTGGTTACCCTATGAATTTGTTCATTGACAAATGAAAAACTGCTTGCTATATCCTTGTGGTTCAAAAAATTCTGCTACATCTTTTGTAATTGGGCAAAGTGTATTACAATCCTTTACAGGAATTGTAGTTCAAAATTCGAATCCGTGGTCACAGATATACAATAAGAAAAGATGGATCTAAAATCCTTTGAAACAGTTAATATCTCCTACCACGTCCAAATTTCATCATGCTGCAAGAAATAACTAAAATCTGGTTTTCAACATACTAATTCTATCAAGTTAAAAGGGCATTCCCTTTTTACCAATTAGTTTGGGTTTATTGATTTTTTTTGTATCTGACCTTTGCTATTGTGTAACTTTGCTTTTTCACATTGCACATCAATAGCAACGTTGCAGCAGGAATGTTATTTGGGATTCCCCTCCGTGGTACTCATTCCCATGCATTTGTTAGCTCCTACATGGTATGTGAATATTTCATTGAAATTCTTAACATATTCTGATGGTGTTTGTGGTGAGAAACTGTTTGGTGGGAATATTGCCATACTCTCTTTTTTTATCAGCAAAAGATAATTGTTAATATGTCAGCTTTTATTAATGAAGGACTCCAAACTGCCATTTGTTCTTCTTTCTCATCCACTTTTACCACTAAGTCAGCCTTATATCTCTACATAGGTGTACCTGTTAATCAGAAGGGACATTGTCTTTTTTATATTTATGTCCCTATTCTGCAATTCATGTAAAACTAAATGCAGCGCAATTAGTTCAGAGATTTATGAACCTCTTTGGAGATTGTAAATCCAAAATTTAAAACTGCAAAGATCAAATTTCTTATAAGATCAAGATATGAGAGTGGCATGCAGTGATAGAAATGAGAATGATACTATAAAATCATAGAAGAAAGGAAAAGATGAGGAAGATCCTCTCTCTCATATTGTAATAATAGACTTTCAGTCAAGAGTCCTCTCTTTATCATGGCCTTTATGATTTCTGTTATCAGTATTGTTATGCTTTGTTATGAGTTGAGTCATTTTCTGACGTATTTCATTTGCTTACTTTTATGTGTACCTTGTGCGACCTGTGTTAAGCAGAGCCTTGACGAGATTAAAGACAAGACGCTTCGTAAAAAAGATGGTTCAAGTACATGTCAAGATTTTGTTAGCCTAGTTCAAGGCTGGATGAGAAAAATTGAGGTGTCATGATTTAAATCCTTTACAAATACTTTTTTAATTTGTGGTTTATAATTTGTGCTTTGGTGTCTTCCTGATGACAGTTACTTCCATCATGTCCACATACAAGTTGGTCTATTTAAGCGTCAGTTCATGTCAACGTTGTAAATAATTACCATCTGATAATGGATCACGGGATATGAATAAGAGGATACAAAAAAGGGATACTAGTATTATTAGGTTTATGGAATGTTTTGTTGGAAATTTATTCTGAATTTGGAATTCTTAGCATATTTGGGGCTATTAAAGTGCTGAATATACTAGGGCTGTGTGGGTTTTCTCAATTTCCAGCCATAGAGTCAAAACTTACTTGATTATCAAGTATTATTGTTGTGTATTGAGTTTTTAATTGACTAAACATTTCCAATTTTCTACCCTTTTAGGCGCGTTCTTTCTCTTTTATACTCCAAAATCCTCAGATTCTTCCATTTCTCCACACGACCATTTTTATAGCATATATTTATGCCTTTTCACTTCTACAACAATAATCTATACTGATTTGTTACTATGCAGCTGTCGGAATCACTACGTGGCAATTCTGCTGAGACCAATAAAAGTGAGATGGCAGCATTGACATCATATGCTTTAGCATTTCCTGATAACTTTCTTGCCCTAGTAGACACTTATGATGTAAGTGTATAATGTTTTCTTATACCTGTATTTCTTAGTATTACAGACGCTGTTAGGCATATGAACGGTAATGATAGGTGGTGAAGTGTGTGAGAGACAAGAGTAGGCTAATGAAAGCATCATTTGTAAGAAGAATGATAATTATTTTACTATTCCTAATTCTACAACTAAAAGATATTAAATTTACTATTCAGATTATTTATTGATAACGACAGAGGGATACAAAATATTTATGACAAACACGTCAAACAAATTCCTTACAAACTCTAGTCTTGAACCTGCTAAAATCAGATACTATCTTTTACAATTAAAAGACAAATATAAGGACATCTATTGGGCCTCATAACAGTAGATAATTTTAGCACCATTTTGATAATGAATGTCGAAAGTGGGTAAATCTTGCTTATCCTATCCTTATTTTATGTCTTTTGCGAACAAGTTAGTTCAGGTTTAGTTTAACTATTTTTGCACATGGTCACACTCACATATGTTAACAGGTCATGAGAAGTGGAGTGCCTAATTTTTGTGCAGTTGCATTAGCTCTCAGTGATTTAGGGTACGTCAAGAAGTTTTCCATGCATGCTTATCATAATCACTTGATCATGTAATTGTTATTCATTGCTGAGTTTAGATGATGTTCTGAACAGATACAAAGCAATTGGCATTAGGCTGGATTCTGGTGACCTGGCATATTTGTCTTGTGAGATCAGGAAGTTGTTTTGCTCCATTGAGAAGGAATTTGGATTGCCCGGTTTCGGGAAGATGAGTATCACAGCTAGTAATGACCTTAATGAGGAAACATTAGATGCTTTAAACAAACAGGTAAATTCGTTTACACACTGGAAATTGTAGCTTTTATGCTGTTGATTCAAGGAATTCAAACTCAAGAACCACTAGGGACATGAAAATATGAATGTTAGTGGGCCAAAATGAAGAGTGTGTGTAAAAGGTGAGAGATTTATAATAAGAAAAGCTTTAGCGACATAGTTTCAAAACAACCTCTGTCATTGATTAAAATTTGTAGAAACTATGAGGGAAACTCACCAAATATGAATTTTGTAATTTTTAATAAATTTTAATTAATAATAGAGTGTGTTTGAAAGAGTATGTTAGAAAACATTTTCCAAACATTTATTTTGACAGAATAGTATAGAACGGCTTAGATTGAAGCACAATTTCGCTAAAACTCCAGCCTATACGTCAATTATTTGTTTTCTTATCCTACTTCTTTTACTGAATTGCATCTTTTTCTGCAGGGGCATCAGATTGATGCCTATGGAATTGGTACGTACCTGGTTACGTGTTATGCTCAAGCTGCTTTAGGTGTTGTTTTCAAGCTGGTAGAGATTAATAATAAACCTCGAATCAAACTTTCTGAAGTTGTCTCAAAGGTTTGAACACTAGAAAGAATATATAATTAGTTGAATAATTTATTTCCATTTAATTATAATCTTATCATCCTTTGGTGATTTCATCTGTTTGTAGGTCACTATTCCATGTAAGAAGCGAATATATAGATTGTATGGGAAAGAAGGTTATGCTTTGGTAGACATATTGACCGGAGAAAATGAACCCCCTCCAAAGGTATTTTCTTGTGTGTCAGTTTACTACAATTTATTGCTTTGTTCAGAACCATTACATTTACTTGAGTCACAATTAATCTTCTCCTCACATCTAACTAAGATTTTAATTTATGAAAAAAATCAATAAAACATAGTAGCCACGTGTAGAGAAAATTGATCGAGACTAGTGGTCTTATATCATGGTAAGTGTAGTTTACAAATTGTAATCATAAATATTTATTGAGAAAAAATCATGATAGGTGGGAGAAAGAATCCTGTGCCGCCATCCCTTTCGAGAATCCAAAAGAGCATATGTGGTGCCTCAGAAAATTGAGGAGCTTCTAAGGTGTTACTGTGCTGGAAATTCAGGTACGAACTGTATCAAAATATTTCTTCGGCTTTTCTCATGACATTATTAATGGACTTAATACACCTCTGGCTCTTAAAACAAAATAAGGGTTTGCATCATCTCATATAATATGCTGTGTTATTTGTTGAAGATAAAACGGAAGAAATTCTACCTCCTTTAAAGGACATTAGAGAGAGATGCATCCAGCAACTTGAGCAAATGCGACCTGACCACATGAGGAGACTTAATCCAACTCCGTATAAGGTCTAAAACTTTATTATTTCATAATCTTCATTTTGAAATGCTTTTAATACTTTTACTTCAAATTTTGAGCAGGTGAGTGTGAGTGGAAAGTTATATGACTTCATTCATTTCTTGTGGCTCAATGAGGCACCTGTTGGGGAGCTGCGATAACAAGGGAAATAAATGGAGATGCACCTAAATATTTGGAGGCAAAAGAAATTGTAATACTGTTTGCTTTCTTCTGATTCATTCTTAATATATATCTATACACATATGGGGACATGTTTATACATTTTATCTATATTGTATACCTATTTTAAGTTTCTATTTTGAATTTAATAATATTTTAGAATTTTAATATTTTAATCTCAATTATTATTTCCTTACATATTCAGCAATAAAAAATAATAGAAATGAATTTTTTATCCAATTATATAAAGAATAAATTTATTAGTTTTGAACTTCTTTCTGGTATATTTTACACTACCTCTTTTGTTGAATAACCAACTTTTAATCTATTATGATGGGATATAAACATAGCATATTATTTCCTGATACATTATTGTTTTACTTACACTTCCCTTTTCCTTTCGATCCTGGCGTTGTGGCGTTGTGTCGTTTAGACAAATACAAAACCACAATTGCAAATAGCATTTACTCATAAAACTAATAAACATTCTTAAGAAAAATCAATTCCTTTATAATTAAATTTACTATGATAAAAAATTTACCATGAAGTGTAAAATTACAGTAGGTCGCCCCTTCAATCAATTGAGAAGCTTTGAAAATAATAAAGATAAACGTAAACATATTTACAGAACATGTGAAATTTTTCTATGAACAGCTACAGCTACACAGTCAAGTACAGACTAGTATAGAGGATTGCAAAGATTTAATCAGAACCCAGTTCTGCCAGCATGATTTGCTCAATCACACTTGATAATCTATAATTCATCGTGACTCGGCTAAAACCCCTTGCTTAAGTAGGATTCAGTTGGACATCAAACCTGCAAATTAAACTGTAATGACCAGATCCTCCAGTCTCACCCACCCAAAGGCACAACGGTCCCTGATCTTCTGTGCTGTTGAAGCTGCTGAATCAATCATCGGCCTAATTTTGATCATCTCTTTCTCTATCGTTATTCTAGATTTGGCCTCCATCTGGAAGAGTCACGTCCAAAAACAATATGATTAATAATTATGAACCAAGTTGTATAGTTAGTTAATCATTATTCATTTATTTAACTCAAATAACAGTTAACAAATTAGCTCGAAAATCCTATTGGTTTGCTTAAGGTTTAAACAAATTATTCTCGTCAATCTTGTCGTCGCATCATTTAGTGAGTACCTTTTCTATACAAGAAGCAGTGTCAAACACATGGCAAAAATATGAGAGCTGCTTGTACAAGTCCGCTTCAGTGTACTGAAAAATCAAATAAACATTTATTTAATTAATTCGCATATGAAAACAACTATTGATGTTCAACAAGTTCGTGAGTGAAACCTTTCTAAGCAGACGGCCATTGCAGCGAGGATAATTTGGACAAACAGTTCCTCTCTCAGAATCACCAACCAACCGAAGGCTGATACTTCGCGTTGTATGCTTACACGTTTCATCATCACACTGGACGCAAAAACAGCCAAGGATGATGACACCTAACATTTATGCTAATATTCATAATATATTTAGAGAGGTGACTTACCATTAGTAAACCTCTATAGTACATCAAAACAAACATCTCCGCTTGCCTTTTGACCTGACATGAAGTATAACTGTAAGTATATTCCTGGGAATAATATTCTGTGCTAAATCAAATCAACAAACATGTTAGTTGCAACTTCAGATGTTCTATTTTGAAGTTAATTCCAGGGTCTGAAATTGGTGTAAAAACTCTACTAGATGAATGTAGCGCACTTAAACAACAATACTTAAGAAATGACTTAAATCTTAAATTAGTCAAACCTGATTAGCTATCATCGCAGGAGAAACTTTAACATCTTCTGGGCATTTAGGACAACACAGCTTACGCCAGAAATTGTAGTCAGATTCCTCCGGCGATACGCTGGTTGGCCTTTCACTTCCCAACAAACAGCAAATAGATTTAAAGACGGGTGGGCAGTCAAATGTACCAGAGCAGCTGGGGCATGACAAGACCAAGGGCTCACATCCCTGATACCTGCAATTATTTTATCACATCCAATCCATTAATTAATAATTATGGATAGGGAAACCATCAGCAAAATCAATTGATCATAAATAACATAGTTTTTAGCAAGAATCTAACAGCATAAATAGATAAAGCTAAAATACTGTAAAAATATTATATAGCTTGTTCAAATCTCTGCAAAGAATACTAAATTTCATAATTGAAACCAAAAGTCTCTACCAGTATCTATATTATTAACATTGGTAGTGAATATCCGCAAGAGATTTTTGACAATTTAAAAACCAAGACGTACCTCTCCTCGTCATTAGCAGCGCACAAGAGTGCATTTCTAGAATCATCATTAATAGCTTCACTTGATTTATGATGAAACTGCAAAACAATATAGTTTTCCAATTCAAATAATTGATACAAACTATAAAAGTAAATACCTGCATCTGAATGCTGAGACAAACTAGGAAGTATATTTTACCTTTGACGAGTCGAGCCCTAAGCAATCAGCCAGTCTTTCTGGGCTTGTTCCCTGAATTGATGCACAAAGACGTGATACGACGGGATGGATCTACAAGAGCAAAAAATAAAATACTCAACCAGCAGGGTACACAGTACACAGTAACCATTGTTATTTATAAAATTAGCCACTACTAAGACCTGTTGTGATAAATAGTAATCAATGTCAATCAGCCATGTCCCTTGTTCCCCTTTAAGTTCATCAGGATGTCTAGCACGTTGAGCAATGCCACCTGCACTGCCTGAACTACCACCCTAATCGAAGATAAACATAATATTAAAAATACAAAAGTGAGACAGAACATAACCTACGTCAAGTGCTTCATGAAAAACATCTCCCTGGGTTACACTAGTTGTCCTTTGATAGGGAGCAAATGACTAAATCACAAACCTGCTCATAGCAAATTATATAAGGGATTGTATCACCAACAGAACAGCCAGAAGTGTAACCCTGTTGCTTCAATCTTTGTGCCACCTATACGTTGTGATCAAGAAAAGCATCCTCAGAAGTCAGAATCAAGTAGGTCGTAGCAAAAGAATATAGATCAGACTGTTTGAAGTAACAAAAATGAAAACAAATTGGACTAACAAGAACATGTGGCTGGTTCTTGGCATCAGGATAAGCTTCAGGGGGCTTAGTCAATGTCTTCGTGATGACATATTTCTCCAGTGGTACTTGTCCATTCCTCATTTCTTCTTGTACCTATTAAGATTAACATCTATCAGTTTGCATGAAAAACAAACCTCAAACTCAATATAAAAATCATTAATTAAAATGAAAGGCAAATTTACACGAATAAAATCCCCAATGAACTTCAATTCCTTCACAAACGATTGATATCAATACGGTTAATCCCATCAAATGTGGATTATACACTCAACTCAAGCATTCAGGATTTCAGACCACCCTATAAATAGCATTCCACTCTTCGGCCAAAGAGTAGTAAGCCAGAAGCTCCAGGAAGCATTATTTAATCACATAGTAGGTTATTATAAAGAAATGTCTAATACTTCAAGACATCACAATTTACCTTCATGAGAGAGTTGTGGATTGACTCCACTACATCTTCGGATGATCTGTAAGCATGGGAACCACAATATAACTAGTTAATAAAAAAAGAGTAATCATGCATCTAGGTAGGCAAATTGGCAAAATGGCAAGTAACATACCCTCCGGACAAAATTTGAGTCAAGCAAAAATCTCCTAATTCTTTAGCTAATAAGCTCCAGTCACGGCGAACAATGTCAAGACCTTTACGTTCAATAACCTGCACCATGCAATAACCTCACTGTATGATCTTCCGAATATTTTTGGTAATGAAAAATAACAAGATATCATAAACATACCTCATATGGGATGCCATCTTTAAACAACAACTTTACAGCTGCATACTTTTTTTTCTTGAGAAGCAGCATCCTTTTATATAAACCATCAAGATCAATTTCCAAGCATTTATATTTCTTATTGACCTGATGACAAATTAAAGCAGAAAACACATATCACGAGAAGATAGATGACAAAAGAAAAGGAAGGAAAACCGTCATTTATTCTTGAAATATGGAAACATTCCAGAATTATCTGTAGTTGCACACACTGCAAACTAAACATGCTAAGAATATGTTGCAGTAGTGTCCAACTAAAATAACCTAAGCAACTGGTTAATGACAGAAAACAGAAAGTATAAACACATTCATATTATTTTTTAAATCAACTATAAGAAAAGAATATTCAAATATATTTTATCGCAGAGATAACAAGGCTGAAAAACTCCATTTGTAGCTCTAAAACACCATGTTGCACAATATAAGAACAGAGCAAAAGAATATGCAAATCTAAACCATCAAGAATTAAGAGCTTTTCACTGCTAATAGTCAAATCTTACCTCTTGAATAACTTTTACAGCAATTTTATTAGCTTCCTCAATATCATCTAGCCCACTGTAAATCATTATTGAATCAGTATCACCATAGATCACCTATAAAGCAAAAAACATTGCAAAAATTAAGAACTAACATTTGCAACCAGTTACATAAAACAAATATAATTCATAAGATGACCAGTACTAGAGATAACCTCTAAATTCAAGGCATTCTGAACTAAATCAACAGTACTCTGCAGTATTTCCCTTCCCTGTATGGCCAATGGACGTGCAAATGCAAATGTGAGCATGTGAAAATATGTTTCAGAGTATGGTAATGAATGGTTACGCTGAATAAGCAAGTATATTCTTACTTGTAAAGTAATGAGCTCAGCCAACGGCTTAGCATAAAATCTTGAACTGGAAAATCCCAGGCACCCATACATACTGCATATCACACCATTACATTTAACACAGAAGGAACATCGACATTAAATTTTGGAAGATGAAAGAAAAGACGAAAAAATCACACCTGTTTGCAGTAAGCTTAAGTGCTTGCTGCTGAATATCTAGTTGCTGAACTCTAATAGGATCAGCTTTTTCATTCTTCTTTTTTTCATTCTTTATCCATGACTTTACCTTCTTCCTCCTATCGACAAGATTTTTCAGCACCTAGCACGACAAACATATCCAATTATACACGCATCTAAACTCTCTAGTCTACAGGAGAGAAAATTGAAATAGCCGTGTACATTAATAGTCATATAATTTTCTAAATATATTGATAAACCACATGAAAAACAGACTTGCCACTTTTACTTACGTCACAAGGCAACCAAATATTCTAGAACCTTTATTGTGCCCATGTGCAAAAACTAAGTTGCTTTTGTATAAGGAATTCTCAGACAATATTATTTCTTTTGAGGCAATCTAAAATGAATTGTTATAAATTGCTGTTTCGAAATAAATATGCTTTGTAGGTGAAATAAACAGCCATGGCTATTCCTTACTGTGCTATTGCTTTACGTTACTTGCAGTGATTTTCTTTTACGGTTTTGTACCTCATTAGGTAATAGCAAAGGATATTTCATATCACTAGTGATCATTGATCAATTCGTATTTGGATGCAGAAAATTATAGACAATGATGATTGAAATCAGAGAAAAAGTACATTGCTCTATCTAGTCCAGTCCATTTGTCACCACGCTCTACATCACTAAACAACCATGTCAAATTGATTGGGCATTCATTACTAATTGTATAGTTTTTCAAACACCGAAATAATGTTGAATTGTCATTTTCCAACTCTGGACCAAGGCAGAAACAAACCAGATGGAGACAACTCTAGAAAATCCAGTTACAACCCTATCCATACACAACAAAATAGAAGCCACAGCCTCTCTCCAGTACTGTTCAGAATATATAAACCGCTTCAGGTAGGAGGAATTGGTAGGGCTTCATATCTAAATCATACAAAAATAGGAAACAAGAAACTAGTATAAAACTTCAAAATGATTAAAAGATAAAATATCTGTATATGTGTGCATATTTTACCTCTGGCAAGACTCCAGTAGTTTTACTAGATGGTAGACGTGGAAAAGATCCGTCCAAAGTTATTTCCACAGTTGTAAAGCAGATATTGTATTCCTGTAATTCAATTCAGTAAGTTGCAAACAGTAGAAACTGTAACAAACTGCCGCTTGTATCGAATTGGACAAAGCAAACCAAGCATATTTTGAAAGACAACGGCATCAACCTGAATAATAGAAGGATAAAGACTGTTGAAATCCAGAAGCAGTATATATTTGTCATATAGACCCTTCTTTGGCTCCAAAACCAGTCCCCCGGCATACGAAGGACCCTTTTTGCTTTTCTTATTATCAGCTTCAGAAGCATCATTGTCAATATCTACATCATAGTTGCTATCCTCGATATCATGAGTTACTCTACGTTTAGTCAATTTTGTTTCTTTAGAATAATTTGAGAACTTGTCTGGCACCATATATTTCATTGCATGGAAAGTATGCAGCAAAAGATATTCAACTCTCTGTGCTCGAGCACCCTGAAATAATAAACTAAAAACGATTAGCTGTTGACTTTGCCTGATAGATTAAGTCCAATATCAAATCAAGCTAAAAAGTAAATACAATAGGATCTCACCTGCAGAGTTTTGCCCCACAGATTACCACTTATATTAGTCAGCTGACGCGTGAGTGGAAGAATACTTAAATAAAACATCAGTTCCATAGACAACCATGCATCTGTTTCACCGTATTCAATCTGAACAAGTCAAGAACACTATAACAGTCAGCATAGAAGCAAATAAACTAAATAATTGTTTAATCAATCACATATTCTAAATGAAAAAAAGTAAACCCTTTGACCCACAATCATATTTAGCAAGACCATATAAGTTGCTAAGGTTCCACATATCAATATAATATTGATTCAAAATATTTTTTATTAGAATTAATCAATGACGAGTGCTAGCAAGACTCTTAAAACAATCAAATTAATGAGAAAAAAATGTGAAGATAAATATTAATGTATATTAATGCTATTACTGTATTATTTATACAAAAATAACAATTTCTGTATAATATGCAGCAATTTGAGAGAGAGAACAGGTGCAAGCCTTTAGTGACATGTGTAGAGTTTGGACTAGGCACAAAAATAAGTCACCAAATCCAGGGCAGTTATTCATTAGTATTAAAATATTGCATACTACAAAATATTCAAGTTTCAACAATTCGGCCCAAAAGCACGGTCTAGTTCAACTCCAATTCACTGGTAATGAAAAACTTATCATGTATGGAAAGTAATTCGTTAATATCATTAAACATACAAGCATCATAGTTCAATGTTCGTGAGTGCAAACTATTGCAGAATGTATCTAGATTTCTCACTTGCCCTAAAAGATCAGCCCAAAAAAATAGTGATGTAATGAATTGAAACAAGAACCTTCCACGATAATGAAATGTGTATCATTTGAAAAAGATCATCCACAGTAAACATCACATAACAAGCCCTTCAAATTGTTCCCCACATTAAAAAAATAGAGCTGTTTGAGTATATTGGAACCTACAAGCTCCATTAGTGATTCTGCTGATTGGAACATTTTTGGAACTTCATGTGGAGCAACTTCCTTCCGAAATTTGTTCAGGTGTGATTTTGCAAGGTGACTTAAAGAATAACTAACCTGGAAGAACCAATAATGATGGTTACTAAGAAATAAAACCACAATTACTGTTCAGTGCGAGTTCTCAACAATTATTTTACCTCCTGTAATAGGTCACGGGAACACAAATATGTATCACATAGAAGCCGGCCAGCAATGCATGACATGATACCAGGATCTGCTCCAGAACCAAAAACCTTACTTCTTCTTCCAAGTTTAGGCATTGTCGATCGGTTGAGGCGGCCTAGTTTAGACCACATGCTGCTTGCTACTTTGCAAGCCTGCATATTTTTTATAGGGTGTTTTTAGGTGTAGAACTAAGTGTAAAATGCAAGTCATAGGGAATGCAGCAGATTTTTTTGTTTAAAATAGCCAAATGGGCCATTTAGGGACAATGAAGGTCACTTTCTTGCACAACTGACACAAACCCCGAAAAAACTGTAATTAGAAATTCAGTACAAAGCTTTAAGTTTAAAAACAAACAGTACACTGAAAACAACTGACTGAAAATATAGTTTTCTTGATGATAGTGTTTTGGGCAACATCAACTGAGGCATCAGCTAATGAGTTTCACAGAAAATATATCAGGAACTTTGTCTATTCAACAGGTAGACAGCAACAACATTTTTAAAAAAAAATATACCTTAAGGGTGATGACTGGTTGAAAAAACTGCAGAACTGCTACACTTTCTTAAGGACAAATTCAGACTTCCAAATGAATTCTATTTTTCCATTTAACAATGAATGAAACCAGTCTCAACTAACCATTTTCCCAATATAACCTCTTCATAATCAATTCTGACTAAGTTTTGATCTTCACGTAATTTTTATACTATTTTACCACCTTAAGAATGAATTTTTACCCGATTTATGCAATTGCTCAAACCACCTAAATCAATTATTTCTCATCCATATATCATCCATTGTTTTATCAGTAGATATAAACCATTTGATAATGAGGAATAATAAGAAATGAATGTGCCAAATTCGATTAACTTTATGAAAAGCCAAATAATTGACATGAAATTATTTGAGGAAAAGCCAAAATTTCCACCTGGGATCTGTGGAGAAGAACATCCAAGTCAAATCCAGATATATTATGTCCAACAAGAACATCGCTATCCAACTTGTGCAATTCTAACATCAAGCGGTTCAACAAAGCTCTTTCACTGAAAACAGTGTTATTAGATAGGTCAAGCCTAGAAGCAATCATAATTTCCAAGAAAACTTTCACAATTCTTAGACATCATATTCAAACTTAAAAAATAACATAGCCATGAAAATAAGCACAAACCATCTTGTAATGTCTCTACCTGCTTTCAGCACACAGAATATTTGAACCAGCTTTTAAGTTTCTGTCCGTAACCTCCTTGTTGAATCCCATGGGAAATATACTCCCATCAAGTTTACGAACAACAGTAAAATGGGTCAGCCTTCCGGGTCTCCTCCACTCTGAAGCCATCATAGGGGTATCAATCTAAAATTCAAATAGTAAATGTTAATGTTGATCATACTTCCTCTGCAACTTCATCTAACATGGTGAATCATGTACTAGCAAATATCTTAAACCTGATAGTAAATATTTAAACAGGAATTCTGATACGAATAGATAGTCTGCGACAGTTATTTAAATACTCAATGCACAACAAAACCAAACTAATGGTAAGCAAACACTAAAAAAGAGAACCATAAACAACCTTAACCATGTTACAACAGACAATGGATGCTGATACAATCTCATTAATGTTCTGCTTTTCATTTATGGTGGTTTTCAAGTTTATTGCTGCAACAACCACTGGAGGAATCTTAGAAGTGATTTTTGAAGGAGTTGAAGTCCTTATGTGTTTAGGAGAATCAACAGTCACTTCAAATTTGCACCAGCTAACCTGTAAGCACATACAAGATATTTGGATTAAAACAAAGTGGCTTGTATATGGAATAAAGAACAATATATTACTTCAACTTGACGAACAACTTAAATCTCACCCTTTGGTTAGATGAGTTTGTAGCAAACTTTGAAACCTGTAGCCATGAAGGCCCCTTTATCTTCCGTTTAATCAGAAAAAGCTCAAGGGCACTGCAAATTGCAATAATTAGTTCAACAGTTTGTCTAACAAGATAAATGCTCAATTTATGGACACTCGCGACAAGAGTGGGGAATATCAACATAAAAGCCTTTGCACAAAGTGAAATACTTGGGAACTCAACAACGAAAATACAAACTTAAAATAACAGAGTTCATGCTTATGTTAACAAAAAAACAGGCTTTTATTCTCTAGACTTAAGGCAGCTTCTCAGTCCTCACACCAAAATAAGAATTAAAACTGCGTAATATTCTATTTAAGAGACCCAACACGTATTTGGAATGCATAGTCATGGAGAAAATAATTTATCTTCACAAAAAGAAATCTCCAAGGTTCTGCCAGATTACTCTCCAAGTATCATTTCCCAATGTTTCCAAGTTTAAGAAACTCATTCAATAATCATCCTCAAAGTTACAGGTTCTTATTATATCCAAAACACCAGATATTTGTCGAAAGAACCTGCTTAGAAATCGGTTCATTGTTAGAGACTGCAGGATAAATGTCATTTGTAGAAAATAACTATTGGCAGTTATGGATTAGGAATATTCATCTGACAGAGGCTGTAAATTGGGGAATGTAAGTTATTTGTAGTTTGAGGACAGAGAATACTCAGTAGGAGACTTTTGTCTCTGGAGAGCAAGTGCGTTGTTGTATTTGTGTGATTACAATGTTCTACGTTATAAAATATTACTTTAGCAATAGGTGGTTCTATCGAAAGGGCACATAGGATAGTCTTCTAATACTTATTATACCTGCAACTAGTTCCTAAGAGAGCAGAGAAACTTTCTCCTTTGAGATCTGCTGGAAGTACAGGATCCTGCAGCGGTAAAAATATCGAAAAATTAAAATTGTGTATTAATTACACCTTGAATTACATATTTTAGAGAATGCCTTTTTAACTAGATAAGGACAGATTTGGAGTTTATAATTGTCTCTAAAATAACTTAAGTACATGTCAAAATATATATTTTGAGCATCCTTCTTTTTTTTTTTGCTTCAGAATGTACATGAAATAGTGTACCTTGAATGAATAATTGATTTTCACCACATAATTTTCACCTGCAGGGATTTCAAATCGATCAAATGCATATTTTCTCTGCAAAAATGAACAAGGAATCAGAACTAAAAGAAAAATCAATAAATCCAATTGGCACAGAACCATCCCATAACACATTTATGACAAGACAAATTATGTAGTCAGCAAACCTTAACAGGAGCCATGCTAAAGTTCGAAACTTCGAAATTCACCAGATGTTGTGCTATCTCATTCTTAACATCCGATACTGCATCCTACAATTTTAACAAAAAATTTGACAAGACAGAACCCATCAACCACGGGATATGACAAAAATAAGGTATAAATTAAAACTAAATAAAAACAAAAGCTGATAGTATATACATGTATACCAGAGAACAATCTACAAACTTACTTGCAGCTTTTTAAAGAAATCCGCAGAAGAAATTCGAGACTGCTGGAAATCTCTCTCGAGACTCGTCATCCCTTCAGTGCGATGCAAAGGTCGGGTAGGAACTGCATAGACGCACCTTTGCATGCTCTTCACAATAACACAGCAACTCTGATACAAATCCCCTGTTTTAACCTGAATTTAATTGAGAATGCAAATCATCAAATACTCGCTAGCAGCAATGAGCAACCGACTGTTGCACAACTCAACCTTCCATTGGCCAAGTCCAAAAAAGCAAACCAAGTTTCCATAATAATTAAAATAGTAACAATAGGATACTTCACACTATGGCATTGCCAGTTGACACACTACCCATGATGATGAAAACTTGACAGCAGAAAAACTGAAACCTAGGACTTTTTTCTACAAAAATCTTATGGGTTAAAGAAAACAAAAGTAGCATTATGTACCATGATGAAAAGGTTAAAAAACTATCGAAAAAAGACAATCTAATGTGTAAATGTACCTTCCCAAACAGATAGAGGGTGCCCCTATTTTCCCCATAAAACTCCTCGTAGGCATCTAATATATAGAAAGGCAATGATCCATCTTCCTCCAGATCAAATTCTGAGCGTTGTTGGTTCTGCCAAGCATCCTTCGAATCCGTAACATCAACCCCACCAGCACCGCGTATTGCTTCCTTCCAACCAGCAGTCGCAGACAATGCAGGGTCCTCCTCATCTTTAACCTTCGCGTTCAAAGTGAATACCTCCTTTTTCGCATCCGCTATCACTTCAATTTCAAAACTATGCACCTCTTTCTCCTTAACCACGCATTCATTCATTTGACATTCATCAGCTCCCACCATCTGTGCCTGTCCATTCTCAGAACTACCACGCCCGAAATCTTCGATTTCTTTAACCACCTCACTCTTTTGCTCAAACCCCGTGTCAAAACCATCACTCTCAACAACTACCTTAACAGACTCAGCTTTACCATGTTCGGGCGACGAAGAAAAAGCTCCCAGCGTATCAACAGAAGGCTTATCCCTAAAAGTATTATTAACACGCAAAGTATTGTTTGCGTCGGAAGTGGAAGAGGAATTCCCTTGCGCCTTTCTCCGCCTCAGTCTATCAGTCTCGTCTGCAGCGAACTCCGCGATAACATCGTCGACGATGCTCTCGGAGACTTTGTCGTCTCTGCTCTTCTTGAAAACGGAGGAAGTGAACATGGAGGACAACCTCTGCCCTCCCATCATGGCCGCAGCGGCGGAGAGCGACGAAGAAGGTCGTTTCGGCTGGGGATCCTTCTTCTCGATCTTCTTCCGCTTCGGCCTCTCCGACTCGCCCTCGGATTCATCGGAGGAGAGAGAGTATCCGGCCTGAGACCAGTCCTCTTCCTCGCCCTCATCACCGTATCCAATTCCTTCATCATCGACTATGAAGGAGCGCGCCTGTTCGCGGCGCTTGGCCACGAGGGCGTTGTACTCGTCCTCGGGGACAGTGTCGTAGACAGGGTTCTCTAACCTGATTTGGGACCCAGTGCCGTCGGACCGACGACCGCCACGGAGGCGGGCCTTGAGACGCTCCAACGCTTCGCTGCGGACGGTGGACTCCGGTCCCCTCGGCCTCCGCCTCCCGCTTACTGGCTCCTCATCCGCCATATCTGTCTTTCTCGATCTCTGAGTGATGTGAAGTGAGTCTGTGATTGACTGATGGAGAAGACAATGTGGTACCCTAAGGGTTTTGAAGAGAACGCGGGAAATTGTTCCAATTTTGGCGCGCTTTCTCGTGCCAATATTCACAATCATCTAAATTTTCCATTCTGAAATAAATTTTCTTGCTTTTTTAATATTTTTAATAGAATAATTCTTTTTTTACTTTTAAAAAAATATTTATATCTTTTATATTTTTAATGAAGTTATACATTCTTTTTGTATTTAATACTAAAAATAATAAACAATATATTGACAACATTTTAAAAAATGATGAAAATTAAAAATTAAGTTTTAAAATGTAAAGTTATCCAAAAAAAAATTGTATGATATATTATAGAAAAATAGTGTGAATGTTACTCTAGTTAAAATGTGAAAGAAATTAATATGCATGTTTATATGTAAATTAGAACAGTATAAGTGTTTATATGCATGTTTAACATTATTTTGAGACATATAACTACAATTTTTTTATAAAGTTATGCTTTATCACTATATTTAAAATTATTTTACCTTTTTTTATTATACATATTTATTTATTATATATGTCATAAGAATTAAAAACGTATATATATGGGTAAATTAAAGTAATGTGTAAAAATTAAAAGATATTTTTTTAACCATAAAAGCTTACAAAATTATAGTAACTAGGGAAAACACATATATTAATAATTTTATCACATATCTTATATTTTCTATTTAATATAACCAGTTTACTCAAACACTTATTAATGTCAAATAATATGAATCGTTCGACTTCGATCGATATATAAGCCAATTTTTATATTTTTAGTTTTTTATTACAAAGTTTAAAACTCAAACTCTTTATGATCGATAGAAACATTTGTATTGAATGATTGAAATTTTAACATATTTAGTCAAAACTTTTAAGGTCCAACCAAACACTAATTGTTTTTCCTTAGATCACTCGGAAAAATACATAATGCAGATAGTTTCATAGTAAAAATTATAAATTTAAAGCTTAGATATGTGATGTGAAAGTTAAAACCTTAACTTTTAAATAACAGAAAATAATAGTTTGACTCTTTAAAAAAAAAATCATTTAACAATTCATAATAAGATTTAGAATTTTACGTTAAAAAAAAAACAAATATGAATAAAATACTAATATTTTGAGTTCTCAAGGGAATTTTTTTTCAAAATATCATCACCTTGAAATAAAACGTGTGTTATAAGAATAAAAAATTGTTTTTAAATTTTTTTAAAAAATTGTTTTTAAATTTTTTAAAAAAATTTAAATTTAAATAAAAATTATTAAAATGTGATTCTATAAAACTCTATAAATTGTTAAAAAGTCGTAAAATTATATGATATGATCGAAACCATATAGAGTAATAATATCTCATGTACTTCTCAAATTAAAAATGACCAAAATAACTTATTTTAAAATTTCCACAAACAAAAATCACAAAAATATGTTTATATATATTACAAGTGTTATACTCACTTTATTATTATTATTTGTATTGTTATATTTTATTTTTTAAAGAATCACTTATTTAAAATTAAAATATCTAAAATTTCAAAAAGATCTTCATTATTATTGTGGTTATATCTAACATAACAATTGTTGTAGTTCACCATCTTCATCTTGCGTGTTTTTTTAATTCCACCATAATCATTGCATCCATAGGAATATTCATCCAAATCACTTCATTTATTTATGTTTTTCCTCCTCACATGATTTCGCAATTTCCAATCATATGGGAATAAACTTAATGAGAATCGATCTTCTTGATATAGTTATTAGTGGTGGTGTTTGTTTTTCTCATCGTCTTTAAGGTTTCTCAATATTTATTTTTTTTTGCCATCAAATGAGGAACAACGAGAGAGGATGTTTACTGTTAAAGATGTTATAACAATTTCATTATGTTATAGATGATAAAATGTGACTTGTAAAGAGGAGAACATGACTAAGCACCACAACAAATATACAAATATGAACTTTAACACTTTCTATTTGGTTGAATTTTTATGTGGTTAGAGTCATATTTCATCCAATGTGCACTGGTGTAAGTATTAGTATTAGAGAAAAAGTGGTGAAAATGGGAATGGAGGTAGATAATTACAAGTTAATGTATGGAGTAAATATATGTGTTATATGTAGATATCTACTTGCTTGTATGTATGCAACTCTTTTAAGGAAAATATTACTTTGACAACTACAATTTGAAATATATCATTTTATAATTGTGATTTTGTCAACACAATTTCAATATTTCAGCAAAAAGTTGTTTCTCTTTCTAGTTGTAGTTTGATGCATGATTATTGATTTATTACGAGTGCACCAAAACAATTAATTTGTTGGGACAGATATCTAGTTCCTTTTGGACGTAACCCATGTACAATATCAAAGTCAAAAAGTATGTTGGTTAAGAACATTTGCATTTAGTCCAACCTATATTGTGCATGTACCATGTTGTCAACATTATCAATTTTATATTCTCTATGTTCAATTTTGTTTAAATGTGTTCATTAGTCATATAATTATTTCATGACTATTTGAGCTCTAACAAGTTTTGATGAACTCTAATTTTTTTTTTTTTCTAATGTTGTTGTTATACCAACAACTAGTTACATGTGTAGACTATACATATAAGTTGTACACAATCCAACTAGGTTTGATTGTTAAGTATAAAGGAGTTGTAATTAGGATGAATAAATTTTTATCTTTTTGTACCTATTTTGATATAACACAAAGTTTAATGGTATTTTTGGCTAACAAAAAATATTGACTTGATAATTTGTTGTAAGAATTTAGTTATAATTAGAGTACACATTTTGATCTAGAGGTGTTTTTTCAAAACTACATGTAAACAAGTTATCTTTTGTATATTTTGTAGGAGTTAAATTGTTTTAAGTGTTCAACATAATTTTATTTGTTATTGTTGATAAAAAAAAATATTGTAATATCTTTTAAATTTAAAAAATGGAGAATAACAACATGACAGTCTTATGTTTTCAAATGTTCACCCCATTAGCCCGATTGTGTTATGATTTTTTTTTTTTTGAGATGATACTTTAATATCCTTTAAAATCTGTACTCCAATTTAACAACTATTTTTATTAATTTTTTTTATATAATAGTTTAATTTATATTTTACTTAAATAAATTAATTCAATATTTTATTATTAATATAATTGTTAAATATATGTAAAGAAAATATAAGGTGTTAAAATAGCTTTTTTCTTTTTTCTACATACACGGTAGCTTCAGTAAGTTACAAATAGAGTATTGATATATTAACACCTTTGCACAGTAACACACATTTGACGATGCAGACGTGGCAATGACGTGGTAGAGTGAGATTGCGTTTAGTGACATGGCAAGTTCAAAATAGGATAGTAGCGCAAATGAAGAGGGAGACACAAGGTTCAAAATAGGTAAAAAAAAAAATATTACACTGTTTCTTAGTAACAGTTGGTGTTTTTTTTTTTAACTCAGAATGACCCATGTTACACCAGTTAAGCCATATAACCGATATAATATATGATCCATATTAAAAAAAAAAATTGATTTTTTTTATGAAGAATGGGTGGCTATAAACGTCACAAAAGTGATAACTTACAAGCATACGGGTAACCAGTTTTGCATGTGCTAGTACACGTGGAGAAACTTGTGGCTGGGTAACCAGTTCTAATGTGGGTATCTAGTTCTGCTATGGGTGTAATATATGACCCATATTACATCGGTTAAGTCATCCAACCGATGTAATACATGACCCATATTCAAAAACTTTTTGATTTTTTTTTTCATGAATAATGGGTGGCCATAAACGTCACATAAGTAACCATTCATAGGCACACGGATAACCAGTTTTATGTGTGTTAATAGTTGGTGTAATATATAGCCCAATAACGCTAAACACTTTAACAACAAACAAAGAAGACCACACAAGAAAGACATTTATCTGATTACCAACGTCCTACACCAAAAACAAAGTATGGTTTGTATTTTGCTTGTTCTACTGTTTGGTTTGTACTTCCCGCTGCTTCTTTCTCCCTCTCTCCGATGAGACTGCTGCTTCTTTCTCCCTTTCATTCGACCTTCCCCTTGTTCGAAACTCTTCCGCTTCCGCATCTGCACTCAAAGGTTAAATCCTTACATTTTTTCCAAAATGTTCTCGATACTACATCACTTCCATTAGAATTACAAAAACCCCACTGTCATATCCTCACCCAATACTACATTTGACAATGCCACGTTTGTCACATCAAGTATCTCTTAATGGAGAAAGAATGTTAACAAAACATTTTCGTTACAAATATCTCCATGCATGTATAGTTTTTTTTCGTTTTTATGTTTCCGAGGCTCTTATCTTTGTACTTTTCTCCAAGTCTTTTCTGTTTTCACATTGATACGAAGAGATTGCATGCACACGTTTTGCTTAGACGTATTCTGCATTTTAATATTAGACTAAAATGTAATATTACAAAATATAATAAATAATAATAATTTAGTCAATATAATATTTATTATATATGTATAAGTATTTATTGTCCTAAAGAGAAGTTCCAAAACATGGGACCGAAAATTACAATCACACCTAATTGTTTTTATCAAAGAATGTGAAAACTAAAATGATAAGCGAAACTGGATAAAAAGTAAAATAAAGTTAAAAATGTTTTGTTGAAGAAAAATACAAAAAAATAGAATAATCAATAAAAAATTATTAATAAAACATGTTCATTTTTTACTTTTTTTTCCTTCTTGTTTTATCTAACAAACCTAATTAAGTTAATTTAATTAATTTTCACTTACAACTGGTATCCTCTAATCCAAATAATTAATGGTGTTGTAGTTGTTGAGAATAATAAACATGTGAAGAGGTCAATAATTGAATGAGTAAAACTATGAAGAATCAACATATTATGAGAAATAACTAATTTGTTAGATGATCCAAATAGTTTTATTTAGATAATTTTAATTCATAATATTGATACCAAAGTTCATATCTAAATTTTACAAAAAATTCTTGAAATAACTTTTTATTGATATGATGGATGACTTATTACACGGTTAATAAAAAATATACACTGACATTTAAAAAAAAAAAATCAGTTCAATCGCATATATTTGAAATATAATACAATTTAAATACATTGACCATAGCTTTTTGTTTTATTATCAAATTTAAATTAGTAAGGAAGTTATATATAGAGTCATTGACGTTGATATTATCTAAATTTATTATAATTTTGATTGAAAATTTTAGTACAGATATAATATTGATAATACCTATTTTTTAAATCTGTATACGAAGATATATATATATATATATATATATATATATATATATATATATATATATATATATCATTTTTCTTTCAGCTTCGTTCTCATAATTTTTATTGTTTTAAATTAATAAAAATATTTTTATTTTACTACGTAAGTTAAAAATATATATTTTCATTATTACATATTTTCTTTTATTTCATTTCATTTGAAAAATCCTCCTAAATTTTCATTATTTCTCTTAATTTATCCAATATTCACTAAGTTTACTTAATTTTTCAAGATACATTTCCGTTCTTAACAACCTCGACCACATTCTTTTCTCTTTATATTGATTCCTTTCAAACGGTATATTATATTTCAAGAATCTTAAATATTAACTTATCAAATAAAGTTTTTTCTATGACACAATTTAATAATTTTTTATATTTTTAATATTTTTATTGTTTGAGAATGTATAATCATGTTAGTCCTTTAATTTAAAAAACTTAGTTCTCTTCTTTCTTTTGACTTTTTTTTATTTCATTTCATTTGAACAACAATCATTCTTTTGTTACACAATTCTTCATTCTTCTTTCTACTACTACTACTAATAATAATTTTCTTTCAACGTTTTAAAAAGTAATAAATATTATAGTTATAAAATTTTAATTTTATGTAATTGTGACAAATAACAAATATTATAGCTAAATTATTTTAATTATATGTAATTTTGACCTTTTTTCATTAAATTGTTAATAATATCATTTTTTACAGTAGTTTTTATATTTTGTAAAACAAATATTTAATTAATATTAGTATAATATAAAAAAAAAATTATTTTCTACTCAACGAGGATAAGTGCAAAGAAGGATATAAATTTTTCTTCGCATACAATATATATATATTCAAACACGCTTTGTTCCACCCATTATCAATATTTTATAATAATTAAATATATTTAAAATAATTTTCATAGTGAGCAAAATCATATTGTGTTTCACTAAAAATAATTTTGTTAATTATTTTTTATTTTTTTTGAAAAAAAGATAGTTTCATCTTCATTGGAAAAAAAAAAAACAATAGATCGATTAGAAAGATACATGTATATACTTACGGCATCAGAAAAATGTTTACTTTTTATATAATAAAATATTATATTTTTATAATACACATACTGATAAATAACCTTATATTAAAAATGTCTATTTTATATTTATTGTACATTTTAAATTATAATATAAGGTGATTTTTAGTTTTTGATAAATAACTATATTGAGTTATTTAACTTTGTTTTCACATTTTGAAAAGTTTATTAAGTCTATCCATTTTTTAAAGTTAATCAAATTTCATCCATTTATAAACTCGGTTTTATTTAAAAACCTTGAATTATATCCTTCCATTTACAAAATTTTAAGATTATATCATTGAATTCTTTTAAATTTTGATCTTAAAATATAAATTTTGATTGAGTTAAAACTAAAATATATTAAGATTTTCATCTTTTATATCATAATTTTATATGTATTAAATTCTTTAATATACAAATATTTTGTAATTTTCTGTCGTTCCAACTATTTTCTCGGGAGATCAACTCGTAAATTCAGAAAGAAAATAATTTATTTTAGCATCTGAGAGTGTATGGGAAGGTATAATGTAAAAAATTCAACGTGAAAATTTTTACTTGTATCTAAGAATTGGTTAGTTAACATATTTTCTTCATGAATTTTGGTTTAATAGAATATATAGATCGATAGATTTGTCTGTGTTAGCGATAAATTTATGTCCATCAATAATTACTAACAAATTTTATCAACAAATATAAAAATTAAAAAAAAATTATTACATTTTTTAATCATTGAAAATAAAATAATATAATAATAATAACAACATGAAGCAACGTGATACTCAAATTCTAAAAGATGAATGATTAATTTATTGAATTACTCTTTAAACACGTGTTGTTGTTTTTTTATAAGTAAAATACATCAAAATTCAATTAATATATCATCGATAATATATTTTTCCAACTCTATTTAGATACAAATAACTCTCAATAAAATAGGGAGAATCTTTAAATATTTTAATGCCTAAATCGGGCACAATGACAACCCATGTTTGGTGAGGTCATCAGCTGCTGAGTTTACCTCCCTGAACACGTGATTCCAATAAATTTTGTTAACGGTCTTAGTTATCTCAATGATTGAAGGGATAACATCTTAACTTTGACTTCTTTCGTCAATGTTTGGTTGGCCTACAAGGCTAGTAATGATATCAATGGCAACTTTAGAGTCACTTTCAACCATCAAGTTCTTGTATCCCCTGGAAATTGCTATTTCAATTCCAATCTTGATTACCTCTAATTCAGTCATCAGTACTGAATAATTTGCCAAGCCACTAGAGAAATCAAAGATAAAATTTCCTCTCCAATCTCTCACAACCCCTCCTGCGCCTACTTTGTTTCCATGCATTGTAAAAGCTCCGTCACAATTAATCTTGACAAATCCTTCAAAAGGTGGTGTCCACCAAATTAATCTTAAAGGTCTTATATTGTCATCCTATCAAATTTTTCACATGTTAATATAAATGAATAACTTAAAAGAGTTAAATGATACTTCATAATAACAAGGTAAATCATATACCTTTTTCATGTCAATAGAAGTTTTCTCTGAAACAGACCATGAATGTAAATTTCGACACTGATCACCATACATGCAGTTACCATTTATCCAATATTTACATGTAATTGATGATTTCAAACAAGCCTTAACAACACTTGTTTTGGGTGCCTTGCTATAAGGAAACCTTTGATGATTTCTATTACATCCCTAGTTTAACCAATATTGATAAATTGGTATTGTTTCATTTCCATTAACAAGTTCCATCATTGTTGCAACCTTAAATCCAAGATAACACAAAATAAGTAAAGATAAAAATTAGTTTCTACACTGTAATTTTTTTTTTTTAAATCTCAAAAAATTGAAAGGACATTTTTTTTTAGAAAAAATATCAACAAATGAAAGAATAGTAAACTACAAATAAATTTGAATTTCTTCAAAATCTTCACATTTAAATTTGAAAATAAAGTAAAATTATCATCTTTCTAGAATGAAAATATTTGTTGTATTTCATAATTTTTTAAAGGAAAGTTATTACAAAATTGGTAAAAGAACAAAATAATATTTCCTTTTAAAGTATGAAAATGTATAAAAAGAATTATAGAAAACAAAAAATAATGTTTGTGAGTGAAATTTAAAAAAGAAATAAAAATAAAAATATCACGTGGAAGAAAATCAAAATCATATCAATCTATATATATATATATATATATATATATATATAAAGAGAATTTCTCTTTATAGTTTTTTTGGTGTACAAAATTTTTCTAATTTTACCCTTATTTAATATATCTCATTTAGTAGTATAGTGGAGTATTTCGTCATCTCATATGAATTATTTAAAAAATAAAATTAATTTTTAATTTTTTAAATTAATATTATCGGACCATTCTTATACTCAAATTAACTTCACACTCTCTTTAATTTCTTATTTTAAGGCAACAACAGGAAGAAAGAGAGAGCATACTCTCACCCTGTTCCCACACCAAATATCACATATCAAATAAAATAACTTTACTCTTCAATCACCCTCTCCACTCTATCTCAAACAACTATATTTTTTGGTAAAATCATCATTATTTTTTTATCTCCTAACCTTATCATGAACATCATCATACTCTCTAATCCTAAAACCACTAATGGAAGGAAAGAAAATGCATAAATAAGAGGAGAAACTCAAACCATAGAAAAAAAGTTGATTAATCAATCCATCGTTTTTCTTTTACATGTTATATATTGTTTTTCAATTTCAACTTATCTAAAAAAAATTTTTTTTTATGTATGTTAAATTTCTATCATCGTAAAAATTAAATAGAAGAGAAAAATGTGGATATAGCACTTGTATTTCCGCTAGTATATTATCATGTAAATCATTCATATGAATTTGAAACTTAAATATTAAATTTTGTATAATAAGACTTGATACTCTTTGATTAGAAAATTACCGATTTTGGAATACTTTTATTCTCTTTTGATTACCAAACCCAATAACATAAATTTTCAAGGTAGATGGTATTTAGACAATAGAAGATGATAGATGTGAAACATATGAAACCCAATAGTTTATTTATAGATTTCATTTTGATAACACAAAATAACCGAAATTCAAATTATATATTATTTTTTTTTATTAAATTTAATAATTATATTTGATCAAATATCTTATCAAATAAACTTTTATCCAATCAAATCCATTTTAATTAGTAATAAAAAATAATATTTAAATTATATTTAAGCGATTCTATCAGTATATATTTAATTCAAATTATATATTGTCAAATATAATAACATAAAATAATTTATATTTGATAATTTATTATTATTTCATTGGGTTAAAGAATGTGACACTTGTAATGGATGTTATTTGTTAAGATCTTTCAGTTTCAATTATTATATATTTTCATATTACATATTCCAGGATTAATCTTATAATAAATCTTAAAATATTTTCAATCAACTTTAAAACTAAAATAATTTTTATATGAAATAGAAGTTGGTTATTCTAAAAAAATTTAAAAGATTGTAAAGTTGGTTATTCAAAAGCTTCTGTCCGTAACCTCCTTGTTGACAAACAGCAGTAAAATGGGTCAGCCTTGCGGGTCTCCTCCACTCTGAAGCCATCATAGGGGTATCGATCTACAATGTCAAAAAGTCAATGTTACTGCTCATCATACTTCCTCCGCAACTTCATCTACCATGGTGAGCCATGTCCTAGCAAATACCTTAAACTTTGATAGTAAATATTTAAACAGCAATTCTGATACGAATAGATAGTCTGGGACACTTATTTAAATACTCAATGCACAACAAAACCAAAGTAATGGTAAGCAAACAAATAAAAAGAGAACCATAAACAACCTTAACCATGTTACAACAGACATTGGATGCTGATACAATCTCATAATGTTCTGCTTTTCATTTATGGTGGTTTTCAAGTTTCTTGCTGCAACAACCACTGAAGGCCCCTTTATCTTCCGTTTAATCAGAAAAAGCTCAAGGGCACTGCAAATTGTAATAGTTAGCTCAACAGTTTTGTCTAACAAGATAAATGTTCAATTTATGGACACTCATGATAACATGATAACAGTGGGGAATATCAACATAAAAAGCCTTTGCATGATACCAGTGAAATTTTATCTTCACAAAAAGAAATCTCCATGGTTCTGCCACATTACTCTCCAAGTATCATTTCCCAATGTTCCCAAGTTTAAGAAACCCATTCAATAATCACCCTCAAAGTTACAGGTTGTTATTATATCCAAAACACCAGATATTTGTCGAAAGAACCTGCTTAGAAATCAGTTATTTGTTAGAGACTGCAGGATAAATGTTATTTGTAGAAAATAAGTACTGGCAGTTATGGATTAGGAGTATACATATAACAGAGACTATAAATTGGGGAATGTGAAGTTATTTGTAGTTTGAGGATATTTGTCTCTTAGAGAGCAAGTGCCTTGTTGTATTTGTGTGATTATAATGTTACCATAGTCGTGAACATTTTGAATCTATATAGAAAAACGCAAGGTATAGAAAAAACATGGAACAAATAGAATAAAATCAGATAAAATAAGAGTAAGAGAAAAGAAAAAAATTGAGATAGAATGAAGATCATGTGTCTCTAAAAAGAAAAGGATGTGAGAGAAGGAAGTGAATTCTTTTTATAAAGAATGAAGTGAAATTTTTTTTATAAAGATAGTACTAGAAATTAGTAAGAAGGTTACGTTTGATTTTAGAAAATAGAAAATTGATTATGAAGATAATCATCTTTATATATATAAGTATAAATAATTAAATATATTTTAAAATAATTTTTATTTTGATAGTGAGCAAAACTCTTCACCAAAAATAATTTCCTTAATCTTTTATTGTTTTTGGAAAAATTATAGTTTCATCACCATTGGAAAAAAACCAATAGATTCATTTTGAAAGATACATTTATATACTTATGCATGAGAAAAATGTTTATTTTTATATAAAATATATTATAATTAAATTTATAATAAATATTATATTTTTATAATATACATAATAATAAATAACCTTATATAAAAATGTCCATTTTATATTTATAATGTACATTTTAAATCATAATATAAGGTGATTTTTAGTTTTTATAACTTCCTCAAGTAATTAGTGAATTATTTAACTTTGTTTTCACATTTTGAAAATTAAGTCTGTCCATTTTTGAAGTTAATCAAATTTCATTCATTTATAAACTCAGTTTTATTTAAAAACCTTGAATTATATCCTTTCACTCACAAACTTTTCAAATTATATATTAAGATTTTCATCTTTATATCGTAAATTTATATGTATTAAATTCTTTAAATATAAAAATATTTTGTATTTTTCTGTCATTCTAACTATTTTATCTGTACAGCAGCTAGTAAATTCAAAAACAATATCATTTACTTTAATATATCAAAGTGTATGCGAAGGTGAAAAAGTAAAAAATTCAACATAATTTTTTATTATCCAATATAAACTATCGAAACAATTCACATGGTTGAATTTCTTCATTTGTAAGTTCTATTCATGAATTATTGAATCTTGTTGGTTCACTAAAAAAATTTCTTATTTATGTGATAAATTTATATTTATCAAAAAATTTCTAACCATCACTTGAATAGATAGAGACAACACTTTTCGTTTTTTTTTACACTACAAGAAAATAATTAAATATAAATTAATTTTAGAGATAAAAAATAATTAGTTGTTATAGTGATCAAATTAAAGATTATTTTAGAAAAAAAATTTAGTTTCTAAATTAGTTTATATTACTGTTAAATGGTTTCTAAACTGATATCTAATTAACAACTAAGGTTTTAACTATCAATTATTTAAATTCTAAATTTGATAGCAAAAACCTTATTAACTAATTAGATACTAATTTAGAAACCATTTAATAATAATAGAAATTAATTTAGAAATCAAATTTTTTTAATCTCAAAAATGATTTCTAATTTGGTGACTAAATAATTAATTATTTTTTTCTCTAAAATTAGTTTTTAATCAATAATTTTCTTATAATGTTATAGACAAATTTGTTTTCAAGGAAAGTGAAAGTATTATTTTACTTATATATAACCCCATCTTTTCACTATTTTTTTTTTATATCATCGCACTTATATTAATTATTTTAAAATTTGTAAAATAATAATTTTTATTCACTAATACACAGTGGAAATTGATGCCAAGAAAACCCCAAGCTAGATGTCACAACTAGTTTTTATTTTTATTTTTTTATCAGATGTCACAACTAGTAACAAACCAATCAAGAGCTTGTTATATATGTAATTGAAATATAAACTATATTTTTGTGTGTACATATAAAAATTTGTATTATTAAATGATTAACGGTGATTATGGATTAAATTTTGAAAAATCAATGCAAATGCAAATCTAAATATTTGAATCACATCTTAAATTTAAATTTATATTCTTTATAAAATTAATTTGAATTTTTATAAATCTAAATCCAAATATTTAAATTAAAAAATCTAAATTCATTTTTTTACTATTTATACTCTTATTTTATATTTCTTGTTTTACACTTTCACATGCCCCATCCTTATTAAAATGGGATGATTATTTTATTTCCTTTGACGATATTCGTTTTTAGATAAATTCACAAGAAAAATTGTTCCTTTAACATTATTTCACTTGAGTTCTTTCAATTTCAGTTATTATATTTTTTTCATATTATATGTTCCATGATTAATCTTATATTATATCTTAAAACATTTTTAATCAAGTTTAAAACTAAGATAAAATTTATATCAAATAGTGTATATAAAAATATTCATATAAAATATAGAATAAATCTATCATTATCAATTTCTTAAAGTGTAATACTTAATTTATATAATAAATAATATAATAGTTAAAATAGGTCATGTAGTATAAAAAGGAAAAGGAAGAACTAAATCAAATAAATAAATTACTTACCTTGTTTTAAGTGACATCATGAAATAATATATATATATATATATATATATATATATATATATATATATTGAGAATATACCAACTATACAATGTTATTTTAACTAGCAACAATTAACGGATTATTTATCTCATGATTAAGAGTAAAAAGACATTATGAAATATCTTAATACTAAATTTGTCTCTTAAAAGTTGAGTGGAATTTAGATAAAAAATTTGGATTTTCAATTTTTAAGATCTGTATAAATAAAATAGAAATCTGATATTGAAAAATTATAAAATACATATCAAAATAAAAATTATATTTAAATAAATGAATTTTAATAGTTTAGGCAAATTATTTTTTTTTCTACCCTTATATATGATAATGCATCTAGTGAGAGATTTCAAGAGTTTACAACACTATGATATCAAAATTATTTAAAATTTATCATAGTGAGAATTTATTTAACTTATCAGGTCACTCACTATCGAATCGTTGTCAAACTATCTGTAATATACAGTTCACACGTACAAATTATTAGATTTTTGAATGAGAGGAGTGTATTGAAGTTCTTCCACGTTGATTAGATATTATAATATTTCGTAATATATAAATAAATGCAATTTTATAAGTCGATTTTATAAAGTTTAGTTAAATTTAAAGACTTTTTTCATATTTTAACCAAAATATTTGTGGAAAATATTAGAAAAAAAAAGTAGATTTTTTAGTAGGTGAATCTCCCAATTAGATTGGTTTTTAAACCCTTTGTGGGTGTATTTTCCAATTAGATTAGTTTTTAAACCCTTTTCCATGTGGGTGGAGTGATCTAGTTTATGTATATTGGTATACTTATGATATTAATTTTTGGAGACAAGCATTGAAGTCTATAGGTCTTTGAGGATCTTACATTTCATTTCATGCTTCCATTAAAAAAAGTTCAGTTTGATTTAAATAAGATAATTTCACGTGTTTGTTAAAGAATTAAATTTACCTGAACCAAAATCCATCAATCTACAATAATAAGAAAATTAAATTATTTTTTATTTTGAGTATTAAATATTTTTAAATTAAGTATATAATAAATTAAATATTTTAGTTTAAATGCGTTTTATTAACTATAATTTTTTACTAATATATATTTATTAAGTTGGAAAATGTATTATTATTTATAATGTTTGAGAAATTATAGATATTTAGTTTTATTTATTTATTTATTTATACTGTTAGATTACCATCATTTTAGATTACCATCTAGTAAAAAATGTTATTTATTATGAAAAAAAAAATTACAAAAAAGTTAAAGTTGTTTCAAAGAAAATATATAGATTCCTAATAAGATTCAATTCTTAATCCATCCATATTACAACAGCTAAAAAAACAATAAAAAGATAATCTTTCGCAAAAATATATTTCTTCTCAAACAAATTTAAAAGATTTGTAAAGTGGTTTCTTTCAATATAATTTTCCAAAATATATCTACACTTTGCCAAAGTTGGCGGAAGTAATCTTATCCTTTGCCTGCTTAATTCACAACTAATGAATTACAAAGAATCAACGAACGTGATGAATTGTGTTGGTTAAACATAGAACCAGCAACACTTCCAAGAACTTCACCTAACGCTCATCCAGCCATCTAATTCTGACCAATTCTCCGGTCTCTTATCGGTAACAAGCCGCCGGAAACGACTCTCCGGCGAACACGACCACCCAGACCACTCGTCGGAATACGGGGAAGACGGGAGCGAAGCCGTTACGGTGGAAGCCCAGTGAGGAAAATCAAAGTGGGTACTAGGTGACGGCGGCGATAACGGCTCATTAACTTTATCAAACGAAATTGAGTCAACTTTGATGAAAGGGTGTTTGAGAAGCATCTCAGCGCTCCACCTCTTCGTGGGATCCTTAACAAAGCACTTTCCCAAAAAGTCCTTCCCCTCTTCGGACAAATCTTCTGGAATCTTTGGCAATTCTTCTCCCACTCCAATCCGAATCAACAATGACCAAATACTCGATCCGTCGCGAATATCCCAAGCGGGTTTTCCGGTCACCATCTCCACGACGGCGCATCCCAGGGCCCAAATATCCGCCGGCGGCTCATACTCATTGTCGTTCACCGATTCTGGTGACATAAACAACGGCGTTCCCCTGCACTCGTACTTCCCCTGTTTCTCCCCCTTCTCCTTGGCGAGCCCGAAGTCTGCTATTTTCACCTCGCCGTTGTCGAAAACGAGAACGTTTTGAAGCTTCACGTCGCAGTGAACAAAACCGTGCTCGTGAATATGTCTGAGCCCTTCCACGATGGACCTTGTGCATCGAAAGGCTCCGGGAGGCTTCCGCCGTGTTTCTTGACTTGATCGGCGAGAGAACCTCCGGCGGCCAGTTCGAGGAAGACGTTGTAGAACTCCTCGCCGTTCTCGACGGTGTGATCGTGACCGAAACAGTTGATGATGTGAGGGGAAGAGCCAACGCGACTGAGTATCTCCTTTTCGTTTTTTAGCAAACCCGCGTTGTCGGAAACAGAGGATTTGACGGCGGATGGAGAAGGGAAAAAAGTGGATCCGTTTGCAGGCACGACGATGTTGACGGTGGCGAAGGTTCCATGGCCGAGTGAGTCTCCACGAACCCAGTTCATGTTTGGTACAGCAGTGTACGATGATTTGTGTTTTGAAGAACGAAGAACACAAAGGAGTTGCCTTCCCTTATAAAGAATGAAATCTTGTTATTGAAGAGTCAAGTACTAAAGCATGGGAGGGAGTGAAATTGGCGGCATGAAAACATTTGAAACACGTGATAATTAAGGATATTTTCTCCGCGTTTTTCATAAACCAAAATTTAGATATATATTGAAGTCCGAATTTATTACAGACTAACCTGATTTTGTTGTGTGAGAGTGAGATACCTACTCTGAACTCAGTTTGTAAGTAATGGAATAAATTTTGTGTACCTTTTAACTTTGCCTCTCTTCATATTTATATTAGTTTTCTTGGACTTTTTAATGATAAGTATAGATGGATTGGGCCAATAAAACCTAATTATATCTTAATTATAATTTGTATATATTTTGTTTTATATTATTTGTTAATGATGTGTTTAAGTTTTGATTGATGTTACGGAAGAAACAAGTAAAGATGTGAATATAATATTAACTATAAAGATACCAACATAATATTAACTATGTTAGATTTCAATATTCCAATAATATCTTCATAATCAAATAATACCTTTATTTTAGAATGAAATGAAGACTTTTCTTAGTAAGATATTGAAATAATTTTTTATCGAAATAACAAATATTTGTCATCTTCATCTTTAGATATTGTTCTCGAACGGGGATTGAGGCCCAAAGATCTATTGATGTCACTTTCCTTCTTTTTCTGTCGGTTGGTAGTATTTTGCTCCAATTTCTCTCCTCCTTAGTTCCTTCCTCTCATTTACTCGTCTCACCTTTTGGTCTTCTCGTAATTCTGGTTTGGATAGTACCTACAGAAGACACTCCGACGCTCAAGTCAGTAACGGTACTCGACACTTGGTTGTCAGAGTACTGTAAATTATGACGTACTAGTCCTTGGAATGTGTGCTATTTGTATTATCTTGGTGAGTTTTTTTTATTGGGTCAAGTTAAGGAGTTGGACCACGTTTAGGGTTTATTATCTAGCTTTTAATCACATAATAGCTTCATTGACTTCGTTTAAGCGTAATTGGATGAGATATTGGTCAACACACCGGACTAAACAATGACATCGATAGATTCAATGATAAGAACCAAGACATATAATCAGTCATCCGACTCTCACCGATACCAATATAATTATCATTATCATTCTTATCATGTATTACAATATAGATTACATATTAGCAACTAATCTCTTTGAAAATGAAAATTTTTCTTTTTAATTCGATCTATCACAATTAAATTCATAAGATATTTCTTCTTCTCTCAATATTTGTATTATCTATTCAAATACTTAATACTTATAGTTGAAATCTTTTTTAAATAACAGAAATATCTTACTCGAGTATAAAATCCTGATACTTTTTCTTATCAAGAGAGATATCTCATCTAATTATTATTTTATCTTTCTCAATTATCTTGTCTTATGTAGATACACATATATTAAATTAATCTCTTTGAAATATTGAACACCTTTGAAATATGATATTTGTGTAATTTACGTATATATTGTACTGATTTATTTGTATCTTTTTAAGAATAATGCGCAGGATTAATTCGATAAAGTTAGCAAAACATTAGACAAGATATACGGATTTTTATATGATTAGTTTCTATTGATGTTTTCTTAAAATGTATCAGATTTTATTTTATCAAATTGCAATAAAATATATCAATGTACTGTTGATTTTGTGATAATATAGTTTGTTATATCGGTATAAAGATTAAGGATTAATTTTGTCTAACTGTATTAGGTATGGGCCCTCACATGCAATTCCTTGTGGAAAACTTACAAATTTGTACTTCATTTTGTTTGTTTTAACTTCTCACACGTTAAATATTAATAAATTTGTACTTTATAAATTAATATATAATTTAGTTAATATAGTAATTAATTATTTTTAATTTATAAATTTAGTTATTATTTAATTTTTTTATTAATCATTGTAAAGTAACTATAAAGCCAAACATACCTATAAATAATAATATTCAATTTTCTAAACAGTAACTCAGTTTTATTTCTCAGTTTAGAGAATTGAATTTCTAATGTTCTGTTTAGATTAAGGAGGAGATTTATAAAAAGAGGAGGGAAAGGATTTGTAAGGAGAAGAGTGAGTAAATTTATGAAGATTAAAAAGAATGTGTAAAGATATGTGAGGTTGTTTGAATTGAGGGATGATAGAGTGAATTTGTGATAATGATTTATTGTAAGTTTACAAATTTATCCTTGTTATTAAAAAATATTTGAATAATAAATTATGATTTTTTTGTGTAGGCTTGAATTAATTAAATATTTTTAATATATAATATCCATAATTACTTATATTTTTTAATAAAAAATTAAAAAATATAATAGAAAATATTTTTGTGTTAAATTGAAATAAATTTATTAAATACATTAAATTTATGAAAATAATATTTATTATTATATTTATTTGTTACTTTATATAACTATATATATTGTTGATATTATAATTTTTATTTTTTTTATTTTCATTATTTATAATTATATGTTGTTGTTAATAGTATAATTAAATATTTTTGAAATTATAAATAATAAATAAATTTATGTAATATTTAATTTTGTATACTGTAATAAAATACATGCACAAAGATATTTGATAAAATACAATAATCCAACATGAATCCCCACAAATCTTTTCATTTTGTGAAGAATGAAAAAAACTATTAACCCTCCCCCATCCACTCCCCCACCCTCAAAACCCTTGAAACAAATACAAAACATATTTCTCCCTCCTTCCTCATGGAAACAAACACACCATAAGAGAGACAATCCAATACCATCTTCTACTAAAACATTCACATCTATTAATAATATTATATGTGATATGAAATATTTCCTCATGATGTTTATAAAATATTATTTATATAATAAAACATAAAATTATTTTGTATAATAAAATTAGTAGAAAACTAACATTTTTACTTGGTCGCTTAAGGTTAAATTTATCGAATTTGAAACCACTGTTTTTTTTATTTATTTATGCAAATCAATTATAATTTAGTGTATTAAACAAATTAATTTGATTCATCTTATACAATACAGATCCAATTTGATAGAATGAGTTTTCATCTTATATTCATTTTAATTAGGAAGACAAATAAAACTTTTTTATGACTTTTTTTTTTTTTTGACTCGTTTCGATTTTATATGAGAAATCTTTACATGACTAAAAATGAGTATGGATATAGATAATATTCAAATTTTTAAATTGAATATGGAGATGATGATGAGTATGTTAATATTCATCTCCTTCTCATTCTCATTCTTATGTTCATTATCATTCTTATACTCGTTTTTGTTTTAAATTATAAATATGTTTCCAATTTATTAGGTAACTTAAAAATCTTATATTAACTTTTAATGGTTCTTAATTTTTTAACTTATTTCTATATCATACATTCGATCAATTTTATTTTTTTCTATAATTATTTGACCTTTATCCAATACTTATTTGATAATTATATAATTATAATTTATTTTTTAACATTTGATATTAAAGAAAAGAAAAAAATTTATCGACATTCAATACTTGATAATATCATATTTCTTTTTAATATCATATTTCTTTTTATGTAATTTTTAATTTTGTAATCAAAATTATTCAATTAGTATTTGAAACAACAAGGATGTAAGTACAATGCAAGTACAGGATACCCCTTTTCCAATAAAAATAAATAATAATTGTATGAAGAATAATGATGTTAAGAAGAAAAAGATTAAAAAAAAACAAAGAAATTGTGTTCAATAGAAAGACAAAAAATAAAGTAGAACAATCATAAAATCCATTCGATTTGTTCATCTTTTTAATTTTTAAAAATTTGCTTATTTACGTAAAATGTAAATTACACCATTGTGGTAAAAAAAATCACATATGTAATGCACACATTATTATTTTATATATATATATATATAAATAAATGAAAATAACACTTTTAACACACACATCACATATTACATTAGATCATTGTCACCAAGATGTAGAAATATCCAACCACATAGGAATAATCTAATTTGTAACTTGATGGTTTTTGAAAAAATATTTTCTAAGAGAGACTAACACCTAATCCAATAGAAACATCACTGAAAAAACCTACCTAAGTTTTTTTTTGTGAGGGTTATATATGTACTTTTCAGGCCTAATGCATGAACCTCTTTATACTTTGGACCACTTGATGTTTTAATTTACATTGGTCATTAGTGAAACATATGATGTCTTTTTTCCTTATTTACTTTCATGTTTAATACCTTAACCACTAACGTCCAATGTCATTTTAGGTATTTCTTACTACACACCCATAAAGAGCAACACACTCACAAAAGATAACATATCACACAAATATCATTATACATATAACATCATATATACCACGTCAATGATTCATCTTATCATTTTCATCAAAGTACATATCATTCATCTTTCATGTATCCTAATCATATATATAATTAACAACATTACATATCATCATCATCACTAGTGATTGTCACTTGAGTAACCCTACTTCCCACATTTGATGAGGTATTCATTGTTGTGGCAGTCTCATATAACTTTAGCTAGGTAACTCTATAAAGAAAAAAGTTATATATTTTTCTATTTCAAACCCTCACTTCACAATTTAATACCCATCACTTGAGTGATATGTTTCTTGGGTCACTTTCAACAAGGTTTAAAACATAAAATACATTGTTTCACCATGTTTTAGCTTCACAACATACTTGTATGGTCTCACAAATTTTAGAACCCATAACCCATGCATCACTGTCATGTTTCTTGATTGAGCGATCCAACTATTACTTATTGTTATCTCTTTCATACAAGAAAAAGTTGTCTCAATCTCTCTCGTTAAAGCTACAAGCTTTTATTGAATTATGCATCTTATTGACTTGAACGCTCATGTTGTCACTTGATCAACACTGAATAATGATGGTAATTGTTGCACATCATTTAAAAATTGCAAAGTTGACTTAAGGTCTAAATGGAACACATTTTTCAATTTAGAAACAAAATCAAGAACAAACGTACTATGCAGAATTTTCTCTAATACATCAAACATACTATTAACAAACAAGAAAGAAAATAACACTTATATCATATATATATATATATATATATACTTCACATTACTCCCAAATCAACTGTAAAATTTACCTATATAATACTATAACTAACACATTATTCACACATTACCAAATTATTGATTAAACATTAATATTAACTCTTTTTACTCTGTGGCGTGCTTCTCTCTATATATATATATTCAGCTAAACTACCCAAATCTTAAATAAAAATCATGAAAATATTTACTTGTGATTATTGATTTCAGGTGAAAAAAATACAAACTTTAAAATTTATATAATATAATCCGAAAAATAACAAAAGAACAAAATATTTAATTCTGCATATTATAGAAGTCATAGAAATCATACCGAAATACTTTTGACAGTAATATGATAATATGATTAAGATAAGTTTTCAAATGTTCTTTATATTTAACGATTCTCAAATTCCTTTCATTTTTTTTTTCTCATTGACGTCAGTAGAGAGAAAATTTTCCAGCATATTTCATTTATGTAATTAATACATATTTTCACTTATCCTCGGTGTTTTTCGTATTTCATTAGATCAAACAAAGCACTAGTGTTTTTTTTATGTAGATGTTGAAAAACAGTTTGGCATATTATAGAAGGTAAAAATGGTAACCAAAATCCATAGAAAGACTTGCAATACATGTAGTATTACAACAACAGTGAACAAAATTCTGGTTTTTAAAAATATGATGTCATGGCTTACGACTAATTGAAGGGTTGGTATTTTTGTGGAGATTATTTTGTAGATGGGTTACAAAGTGCAGGAGGAAGGTAGCTAGAAAGTATGAGAAAGGTCGTTGTTGAATTCAATGTTCACACTTGATTGAGAAAATGTGAAGACTGTTCAAACGGGCTTTGATTATTTGAAGAAGATAACTAGTGTGGGCAGATGCAGAGAACTGAAGTAGTTGTTTTTGGATCCACGTTCTATAAGGTTTTATCTATTTTATTATTGGAGAAACAAACACTACTTTTAGTTTTCATATTTTCTATTTAACATGGTTTAAGTTTTTATATCTCTATTTTAATTTATTTGATTTTTTATCCTTCACTCTTAACAAGTTGTATTAGGAGCTAATTTTTAATAGAGGATTAGAAACATCTACCAATTAGGTATATTTTTGAGCTAGCTGTCTATCTTGAATAATGCAAATCATTAAATTCACTAAAAAAATTCATTAAATATTAAATAATTTAAAGATAAAAAATAATTAATTATGATATTAATTAATTTATATACTATTTTTTAAATTAAAATATTATTAATATTTAAGAAAAATTATTATTGATAAAAATTTATAAAGTAGTTTTTGATATCTAACATTAACCATCAATATTTTAACTACTAATTATTTTATATTTTAAATTCAATTTTAATTAAATCAGTAACTAATTTATAATATAAAATAATTATTAACTAAAATCTTAATAACTAATATTAGATATTAATTAAAAATTTGTTTATAATTTTTTATTAATAATAGAAATTATTTTATATATTAGTAATTTTTTAATTTATAAAATAGTCATGTAATAACTAATTACTTTTTATATTTAAATTGGTTGATATTTAATTATTTTTGTTGTGATTAGTGTTTATATTATATACGATAACTTGCATTGCTTTGTTGGGTAATTCTCATGTCTAATATTAGGTCAAATGCAACAACAACAAAAAAAAGTTATCTAAGTGTGTACATGAAACATGAAGGATAATGAACTTGAAGTTGTCACAAATTTAGATTAAGCTCATATTTGAATGTAGAATCTGAAGTTAAATAATGTATTGACTTAGAAGACCCACCCACTACACATAAAAATAAAATGCTATTAGCTATATTTAGGCAAATATACTTAGGGCTATAAATAGTGTGATAAGTACCCTCAATTAAACAGGTAAAAAATAATAATACATTAAATATTTCTAAGTCAATGTCTCTCAATATTTTTAACAATGTTAAGTTTTAAACTTTTTTGTCTCTTCTTTAATAAATACCATTTATTAAATAAGATGAATAATGTATATTAAAAGAAAGAATTACATGTTTATTGTCTCGATATTTTAAATTAAAAATTATATATTATTTCTTATATAAGTTATTTTATTACTCATTATTATTGAATTTTTCAAATATTTTTCCTCAAAAAACTTAACCAACTTAAAATATATATTTTAGAGGATAGAAAGTAAGTCAACATATTTTTTAATGCTACTAGAATAAATTAATAAAAAAAAAACCTAATTATGTTTAAAAAAAGAGGAAGTAAAAACGCATTCTTCTTCTCATTTTATTTATGTTTTAATGTTATAGGTAGTGATAAAACTAGGAAAATTATAAGGACTCTTTTTTTAAACAATGCAGTGGCTATTTTTTTTTTTATAATTTCTTTAAAAGGTTAATTCATGTTTATTTAGAGAAAACTCACATGTATTGAAAAAAATATTTGATCTTCTATTTTGTTTTAAATAGTTTTTATTACCATGAATTGTTTAAGTTTTAGTTTTTTATTATTTGAAAATATATAACAAATGTATAAAAAAATAATTATTTTTAAAAGTGAAATTTTGAATGAAAAAGTTTAAACAATGGCCCATAAAACACAACTCTTAAAATATATTAGATATGCACGTGTGAGGAAAACAAAATTAAGAAAAGTGACGTCATTTTTGTGAATCTTTATAAAAAGTTAAAGGGGTAAAATTAAAATAATCATAAATATAAATAAAAAAAACAATGTCAATAGTTTCGGTAAAAAATATATACAAGTGTAACATCCCTAATTTTTCTAATATTTAATAAAATAGAAAGAAAGAAAAAATTGAATTAACATATAAACTTACAACTATCTCATAACTGTATCTAAAAAAGGTATTCTTCTTTATAGGGATTTTAATATATATACAAAAATTTTAAAATAAACAAAACAAAGAATTAAAACTAAATCCATCTCATCTTCCATATGCTCACCGAGGAGCTCTATTACATGCAATGTAATATGCTCCCGTGTAATTACACGATCAACACAGATCAAAGAAAAACAATCACAAAACTAAACAAATGGTAAGCTAGGTATTTTTAAAAATTATAACATAAATATAATTTTAAACATCCACATAAATCCATCATTTCTCATGCATTTCACATAACCATAAAGTGTTTATCAACAATTTCTATATTTATTTTTCTCATGTCAGCCTTCTACTGACTCACAACACATAAACATTTGACTTTACTTCTGGAAGACTCGTGCATTGACTCAGACTCAGAGATCTACACTTGTCATACTATATTACTGTGAAATCCACACAGCTATGCGCATAAATAATCTCAATATCATCTCTCTCCTAGTATGACATGGTTAATTCATATAACAGGTCAAGTTAGTTATCTTTCAAACAACTTACCCATTCATATGAACATCCTTCCACTCTCACCACCTGAATAACTTCATTTATATGATTCCATTATCTCAGGAGAGTCAGGATATCTCCTTCTAGACGAATTCCTAGTCAATGCACATCCTAAACAATCTTAACACGGTATTTTCTTTCCTGAAAATACTATGTTTTGATCATACTTTCACATCTTTCCATATATCATATAACACATCAATGCACAATTCAATCATATCATATTTTAAACTTTTTTAAAACAATCCAAACATATCTCAAAATTCACTTAAACACATAACTAAGTTCCAAATATATGCTTTCTAAATCAATCATCATCTAAAATCAAACAACCACTTCTCATCAAACATCTCATTTAAGAAATACAACAAAATATTCAAAAAAACAATTCAACTTATTTATCTCATCATTCAGACACTTTCACTTCTCAATCACAAACACTTTCAACAAATTATTCACCTTAAAATCAATATAAAATATTCAAAATTAACCATTCCAGTCAATATATTACTTTACTTTTCAAAAGAGACAATCCTGCAAGCAAATATTGGAATTGGTGATCACATCACCCCACATCCACATCTTCTAACCTAGGGTTCTATTTTAAAAATAAAACTAGCTTCCCTTACCTGGACTTGAGCAAATGCTCACTAAGAGCTCCAACCCACCAAAAGCTTAAGGATAACCTAACTTGCACCACAAAATCCTGATCACAAATCTAACTATATCACTAGGACCCTGATCTAATAAATACTAATTCTGAAGATAAAAACCTCACATGCAAACTTAAACTAAAAGGCAACCCTAACCAGATCAAAACTAACTTAAAGAAAAATGAGCCAATAATGAACTTACTCTATCTAAGATTTTGATCGGGCAATCTCGTAGAGTTCACTGCTAGGAGTCCAATGGCAGACTTCGATCATCAAACTGATAAGTGAGGAGATCAGAATCTTAGAGAGAAGGAAAGAAAAGGAAAAATGGAACAAAAATGAACTTACTCTATCAAAGATTCTGATATGGCAGTCTTGTAAAAAAAAAATTATATGTAATAATAGTAAACTTTTGTTTACATGAAACATATATGAAACTAGTTTTTTTTCTTTTTTAACTTGAATATGATGTGATTATGATTAGGATATATATATATATATATACATATATATATATATATATATATATATATATATATATATATAATCAATTTGAATGTTAAAATTATAAAAGTGGTTATAATTAATCTAACTAACATAATAAAATATTTATGAGATTTTTAATGAATTAAAAATGGTAAAATTTTCGCCTGGTAACTGATTTCCCTAATTAGAGAATTTTCAAAATTTTTAATGAATTAATTACTGTGTTGTTTAAAAACAAAGTCTGCATTCAATGGTATTTATAGATATGACTGATTGATTAATCAATATTAATATTTTTTTAATTAATTAATGTATTGATTATCATATTATATAACATCAAAATATATAGAATATTTAGTTATTTAGTAATATAATTGGTGGGATCACCTTATTTTCTATAATTATATAAATTTTTGAGTGAAAAAAAAAATCTTTTTTTTACGTTGAAGTATGGAAAAAAATGATGTCGTTAAATCCATATATATATATATATATATATATATATTTGACAAGTATATATATAATGTAAATGAAGGATAAAAGAAGGAAAGGCGGAGTGAATTTATAAGTAGGGAGTGTAAACAGAGAAAACACTTAGATCAAGATAACAGTAATGGGTCGGGGTTGAATTTGGTTTGGATTAGCGTTCCATGCTTTCAGACTGTTTCTTCAGCACCTCCATACGTCCTGACACCCCTACTTCATGTAAAAATACATTTTTGTCTTTCAGTAAAAAAAAATTATAAATCTCACACATTTCTCTTTCTTCCTTCTTTCATTTTTTCCCACGGCAACCCAAGCAGCCCAAGACACCCCATCTGTGCTCGTTCAAGGTTTTTTTGTTGGTTCTTTAGACTCTGTGGTACAATGGTATTGCATTCATGAAAAAAAAAATGTTCGTTTTTCAGTTGTATTTTAATATTTTTTTACTGCTTTGTCACTGATTTTAACGTTGTATTGTTTCTTTTCTCTATTTTTTAAATATATTACTTGAAAGTTATTCCTAAATTTAAAAAGACTTTCAGATTATGTAATCCGATATTTTTTTATAAAAGTATGTTCCAATATTTCAAATTTAAAAAAAACTTATAGATTATGTAATTTAGAATGTGTTTTTTTTTTCAAAATAATACTTTTAGATTCTGCCAATTTGGAAAATACTATCGGATTATAAGTTGAATTTTGGATTACATAATCTTAAATATATTTTTAAAAAAATATGTTTCGAATTATATAATTTAGAAATAAATTTACATTAAAGATTGACAAATCCGTAATGTTTTACTGGATTCAAGAACAAGTTTCAGATTGTCTAATCCAAAGGGTACACAAACATTTCAATTAATTTTAGATTATGAAATCCAGAAAATCATCAGATTACACAATCCAAAATATACAGAAATACACCTCCATAACCAAATTTTCAAACATTTTAACTTTTTGATGAATTTTGATGGTTGAGTTAAGTTTTATGATATTTTTACTAGTGATGATTATATTTTCGTTCACTTATTTCTTTTTCTTTTTTTGGAAGTTACAAATCAAAAAAGAAAAACAGTGAGATGCAAAAGTAAAATACAGAACTAAAAAAAAAATGTTGTTGCATTACGGAACGTCGAATACAATAAATATTCTCACTAATCCTTTTACATATGCTTAAATGATGGAACTGTTATATCAAACGTAAGACATGAGAATATTAAAAGTGTTGTAACTAGAAGAGAGATACGGGGATATTAAGTTATTTAAAAATGTGAGATTATGTTTCGATTAAGATTATTTAAAAATTTTAAAAAGTAAAAACTAAATTTTTACAATTAGTAAATGACATGGAAGTGGAGGAAGGATTTGTCGACTCTAATTCATAACAAAGAAATAAAAAAAACTTTTAAGGCTATAAAGTATTATGCAGTAAACATAATTGCACAAAATTAACGCGCTATTTTAGGCGGTAAACTTTTTTTAGTTCTCACACCTCCTCATTAATACAATTTTGTAAAAACATTATTAAAAATTTCCCAAAAAGTATTTTTTTTAATGTGCTATTATTGTTTTTGAAAAAAAAATTCTATATGAAATTCAAACGTGAGATCTTTGGATTTAAAAAAAAATTAAAAACTTTTTTTGTGTCAAATGTGTTATTAAGTCTATTTCACGTTTTTCATTTGAAAATAATGAATTGGCCAAAAAGAGTATTCCGATTTTAAAATAGGCTATTAGCCTTTCAATGTATTGTTTACGTAATTTGAGTTTTACAAGATCAAAATTATGGGAGAAAAAAAAGGGCTACTATAAAGATTTGGATTCCCTTTTTTATTATCCGTTCATCGATTAAGAATATTTTTAATAATTAAATTTATACCACTCAGTAAACTTTTTAAATAATTATAAAAATTGTTTCAAATTTATTTTTTTGGTTTCTTAATGCTGCTTTGGTTTCTGGTGATATACTGTAGACGAACACGGATTTGTGTGGTCAGAAAGTTAAATGAAGGGAAAGATGTGGCATTTATGAGGGTTAGTGTAAATTGATAAATGTTAAGGAAGTTGTTGGCAAATAATTTAAAATTCTTGGTCCCCTAACTGCAATTCTAGAAAAGTACCCATCAATACAAGATTGCTATTGGATAGACTTCAATCATCCTCTTTATTACACTCTTCCTTCATTTTCTTCATCACACCACTGTTGTTATCCAATATCGAATGTATTATTGGAAGAAAAAAGTAATCATTATTTTAACGTGTTTTTTCAATATATTTCTATTTCTAGACTCAAATGTGCATATTATTATAAATATAAATTAAGTTTATTTGATATCTTTTATGTAAAACTCAAATGAATTAAAAATAAAAGCTGAAATACAATAATTTGAAAAATAAAATAAAATAAAAGGCAGAAGCAGAAAGGGAAACAGGATACAGAAGTGGCATCGCAATGGAGTTTGATTAAAGATGGGATAAATAAAAGCAAAGTACATTTGGGTTCCACCAGGTATAGAGTTGCAATATTCTCATTACTTTAGGGTTTATACAAACGAATAAATAGAAAGAAGCAATACAAAAAGCATGCAATGCAAGCAGATTCATTAGCGCAGCGCAACGAGTCGATGCATAACCCCAAACCTACTCAAACATGACAACATTTGACTTGCATACAACACTAATCACGCTTACTACACTAAACAGACAGCATCCTAAACGGCGGTTTTTATTTGCGATCTGAGGCGTGAGGCGCGTGTGATGAGATCCAAAGTCATCTCCGGCAGCGCGTGATGACGGAGCAGCCCCTGGAATAGGGATGGACGGGTCCACGCGCCTTGTAGCAGTTGTGAGTGTAGTAAGATCTTCCAGAACGAGGAGGGCACGGGATTCTGTTGGCAGAAAGAGCACCGTAGGAGATGTAGTACTTCATTCGCCGCCAGAACAATGATCTCCGACTAAAACCGCTCTCGACATCTTCTTCGTCTTCTTCGTCAGCATCATCGTAGAGCGACATTGTGGTCGGCCAGTCCAACGCGTCAGACATGAGGTTGAGGGCAGTCTCGTCCATCTGCGCGTGCACGCCACCGTGGTGGCTGAAGAGAAAGCATAGTAAGAGGGCGAGGGAGAGGGAGAGAAGAGGAAGAGAAGAAGCCATGGGAAGAGAGAGTGAAGTATGAAGAGTGAAGATGGAGTTATAATTTGGTGTTTGGGAAGGGACAGCAGACACAGAGTCACATGGTGTAAGCGCCAAAGCTGGTACCTTACTGGTTTACAGCTGTGCCTCATCAATGCCTCAATTTACGCGTGTCCCTCCTCTATTATCGTGCGCCCCCACCTCATTTTGCTTCGATGCTATGCCTTAGATTCCATCTAACGGTGGGGAACGTATTGATGAGGTTTTAATCAAAAGCATGGTAGAATATGTGTCGTGTCGTGTCGTGAAACACTACGCAACGGTACTTAGTAAAGGCGCCGCGGTGGTGCCGACGAACGGTGAGTTTGAATTAAATGCGGATCACCGGCTCCATTGTTTGTAACTAAATCTGGTAGCTCAATCAGCTGCAATGCCTAACCTAAAAAAAGTACTGCGGTGCAACATCATAAATCCTCTTAAAATATAATCACACTCATTCAACCAAAATAATTTAAATTCACCAATGCTACCTATCATATCACTTCAAACTTGATTCCAATTTCTTCCTCTTTTTAAATTTCTTGATCATTAACAAAATGTTTTATTTCTCTGTTATTATAATAATAACAAATAGTTAAAACCAATATTAATAACAAGAAAAATTAATAACAGATAGTTTTTTTTCTTTTCAACAAAAACCTTTTATTTCTCTGACCTTTTATCTTCTTATTTTCTTTTCACTCCCTCTCTTTCTTTCTTTTCTATTAAACAGAGAGTATTAGAGAAAGTGTGTTTAAGTATCACAAAAGAACATGTTTGGGTTTGAGACATTACTTTTGGTGAAAAAGTGGATCATGGATTGAAAATACAAAAGGGGCAATTCTAAGTACAAAGGAAAAGAGGACTGTCAAAATTACAGTTTTGAAAATTTGCATACACAGTACTTCATTCTTAAAGCCCACATAGCAACCCATCACATTACATGGCTGTACTACCTAGAAAGCAGGCCCATAATAATTGTTTTTGCTGAAAGTACTATGGCGGATTCTCCCTCACCTCCTCCAACGCTTCTCCCTCCACCTCCACATAATTTTTTAATTTCACTTCTACTATATGTTATAATTTTATAGTTTTGGTGGAGTGTTGTGTTGTTCTTCATTTGGAAGGAGGAGGTAATTTCTTGGTTGTGATTGTTAGTGCGTTTGGTTGTGGTGATAGGTGGTGTTCATGGTTATTAATGGTGTGAATGTAGTGATTGAGGTAAGTTGTTTTGCATTATTTTTATTTTTTTTCATTTTGTTATTTTTACTAGATTGTAGCTTCTGTAACAACCCCTTTTAGGAATTTTCAGAAATTGGATTGAATAATACCAAATTCAGTGTTATATATTAGATTAATCTGAAATGTAATAAGAATTTTGCAAATCAAAATGTAAAATCCAAAATATATTAAAAATCATATGAATTGGATTATATAATTGGATATGTGTCTTAAGATCCATTGATACATACTGAATTGTGTAAATAAATATATTTTTCTACAATGTTATATTTTTGGTTTGTACAATCCGACTTCTCGTCTAAATGTTCCCTTAAACTCTAGTCCTTAATTGTTAATTGTGCTAAAATATTCTTTCAAATTCACTCTGGCCGGAAAAATGGAGGTGTTACCGTTGGAGAAAAAAGGAAACATACATAGGTACACCGATTTCGAGAGAGAATGATTAAGTGAGAGTGTGAGGTTTTGAGTGAAAGAATTAGGATTTTAATTTTTTTAAGAAAAAGACAGAAATGACTTTTCACTTGTTTTTTGGAAGTGGAGGCATAAGCGTGGGAGGTGTAGAGAATCCGTGAAGTACTGCTATTCGTGGAAAATACATAATTCTACCTACAAAAGCCCAACATATAAGTACTAACAAACCAAGCACGCATGTTCAAAATAAAACAAATTAGGACTCCTGAAACTATACTAAAAGTAAAACATGCTATTCATATTTTTCTGATAACAATGATCCTTGTAAAATCATGGACTTTTCCTATGTTCATATTTTGCCTCACAAGCTTATCAAGAAATATTATACGATTTTAAAATATACATGTTTACTTAAAAATAAGACAATATTTCAAAATGAATTTTAAATTCAATATAACAAGGGAAACGGTAAATATTTATTTTTATTTAAGAGAAATATACAATACTGACGCGTTAATTTTAATATTGATATATCATTTTTATTTTTAATTTAAAAAATATAAAACTAGAAAATATTTAACCTATTCTTTCATTTATTTTTCAAATTTTATTCTTAAACATTATTCTTAAAAACGATAACAAATTTTACCCATAAGCCTCCCACATCAAAACTCCCTCTTATCTACCCATATGTATGTTTTCTGGTGTATCGGTCTTTAAATAATTGGGATTTTCTGCATTTAAGTGATTTAGGGTTTAGAAGTAGACAGATTCTTTAAAGACATAAGTTAAGTGTTCTAGTTATTTGGAAATCTCACTTAAGGTAAACTTATTCTGAATAGAAATGATGAATCGTGAAATAATTATGCATCATTAAAAAATACATGCAAAAAAAATAGTATACATACATATAAATATATACATACATATATATATATATATACACACACATATATACATAATACATATATATATATATATATATATATATATATATATATATATATATTATATTATATTCAGGGACCACATTTTTCTGTGGAATTTAGTTATACAGCTTATCTTCTTATCTGCTATGTGATACTACAATCTGATATATTTTTGCCAGCTTCTCTTTTTTGAGTTTCCAAATTTTCCCTTAATATACGACTCCCACTATCAAATGGGTCCCTGCAACAGAAACTGAGATTTTAGTTTATCTACACAGTATTATTTGATATGCAAATCTTATAAAAGCTAGATCTAGTGGCTTTAGTAACAGTGGTTGGGTTGCATCGTATGGGTATTTTTTTTTTACTTAGCTGGTAAATATATATATTTTTTATACTTTGAGTCGATATTTACATCAATTTATATTAGTTTTATTAAATTTATTTTATTTTTTTTGTAATTGTGTAATTTTGAATAATGTAGATTTATATAGAGTTATATGTAGAATGATTTGTTTTGTTATAAGAGTTCAAATGTTCTTCAAATATATATATATATATATATATATATATATATTTATTTATTTTTTTCTGATAAAAAACTCATATGAATTACAATTATTTATTAATAAAATTAAATCAAACACACGTTGTTTTAATATTTAATATATTCTATAAAATACTTGTAATTATTTTAAAAGTATTTTATATAGAGAGATCATACGACCTCAGGTCTTTGAATAAATAGTTTAGCTTACATACTTAAACAAATTAGGTCTTAACCACTTACGTCTTAGCTTTCAATCTAAATTTTGTAAGAAAAAATATTATTAAAAGGGGAAATTCTAGTCATCGAGAATATGAATAAATACTTTTTTTTACTTAATAATATATAATCACAATATTACCAATAAGAAAACAAAATAGACGAACATCCGAATAGGCAAAAAAAGTGGATTAACTGAATTGGACAAATAATCAAACATCACTTGTTTACATATACAATCTAATCTAATGTAACTCGTTTACATGTATGCAGAGATTATAACCTTTATTAAATTATTTTTTATTTAAAATATGTAAAGTTGTTTACAATGTTTTTTTTTATCAGAAAAAAAAATGTAAAGTTGTTTTTTTATTTAAACTTTCATTTCTTGGTTTTACACCTGATATGGGTTGCAGAGTATTTTGGCATTCAGTCTTTGTTAGCTTTATTAACAAAATTCTATTTGGCTACTCCACTTCTTTCTTCGTTCAATTTCTCGAAAATGACTTTCATAACTTAAATGTAAGAAATAATGGTTTGACTGTAAATAGTCAAACAATTTAGCACGACTTAGATGATTTTAGATTGATGACTATTTTCCAACCTTGTATGATTTAGATAATTTTAGCTTGAAAACTATTGCCGTTATAATATAGTTCAGTAACTTGGTGAAAACTTACAGGTCAAAAACTATTATCTGACCTTGCAATGTAACCAAACATATTGGTTCGACTTTAGTAAACTTTATGTGAATGTCATGTGATTGATTTTTATCGGATACTCTTGGTCGATTTAGATTTGTTAAAACATTTTACCTGACATTTTACTGTGTAGAATCTTTTATCCGATATACATGCCATGTTATATATTTTAGTCGAACACTTTTATCTAACATTTACTAATCTATAGAATAAATATGAATGCTCCTAATGAATCATTGATAAAAAAAAATATAAGAAGCCAATTTAATAGGATAACCGCTCCAAACAAGAAACCATAAACTACAGCATGGGAGAAAACAAGAAAGAAACCCTCAACATGAAGATGAAGAAGAAACAAGACACGAAAAACCTAGAAAGAATGAGAAGAAAATGAAACTGAGAGAAGAGTTATTCTAAGAATATTATTGTATTAAGTGAATTACAAAATGTGTATATAAATCAGAAAAACAAAAGCATGGACTCAGAGAAAGGGAAACCAATACAAAAGTGGTTACAAAAAGTAAAAGGCCCAATTAACCCCCACTCCCTCCTCAAGTTGTGAATAAATATTCTTTATTTCCAACTTGGATTTGAGAGCTTTGAGGATGGAAGGAGTGGGGGATTTTGTGAAGATGTCAACAGTTTGCATAGAAAAAGAAATAGGAAGTAATTTAATAATATCGGCATTGAGCTTTTCTCTTACAATATAGTAGTCAATCTCAATGTGTTTTGTTCTCTCGTGAAAAACTAGATTAAATGCAATATGGAGGTAGCTGGTGCAATGTAGGGAATGGCAAGATCTTGAAGAATATATGTGAGCCACTGAATTTCACAGGTGGTTGCTTCAAGAGCCCTATACTCAGCTTCAGAAGAGCTTTTGGAAATAGTCTGTTGCATTTTGAAATTCCACGAGATAAGAGACTCAACCAGAAAAAGAAAAAAATGAGTTACAAATTTCCTTGATTCAGGACAAGTGGTTCAATCTTGGTGGAAGCATAAACAAACTGATTGAGATTGTTGACACTATGCCACACCTTGTGTTGGTGAGATAGATCAGGCGCCCAATTAGTTAGTTTGTGGTAAATAGGTGATTCCTCTTTAGAAAGTCTAATGCCCTCGTTGGGTGAAAGGCAAGAAGAATGAGTCATTGGTGTAGGCATAGGTGCACAATCTTGCATACCCGTTTCATGGAGAAGATCTAAAGTATATTTTCTTTGACTGAGATGTATTCTAGAACTTTTGCGTACCACTTCAAGGCCTAAGAAATACGTGAGGTCCCTCAAATTCTTTATCTTGAAATGTCGATCCAACATATTGAGGATATGAATGATCTCAACATGATCATTTCCAGTGAGCACAATATCGTCCACATACACCAAAAGAGCAATGATATTAGTGTCATTATGTTTTAAGAACAATGAATGATCAATAAAAGATAAAATATAATTATGTGAAGTTAAGAAAGTGGATAACTTTGTATACCATTATCTTCTAGCTTGACGAAGGCCATAAAGAGGCCGTTGGAGTTTACATACATTCACTACTATAAAATTATTAAATAGAAACCAATTTTAGAGACAAAATATAATTATTACTATATTGACTAAATTAGATAGTATTTTAGATATTAAAAAAATTATTGGTATCTAAATTAGTTTCTATTATTGGTAAACAGTTTCTAAATTAGTATCTAATTAGCTACCAAGGTTTTAGCTACCAATTATCCATATGATGCTCTACCTAATAGGAATAGAGACAAAATGAACTAACCAAGAAACTACCATGTTGATACATCTTTTCCAGGCCGAATACATTGAATGATTATTGGTTGGACAAGGATGTGAGTCCAGAATGAACTCGACTTTATTTTTCGCGCTCAACAAGAATGATAGTTTGTAAAGTGCTCGATGAAACCAACGGAGCGACATGATTTTCATTAGGATGCAAATAAAGGTAATTATTTGTCTATTAAATCGACTGATCAAATTAAGTCGATTGTGGTGAAGGTTCTTCAGCCATATCTAAAAAGAAAAGAAATATTAGAATAAGAAATCAATGGAAGAAAAGCATATCAGAGTGCACACCAAAGCTCTTCAAATGAAAAGCTCTAATACCATAATAGGATAATCGCTCCAAACAAGAAATCACAGACTACTGCAAGGGAGAAAATAAGAAGGAAACCCTCAGTGTGAACATGAAGAAGAAACAATGCATAAAAAACCCCAGAAAAAACGAGTAGAAAACGAAACAGAGAGAAAAGTTATTTTGAGAATATTATTGTATCGTGTACAATGAAAAAAAAATTACAAAATGTGCATATAAAACAAAAAGACAAAGAAAATGGGTCGAGAGAAAGGGAGTCCAATACAAAAGTGGTTACAAAAAAGTAAAAGACCTAATAATAATACTAACACAATTTGTTTCAAAAATTGTCTAGTTAAAATCTTATTTAAAAAAACCTTTCGTATAGATAAAAATTTAGTCAAGGAAAAAAAAAGTACATCATTCCGTAACAACAATTTAATAAGTTTTAAAAATGTATTGCAATTTGTTTCTTAGTGTTGTAATGAAATACTATCATCTAAATTTGTTTTGAAATTTTGCAATATAAAGTACAATAAGTCAATTATTACATTACTCATATCTATTTATATATAGAAATTGAAAACTAAATTCAAAAAATATGAAAGTTCAATTCAAAAATTCAACATCCATATAATTCCTCTTATCACAATTCTTCAAAGATTCAAAACCAAACAATTGTCTGAACACTTAATTAGTTTAATTAAATAACATCATTAAACTAAAAATAATAATCAAATTAAAATATCATTTAATATAATTTGTATCTCATCATAAATTCAACATTCAATCAATTCCTAATTTGATATCTAAAAGTAAAATAAAATTTAATATCATATGTAAATCTAAAATTAGAGAGAAAAATAATAAACTCACAACTTTAAATAATGAGTGAACCTCAATAATTAGTTTTTCACGGATGAAAAGGAAAACGTAAAAGTGAGAATTAAATAAAGAAGAAGATGGAGAAAGAGTATGAAATTGATTGAAAATTGGAAGAAGAGATAATTTCTAAATCTGAAAAACTAAAGAAATAAATTTAATGTTTTACAAAAATAGGTGTTTGAACTTGTATCCTCTGTTTTGAAAAGCAATAATTATTATTTGACATTCACCTTTTTCTCTTACTTCCACTTTACAACTCCTTTCAACAATAAATTATTTTATTTTTCTAATAAAAACTACAAACAAAATTTTAAGATAAAATAATAATATTATTGGTTGTCAAATGTTAGTGTGAAAAAAATATAGTGTCAAATTATTATTATTTTTTTGAAATGAATCAACAATTTTGTATAGATTATCTCAATTTGGTCAAGGTTTTTCTGAAGTTCTTTTTCATCTGATTTCATTGATTATTATAATTTTTTTTTATTAGAGAATTGTGTTTGTCTCTCTAAATATTAAGAAATGAGTTCAATCCTAATTTATCTTCACAAAAACTTAATTATAAGACGACGATTTCCTCTAGTTATATATTGTAAATTGATTTTATTTATAGTTGATTCGAGATTTTCAACGTACCACTCACACTAAGACATGTACATCTTGTAAGTAAAATTGAGTGGTCTAATAGCGAGTAATAAGATAAACCCATCAAATCTCGTTAGAATATACTTTGTCGTCATATTAAGAAGTAAATCTAAGCATTAGTTATTTTCACAAACCAAGTTATTAAGTGATGATTGACTTCATTTATATAGTATAAATTGATTTTAGTTAGAGTTGATGTGAAGATCTTAAAAACTAAACTCCCTTAAAATTATGGTATTCCACACGTATATGAGGCGAAAAAAAATTCTTGGTAAATTAATGATTGGAAAGTAAAATAATAATCTAAAACGATACATACTTAAAAGATTTGCACGAGTATATAAATACGAGACTATCGTAAGTAAGAATCAATATACTGTACGTTATTTTAGTGTCAAGTTGAGTTAATGTATGCATGTTTAATCCAATATTATAAAACAAAGTACGAGTTCAAGATTAATTGTCTTGTTGTGTAGCTTGTGCACTGTGACAAAAAAATAATTATATTAGTAGCATATTTTAAAAATAAACAGAAATTAGCTGACATAAAAACAAATCTTATCAAAAGCAAATTCTGAACAGTCGCCACGAGGCAACGAGAGCTGATGAATTGGAAAACGACGGCTGAAATGGTTACTAGGAAAAGATAAAGAGCATGCAATGCAAGGTTTGAGTGAATTGAGTGAAGTGGAGAAGGAGCAATGATAGGAGTTAGTAGGCTTCTGAATCCACCTCGAAAGGCGTCCCCAGATATAAATGGAGTTGGCGAGTGTGGGTTTGAGTTGATAATTCCATATAGCCTCTTGCACTCATTCTTCTCTTTCTTTTTGGACTGTTTTTCCTTTCATTTCCTTTCCATAAAGTCTTATCTTTCCGCTAACCAATAAAGCATATCTCCCTCTATACATGGTTGGGACCACTATCCCCACCCTCTTATCTCCTTCATCATCCCTCCCTCTTCATTACCACAATTAACCTTGTAGTAATGAATTTTATCTCCCAATGTTGTTCTGACCACTGTCATGTGACATTGGGGCTACCAATCTCTGCCTTTATTATCTCACTACCTCCTCATCAAATAAAATAATATTAATATTCAACCCAGAAACAAAGCAAACAACACCTAGCTACCTTTCAGTAAAAAGGATCCATCCATCGCATATTAGAACCAAGGAATTCAACCTGGTTCATGCACCTCGCACCAGCATTCATCCACCCCTACCCCAATGCCTGTGGCCCCTCACCTTCTCATTGTCAACCATTGATCTTAAATGCTTCCACCTTTGACAATTCACAAAGATAAACATCAACGGTGCTCAAGAAATCAACCCTTATTCCTAAAGCCAACCCCACACGTCATGGGCTCTCTCCAATCAATAAAAATGTCAAGTCCATCATGGATTTTCTTCCCCTTTCCATTTTTAGATCATTTTTAAAATACATTGCTCTCAACTTGCTATAAAAAGCCCTTCCATTACCTGCTACATTGGTCGGTTACAGAGATAATAATCCTGCACCACTTTCTGCAATCTCTGCACTCTTTTATATTATTCTCTATCTCTCTTCTGCAAAGTGCAAACCCTACTTACTTTCACACCTCCTTCCTCTCCCTTCCCATACTCTGCTCCCAACTTTTCTCCCTTCTTCCCTTTCTTCCATTCCTCCGTGTCTCTCGCAGTTTCAAACCATGGACGTGGACATACTCAAAACTTCCACGAGTGATACCAGCATGGACATGATGATGATGATGCAAATGGAAAAGTTCCCCGAATTATGTGAACCTTTTTATAACAACACCACTCTTCTCTACCCAGAAAACGAGTTCTTAAGCTCCACCACCACACTACCTGTCTTCTCCAATGTTAACCCAAACGTTATATCTCCACCACACACTTTGATCAATCCACCACCACCTTCCTCCAGTTTTGGTTTCCAACAACCCATGACACCTCCTCCTCTTGAGCCCAACCCTTCGTTTTCGGAGAAGAAGAATTCCGTGGCTGCCATGAGGGAGATGATTTTCCGCGTAGCAGTGATGCAACCTATTCATATAGACCCTGAGTCTATCAAGCCTCCGAAGAGAAGGAACGTGAAGATTTCGAAGGATCCGCAGAGTGTGGCAGCGAGGCACAGAAGGGAAAGGATTAGCGAACGAATCAGGATCCTTCAGAGATTAGTTCCTGGTGGGACCAAAATGGACACGGCTTCTATGTTGGATGAAGCCATACACTACGTAAAGTTCTTGAAGAAACAAGTGCAGACGCTGGAACAAGCGGGAGCAACTAGACCCTTGGGTGTTTTTGGCTTCCCTGGTACTGTGTCCAACGCCAATAATAACGTTAATTATTCTTCTTTTGTCAAGAGTTGCCAACCGTGTCATATGCTGGGTTCTGCAGCTTCTAAACACATGCTGAGTTGAGTTCAGAAGAAGTTGTGTGCTTCAATACATGCATGAAAAATGAAAATCAATGAATTACATATGAGGTGTATATTGATCTTCATCATAGTTTTTTTGTCATCGTGCATGCGTTATAAAGACAGTGTTTGCCAGTGTAATTGTCGTTGTTTCAAGAATTTTCTTTTTCTCTTTTCATTTCTAAACGGGGAAAGTAATCAATAAAACTAATACGAATGAATATTATTTTCTTCATCTTTGTTCTTTTTGTATTTTTATAATCAGTCTTCACTGATTATCCTAACTGCTTAGTTAATTTCGTTTCTAAATAAGAATGAATGCCAGAAAAATATTTGAATAATAACAAGCAAATCTTATGAATGATCTAGATTCTTGCAGCAATCACTGAGATATATAATATAATATAAATATATAAAACAAAAGTTTGACCGATCTTGTTTTGGTCTTCTAAATGCCCAATTTTAATGGGCCATTTTCGGTTTTTTGGCCATCTATGTGTATCTTTATGAGGGATCACATGCAATGGCATATAGCGGTTTGTTTTAACCATGCTGATGCACGGCACAAAACTACATCGCTTATCCAGCATGCATGCATGCATGCATAATTATTGTTTATTTCTCATACTAATTATTAAAAGAGATTTTGTAATATTATTTTTTTATATCTCTTTATTATAACTCATCTTATTCCACGCTTTTCCTTGTTTCCTTGTTATATGAAAAACTGCACAAATTTATTTAAATCCAATTTCTCATTATAAAATAAAATAGTCATACCGTATTCTGTTTTGTTGTGAATATAGGAAAACTACGTGAAAAGCTAACGCAAAGAAGGAAAGAAAGGAGGGATCAAAGAAAACAGTTACGTTTATTTTATCCATTTAACCAATATACAGTTTCTAATAATCTTCATCACATTAACTCTCTTATTTCATTGTTGTTGGAATGCGAGTTTAGTTCACAAGCATGAGTGGCAAGAACATTTAACGCATCAACCTCACGGGAGGAGACAATATTTTATTATATTACTTAGCATTGAAATTAAAGATAATTTATAAATATTTTTGTCTCTTAATCCTGTAAAACATTGTTTTAACAACAAATTATGAAGTCAATTCGAGCAAAATCAGATATGGTAACATTTTATGTTGGAAAATATATAAGATTATTAATGATATATTGTGTATCCACCAAAAAGAGATATTAAAAGAGAAGGAAAAGAATGTGAGATAATTAATAGCATTATCCATGAAGAAAAATCCAAAAATGAAGAAAGTAATAGTGTATATACGATTTCGAAGAACTAATATGTATTTATTTTTTTTTGTGTTGAATGAAAAGTTTAATTACTTAAATTTTCAACTTGATTATATTTAGAGATTTTTTTTTTCAGAACTATCCTTTAAAACTAATATAAATTAATATTTAATTTTTTTATATAATTATTCAATTTTTTATTTTTAACTTTTACATAGATTAATTTTAGTTTATAAAAATATTAATTTAATTTTTTCTCTTAGAAATATTATGGATGCTGTTTTTTTTTCAAACAAAGTACATATCTTTTTTTCCCCTTTTTCTTTTTAGCTCAACTTAGTGTATCTACTTATAGTTCATAAAATTTAGTGGACATAAATGGTTTTTTCTCTTTTGAATCTTAATATATAATATATATTTTTTTCTTAGCACAAAATAAATGAAATAAAATAAGATACTTTAGGGGTGTTTCAATCCTTAATAAGACATTTTAGAAGTATCTCAACCCTTATACACTATATAGCCAAAATCAACCTGTACAAAACTTAACCATTCATACTCTACAGACCTCCAAACCTAACCTCAAAAGAAAGGCGTGGCAAACCACGCTCCAAGTGAGTCTTTACTCCCTTATCCATGTTCATACAACTAGTCTTTAATTCAATCAATACACACAAAACAAATCCTACTACAACCAAAATACTACAAACACAATTAAAAGTTAAAAAATTAATACAACTCAAACTCCTTACCCACAACTAAACCCTCAATATCATGCCAAAAGAATCACTCTTCTTCACAGCCTGTATATAATGTATTCACAGCCTATATATAATGTATTCAGGTTAAATCTCACGCTTTTATATAGCATAGGCAAAAGTCAAATAGTATACATATACGGAAGCACTTTGAGAAACACTAACCATTGATGTTGAGTATTGAAAACTATTTAGCCTGAATACATTACGTACTAAGATTCATTTTTATATTATGTGTGCACGTCCATGTTTATATTTATTGAAAAAGTTTATTTTTATTAAAAAATTGTGCCTTAAAAATATAGCTAATAATATTTGAAGACTTAATTAATTATATATTATATAGATATGAATAGACCTTCATGGAACAGCTAATAATTTATGTGTACCTAGTCATCCATTTCAGGTATTCTAGAAAAGGAAAGGGCCCCTGAGGTTAAACGAAGTAGGTTGCCCCCCACGGCAAGGTCGAATAATTTGGTTGTTCGTGTCTCAAGGATCATGCTTCACAAATGTCTCATTTTTTTTTTCTTACTCTGTGATGAAAATGTATTTTGGAAAAAACGAAAGGAAAGAAAGAGAAAGTGAGAAAAATATGGAGAAGTGACTACTAGCAAAATGAGGCCATGTGAAATAGAGTAATAGGGTCCCATGCAGCCAATGAGATAGGGTTTTTAATTATTATTATTGTAATGTGTTGGTGAATAAAAACTAAAGCACCACGGGGCACCTTGCTATCAGCATATGCATTATCTCTGCACCTTCCCACCTTCTCTATAGTGCATTGTATCCTCCTCTGACACATTCCTTATCGTATTCTTTCATCTTTTCTCACTTTCCATTTGTTTTTTATACACCATTCTGCATATTTCATTTTAATAATATTTTAAATACTTAATCAATAATTGCTTCAGAAAGTTACTTGCCCTATCTGTAATTCACCTGCAGATACTGTCCTGGATAGATGGAATGGGATAAGCTTCATTCATCCTTTCTGAGATTACACCGACATTGCACTCAAGTCGATATATACATATATATATATATATACATATACATATATATATATATATATATACATATACATATATATATATATATATATATATATATATATAGTACATTCTTGTATTTATAGGTCAAAAAAACACGTAACAGGAAAAAAGAGAGAAATGGCCAGTGAGAATACATTCAAATTTTGTAGCCAACAATCGTGAAAAATGCAAAGAAATTTCAGAGACAACGACTGCAGCATTTATTTCCTTATCTGTCTATCTATCTATCTGATTATTATAATATTATATTCTCTATGACAGCGACCAGTTGTTGAACTTCATAATGGTAAGCTTAAGTGATTAAGTATAGCAGAGAAATATTATTAAAGAATCTCAGATTTAAAATTTCCTTGTTACTAATATCAGTTTGCCTGTATAAGCAAATACAGATCTCGATTTTTAAAATATATTTTAATAGGAGTAAGTTTTTTCAATTGAATAATTATTTATATAAAAAAACATTGTGTTATGTTGAAGTGTGTTCTTTATCAGGTTGTATATATTTGGCCTAATTAACTGCGCAGATATAATTCAGATTCACGAGCATGATAATGGAGTAACAGTTATTTGTGAAAAAGTACATGCAGGTGATAGGGAATAAGAACGAATAAATGATGGAGGAACAATGATTGAATAACCATGTATTAACTATGACAGACCAGAAATATCAGAATATACACCATCTATATTTTTACTTCACCTTTATAAATTAGAATTAAAAAAAAAATCATCTCTGGTCTCTCGAATTCTGATTTCTTATTAAGTTCGCATATATTATAAATTAATGAAATCTGGTCCAGTTATTTATATTTTGTGACAGTTTGCTTGAAGAAAATTTTGTGACAGTTTTAAAAACTATAGAAGGTAAGAACTTACTCATATTTAGTCAGGAGACTTAATTAAAAAATAATAATAGTTCAAAAATATAAGTATTTAATTAACGAAAAAAACTAGCGATTAACTTAACCTAAAATATAAATAAGCATGAAATTGATTGAGGATGGTTTAATTTTTGTAAGGAAAGGTGGAATTTAGACATCAGTATAGAATTTAACTATTTTGTTATCATTAAGACATTTAATTTGGTGAAATAACAAGTTGATGTTAGGGAAAGGAAAGAAAAGAAAAAATGGTTCTGGAATACATTTTGAAATTTTTGCTTAATAAAGAGATCTAAGGCCAATATACAGTCAAATGAAATAAAACAAAATTCGGATTGATTGAGTCTGAGTGGCGTAGAGGAAATGTTGACTGCGTAGATTCTATTTGCATAATTCTTTTTCTATTCACTTTGTCTAATATTTTTTCTTATATTCTTAGAATATATAACTTTCTCTCTCCTTTCTTTCTATTAGGTTATCACGACCTCTCATAAGAGATGTCTCTATAACCGTGTGTTTGGATCTAGGGTGTGCATTGTTCACGCATACGGATCCCTGTTTGTATCCGTTGATGCATAAAGATGGAGGCACGAAAAGAGAAAGAGATCTTATTTTCTTTGTCTTGCACTGTAGCAGAAAAATATCAACGACGAGTAGAGAAAGTCACATATAATATATAATTTTACTTAATTGTGATATTCAATATATGCACTTTTTTTCGTGAATTGATCACTCACTCTCAGCCAATGGCACTGTCATGCATAACTACAAACCTCCTTTATTCGTGCATGAAGAGATTCCTTATTTTTTAGAGAATGTTGTTGACTGCGTTTGTGTTGAATCCAATAATTACTAGGTTAATATCATAAATACATCAATAAATACACTCATTCGCATTCAAGTTAATCGATTATGTTGTTCAGATGTTCTATCGAGTATGTTTTTTTTTTAAGGGAAGATATAGTCGATTAGACTCCTAAAAATAGTGGATAATTGGTTATGTTGTTTTTTTAAGGCAAAACTTAATAGGTTATGCTATTTTTTTTTTCAGATTTTTAGTTTTTGTTTTTTATGATTTTTCCCTTAATTTTTTAGGTGTTTTTTTTTTTTTGTTTATGTTCAAATTTATTTATCTGTTTGTATTTTTTTTTAGAAATATTAAACTTTTGTTTCTATTAATTAAAATTAATAAAATACATTATTTAAAATTATAAACTATTATTTTAGTAATTTTTATTTAAGTTATATGATTCATAATTCAATTGATATATTATAGTAATTCGGATTTTGATTTATTAATGAAAATGGAAAATCTCTTTAAATATTTAAATTCTAAAAATAAAAATAATAGGATTCAATTGATATATTATAATAATTCAGATTTTGATTTATTAATAAGAATAAAGAATTCATTTAAATATTTAAAATTTAAAAGTAAAAATAATAAAATTTAATTAATATATTATAGTAATCTAGATTTTGATTTATTAATGAGAGTAGGAAATATATTTAAATATTTAAATTCTAAAAATAAAAATAATAGAATTTAATTATATATTATAGTAATCTAGATTTTAATTTATGATTGAGAATACAAAATCCATTTGAATATTTAAATTTTAAAATTAAAATTAAAAATATAATTATTTTATTAATATAATTATTAAAAAAAATTATTAATGAGTATCCCTTTTAAGATGAAAATTTAAAATAATTATATAATTTTTTTATATTACACTATTGATTTGAGATACTTATTTAAATAAAAAATATCTGTAGTTATTTTTTATGAATCTTTTATTAATGAGAATCTATTTTAATGATTCAAATTTAAAAATTATAAAAATATTTATTGTCATGAACATTTATTTTTTATAATAGGTTATAATTGTATTATCTAAGACATTTCCGTAAGAATAAAGGTCCAACATATAAAAATATATACTTAATATATATATATATATATATATATATATATAACATAATATTAAAATTATCCAAATACACTAATTCAACAAATAAAATAAATAAAATGAATAATAGTATAATTATAATTAAATATTTTATTTATTCATTTAATTTTTACATTATTTTATTTTTTATTTATAATTATAATTTTATATTATTTTAATTAACTAAAATGTACACAAAATTAATTAATATTTTATTTTTCTATTTTTTATACATAAAAGTAAATTTATAATCTTACAATTTATATTATTAAAAATAATTCAAAATACCCTTACCACCATCACATCACCCACATATTTCAATTAATTTTCCTTACATATTCACTTAAACGTACACAATCAAACATATTAACTTTTTTCATATTTTCTTTTCAAATCTTTACACCTCCACACCTTCAACTTTCCACTCTCCAATCCAAAAATGATAAAAGATTGGTGGGACAAAATTACATACAAGAGATTTAAAATTTTAATATTTATCTCTATCTTTAGTTTTATCGAGATCAAATAAATTTCTGAAAAAAAAGTGTACTTTTTTTACAAAATTAATTTACACATTTTTTAAATAATTTATATATTAATTCAAACATGAACATATATTTAAAAATACAAATTAAGAGTTATACTATATTTAAAAACACTGTCTTAAGTTTATTATTTAATTATTAAAATTATAAAATTATATTCCTAAAATTATAAAAATCAAACATGACATTTGTAATATACTAGATTTATAAGGAGTGTTATTAATAAGTAAATAAATTATAATATAAATAATGTATAAAAAATATAATTAGTATATATAAATAAATAAATATTAAAATAATATATTAAAACTTATATAAATAAAACATGAATATAATTTAACGTAAATAAATAAATGGTTCAGGTATAAAGTAATTGGTATAGATTTTGGAAAAATAAGTAATAATTAATCATAAACATTTATGTTAAAAAAGAATTAATTATAAAAGGTTAATAACTCGATTATAAATAATGAAAAAAAATGCACATTTTTATACAGAAAAAGAACTTTGATGAATAACACATTAATTCGTGCTACCACGGAGGTTTATCAAATAATTCTTGCCCACTTTGACTCATCTACATTTATATGCACATACCTTTTCTCTATTGCTTTCAAATATTGTCAAAAATTTCAGTGTAAACAACATTTTTTGTCTGGTTTGTTACATTTCCATCTTCATCAAGAATCAAAATTTTCAACCATTTTTTCGTTGTAACTCTAGAAATAGCAACATACAACTGTCCATGAGTGAAAACTGGACGTGGAAGATATAAACCAACTTTGCTCAATGATTGACCTTGGCTTTTATTGATTGTCATTGCAAAACATAACGCTACTGGAAATTGTCTCCTCTGGAATTTAAATGGTATACCTCCTATCCGAAGGAATCAAATTCATTCTCGAAATGAAGATTTTATCACCAATATTTGATCCTGTTAGAACTATTGCACAAATAACATTTTTCTTCAAATCAATAACTTGCAACCTTGTTCCATTACAAAGACCATTGGCTTGATAAATATTTCTCAAAAGCATAATAGGCACGCCAATTTTCAAATGAAGGTGATGATTTGGTATTCCTGAACATTTTATCTCATTTAAGAACTCAGACGTGAACCATTCACCTTCAATCTCCTGATTTTCATCTGATTGGCAAGGTGTGTCTGAGCTAAGATAAGTAATTTCTTCAGCACTTAACAGAGATAAAATAAACTCATTCACCTGCTCTACTGATTCGGTTGTCGAACAAAGTATTGCTCCATCCTCAAAATACCTAGGAGACTTCATGTCAGTCAATAAATTAGGATAAACAAAATTCACCAATGACAACAAAGGTGTTTCTGTGGCCTCAATCAATAGATCATGTGGGATTTCCACTACACGCTCACCATTTTCATTCAAACCAATTTCGCCATCTCCAATTTTGAGGATCCAATCAGCAAATTCCTTGATATTCTTTGCACTCACATTGCATTTTGCATTGTTTAATCTCATGTTCTGAGAAAGTTTCAAGATTGGACAATTTAGCCACAGATAAGAAGAGTTGATTGTTGACTTCACAACATCATATCTTGATCCTTTTCTTATAACTGGCAATATTTGCCTGAAATCACCACCCAAAACAACAACCTTTCCACCAAAAGGTTTTTGACTATTTCCTTCACTAACTGTTCTCATAACATCTCTCAAAGTTCTGTCAAAGGCTTCAACACACATTCGATTCATCATCGGTGCTTCATCCCAAATAATCAATTTTGTTTCAATCAAAAGTCTAGCACGATGACTTTCTTGAGGTATATGATTCTTCATTTATTACAATAGGAATGCAAAATCTAGAATGCGCTATCTTTCCTCCAGGTAGCAGTAAAGAAGCAATTCCACTTGAGGCTACATTCAAAACAATCTTTCCTATAGATCTAACTGCAGCTGACAATGTTCTCCACATGAAAGTTTTCCCAGTGCCACCATAACCATATAAAAAGAAGAAACCACTTTTTTCAGAAATAACTAATGAAATGATCTCTTCATAAACATTTAATTGCTCAGTAGTGAGACATTTCATCAATGAAGAATGCTCTTTTGCCATTTCATCTTTGTTATAGTTAAGTTCATCCATAATAAACCTATTTTGAAACAAACATGAAACAGAAGGATCAAGTTGAGGCAAACAAACGAACTCTTGTAATGAGCGCCCATTTGCCATTAATAACTCTTGTACTTTTAATAGGCAAAGATCATGTAGTTCTTTTTCCTCAAGTTGAAGACCTAACATTATTTTTCAAAATATGCATCACTTTCATAATTTATAGTGAAAATATGTAATTAATTATAGCATTTTAGAACTTGAATACCTGGCAATAAACGAAATTAAGTTCCTCAGCATTCACAGAACTAATAACACTCTCATATCAGTGGGTTCTATCCCACCAATAGCCTCAAAAATTAATTTATCACCTTCACGAAACCCATGGACCTTACAAAACTCTCTCCATCCAACACCAAATTTAACAGAGCTTTTAGGAGGTGACCTTATCAGAATCTTGCACTTGACTTCCTTCTTATGTCCATGAAGGACAATATCCTTGACGCCGCTTTCCCAAATGTATTTGCCAAAAGCAACCGGAAGATCCTAAAAGGCAAGTAACATGTGTATAAATACAGTAATCAAGTAATATAAAGTACAAAAAAAACTTAAGAAATTATGCAGTAAACATTACCAAATGGCTTGATTGAGACAGATAGTGAGATAATGTGATAGTGAAATGAAGAAACGGACCCTCAAGAAGAGGACAACGCTTCTCGATACGTTCATAAAACTTTTTCACGACTGAAGAAGACGAACTTCCCATAAATAAAGTAATTTTGAAATGATTGTTTCCTACATAATCAAAATACACCAAATGATCGCCATAAAGGTCATAAAATTCTCGTAATTCAACCCATCCTCCATTGATCTAAGGAACACACAAGTCCATATTATACTTAACAATATGGCTATGCCCTTCGTTGTCCACCAGAAACCAAGTTGGACCAAGTTCAGACTCGAACTCGATTGCAAATGCACTATCAACTAAACCGTGTTCCTTTTGAAAAGAAAAAACATGTTACTTTTTGTGTAATAGTAATCTGAAATCTAATAAAAAGAAGACAACACACCTCTTCTAACAGGTTCGTGGTTTGAAACTTTCCTTTCGTTTCCATTCCCAATATGTCATCTAAATCTGAAAAATATAATATAAGTGGTACCATAACAGAAAACATAAAAACTAAAGGATTAAAAAGGACATAGAACAGTAGAAAACATAAAACAGTAGAAAGGGAAAACATGCACACCAAAAAAAACTAGAGGATTAAAAAGGATAAATGTGTCATCTAAATCTGAAAAATCTAATATAAGTGGTACTATAACAGAGAGTAAATGGCAATAAATCTAGATAAAATAGAAACAAACCTTAATAGAATAAAAAAAAACCAATAACATTAATAGATCAACAGCAAGAAATCAAAATAGCACAACTGGTTGCGGTCTAAAACGGAGAAAAAGCACTTGGAGATAAGTTAAAATAGATGAAGTGAAAGAGCAAAAACATGAAAACATGCACACCAAAAAAAAATAAAGGATTAAAAAGGACAGAGAACAGTAGAAAACATAAAACAGTAGAAAGGGAAAACATGCACACCAAAAAAACTAAAGGATTAAAAAGGACATAGAATATTACCCGTTTGGTTGCTTGCGCTTGATGGTGAAAATGGGCTGGATGGACGGTGGTAGTTGGCCCTAGTGAAAGACATAACGGAGCAGAAGAAGAGAATGAAAAGAGTTAGGATGCAATAGAGATTGTTTCACATTAGTATTAGTACCCGAAACCCTTAATTAATGAATGACATTGGAATTGCAAAGTGCACAGTAGAAGTCAGAAATAAAAGTATGAAATTTCAGTTTTAATGATCTTGGAAGTGTAAGTTTGAAAAAAATGAAAAAATAAAATAAAATAATAATAATAATAATAAACAATATAAATAAATAATAATAATAAAAATCTATCATCACACTAAAAAAGAAATAAATAAATACTAATAATAATAATATTTATTTAAAGGTAAATTATGAAATACCTAAAACAATAAATATATGAAATAATAATAATAATAATAATAATAATAATAAAAGACAAATATCACAGAACCGCCAAAATGAAAGTACAGTGCTGCAGAAGTCAGAAACTATCATTACACTTCAAAATAAATAAATAAAAAATAATAATCTTAACAATAAACACACCTACAGAAGTCAGAAAATATCATTAGATTAAAAATTAATTACATAAATAATAATAATAATAATAAAGACAAACACCATTACCTTTTCAAACCTTTTCAACTTGGATCAAAATTGCAAAAGAACATAATTTTTTCAACACAGATGAACATTTGCATTAAGATAACATAATTCTTTTCCAAACCGAAAAACCCACAAACGAATACAGAAATCAAACCCTAAAATCCAGAAAACGAAGACCCATTTGCAGAGAATACACATTTGCAGAGAACAAAAAACACAACCCAAAGAACAAAAGAAAAGAAATAAGAATAACATAATTTCTGCAGAGAAAGAAGGAAAGACAACCCAGAAAAAACCTACCTTTTGCAGCAAGACGAAGATGGCAGGAAGAGGAAGATGAATGCATTGGAGATAAGTGCCGCTTCACTCTGCGCCATAAAGAATGTAGATGAAAGAAGTAAACAAAAGCAAACCCAAAAAACCTAAGAAAAACCTAATTTTTTCAAAGATCAAACCCTAAAACCCAGAAAACGAATACACATCTGCAGAGGACAAAAAAGACAACCCAGAAAAAACCTACCTTTTGCAGCAAGACGAAGATGGCAGGAAGAGGAAGATGAATGCATTTGAGATAAGTGCCGCTCCACTCTGGGCCATAAAGAATGTAGATGAAAGAAGTAAACAAAAGCAAACCCAAAAAACCTAAGAAAAACCTAATTTTTTCAAAGATCAAACCCTAAAACCCAGAAAAGGAATAAACATGTGCAGAGAACAGAAAAGACAACCCAGAAAAAATCTAGCTTTTGCAGCAAGACAAAGATGGCAGGAAGAGGAAGATGAATGCATTGGAGATAAGTGCCGCTTCACTCTGCGCCATAAAGAATGTAGATGAAAGAAGTAAACAAAAGCAAACCCAAAAAACCTAAGAAAAACCTAGTTTTTTCAAAAATGAAACCCTAAAACCCAGAAAAGGAATAAACATCTGCAGAGAACAAAAAAGACAACCCAGAAAAAACCTACCTTTTGCAGCAAGACGAAAATGGTAGGAAGAGGAAGATGAATGCATTGGAGATAAGTGCCGCTTCAGTTTGGACCATAAAGAATGTAGATGAAAGAAGTAAACAAAAGCAAACCCAAAAATCCTAAAATCCAGAAGTAAACCCATAAAACATAAGAAAGCGAAAAAAAGGACGAAGACAAACAAAAGACCAACACTCATAGCAAACAACAGGTTAAAACAAAGAAGAAAACGAAAAGTGGAAGAAACGCAGAAACCCTAAACCCAAAAAACAAACCCAGAAAAACCTAACTTATGCAGGAAGACGAAGATGGCAGGAAGAGGAAGATGAATGCATTGGGCCTGTGGGCCGCTTCACTCTGGACCAGATAGAATGTATCACTGCAGGACACGTGTCAAGTTCTTATTTAAAAGCCTAATTGTTGGACACGTGTCCAAATTCCTATTTTAAGTAAAAATAATTTATGATTTTTTTTTTCAAAAAAACGTCAGTGTGACACGTGTTAACTATTTCTGTTTGTGCTACCTAGCTTTGTTATAAATTAAGATTAAGATAAGATATATATATAGAGAGAGATTTTGATTGTTAGGGATATTCTTGAAGAAACTTACCACAATATTACCTTGAAAAAGAATATCATAAAAGGAACACGTAACAACAAACAGAAGAAAAATATTATTAATATCAACTTATGAGCTTGATATGATAACGATGATAGCTCATAATAATATTTTAGAGATACACATTAGTATTGTCATTTTCCACATCCTCTTCTTCGCAATAGAAAAACATGATGTTGTTATTATCAAAATATATATATATATTTTTTTTTGCAGTCTATTTTTAGTAAAGCAAGTTCTTAATTAATTTTGTTTAAAATATATTGTTTTTTATATATTGTTTGAATTAAAATATAAGTTATAACTTAATATATATATATATATATATATATATATAACATTTTAAATGTACACAAAAATGATTTGATAGCCTGTAAATTTATGGATATTATATTAAGATATTTTTGTTCATGGCATAGCCTCGTCACAACACGAACATAAATTGTCATGCCTACAATTTTTTATAAATATGCATATGTTTTTTTAGGAAAAACTTTTATCCTCTTCCATTTTTCTTTCGAATTTGAGATGACAAAGCAGAAAGGGTTATGCAGATCATTTCGCGGTCTATTGAAAAAGGTAATGTCTTCCTGCACCTTTACATTCTTCTTCTTGCATTCCTACATTCTTAAAAAATACCAAAATTATCCTTTACACAGTTTTGGTTGTTTCCGGATTAATGGTTCCATAAGCAAAAAAATATTTTCGGAATAGGAAATCTAGAAAACAAAAAATCATTCCAAAATAGCTTTTCTAGAACACATTTTTTTTATTTCCAGATTGGTGAATCCGGAATACATTAAAACATGTTCCAGAAATGATGTTCTGGAAATCTTTCGAAAAGAACAATCCAGAAGTCATTTTTTAAAGAGGGCAAAACCGTCTTTTCTGAAAATATAGGGGTGCAGGAAGAAGAATGTAGAGGTGCAGGAAGACGTTGCCATTGAAAAATACACAGGGTGCAGATTATAATTGGACTACCTATTTTAACCCGTTGGACCATTTATGTCTGTCTCACATAACTCGCAGTTCGTACAGGACTAAGTGTGAGGTTGGACGGACTGACCCGCATATTTTAAAAATTTTAAAAATTCTTTTTACACTCCCATATTCTAATAATAATTTTTATAATAAAATTTAAATATAGTAATAATAATAATATTATTATATATATATATATATATATATATTATTTTATATTATTTTTCATTATAATAACAATAATGTGTTTACTTGTATTATTTTTTAAAAATTGTATATATTTAATAAAGTATTTTATTAGTTAATTATTAGTACGATTAAATTTAAATTGCACTGAAAATTAAAACATCATTATAATTATTTTTACCCATATTTTATTACGCATGAGTCGTGAGAATAATATTATGAAACTATTTAATTAATTAATCTAAATAAGAAAAAATTAAACTTAGTGAACAAAAACAAATTTATTCAAAATTTATTTTATATTATTTTAAAAAAAAAAATCTTATATAAGCCAACTCACATGTTAACTCGCATGTGAGGTGAGTTGACCTGTATTACCATCCCTACTTAGAACAATTATTGGAGGGTTCAATTTAAAAAAATAAATAAAGATAGATGAATATAAATAAAAATGGGTATAATAATAAATTTTGAAGGTGCGAATAACAATTCCCAAAAACTAACAATTAAAGTTTTAATTAATGATGCGGCCTTAAGAGAATATAAAGTCACAACTTGGTGTATTACATTTTGCAACCCTATACTTTCAAGCTGCACTCCCATCAAATTTGAAATTCCAAAATTACTTTTTCAAAGATAAATTATTTGGGGTTTTCTTTTTCATTTTCAGATTTAGATTATGAAATCCAATGAACTTCAGATTAAATATTATCAATAAAATTAATATTTTTATTTTGATATTCCATAATTTATTTGTTATTTTTTATTTCAGAACGTAGCTGGAATATAAAATTTATATTTTAAAATATATATTCTAGAAAATATAATTTAAATTATGGAATAAATATTTTATAATAAATTTTGTATCTTGTACTTTGCAATATATGATCCAAAATACATAATTTATACTATAAAAATATATATCTAAGAATTTATTTTTTATTTTGTATTCTAGAATGTATGTTCCAGTAGAAAATATAAAAAAATACACTTTGAATTGCATGTTGTGTAAGGTATTTTTAGATTTGGAAAATACATTCCAAAAATTACAATATAGAATACATTCTTCAGGGACCATTTTGTTATTTCACCACCATACAGGGGTGTACATTTGAAAAGATGGGAGTGCGAATGCAACTTTTCACAACTTGCTGTAAGGATGACAACATTGTTGGCCCAGTGACTAAAAACAATGAAATTTTAACTTATATTATTATATATCAAAAACTGAAATATCAGTTTCTTGAAAAAATAAACGTTGATATCAGTAAACATGTGTTTTATTTAATTTATAATGCGAAAAATATATATATATTTTAATTACAAAGGATGCAATGTAATAACTTTTGAACAGCATCTCAGAGTCTATTGCTCCCTTAATTATTACACCCCACATTTACTTATCTCAAACTATATTTCTACTGATTTATATTAGAAGGAGACACACCTTAAAGAATAAATAATTAATTGTAACAATCCATTAAAAATTAGTGATTAAAATTTCTAAAAGTTTAGCTTATTTTGAAAAATTAAATGTTGAATACAAGGATAGATAGTAATTTATGAAACAGTCCTCATAAATTCATTTTTATTTTTTCCTTATTTCACACTTTATTTCTTAATTTTCTTCTTGTAAATTATCACAAATCACCTAAACTAAATAGATACAATCTTCAAAAGTCATCTCAAAATTATAAAAACTCACAACTACTAAATTACCTACAATCCATTCATCACAGTCTTAATAATTAATTCAAACTTCTTTTCTCACTATTCTAAAAAGATCTTTCATTTTTTTTAAACAGTAGCCTTTTTCCATAAAATTATATAGATAATAATATTTTCTTTTTAACGTGGAGTACTAGTAAAGTTTTTGACAATTTAGGATTATATATCCTTCTTTACGACTATTATGTTTTATTTGGTTTGAAGAGGAAGTGGAAAGGAAAAAAAAGTAAAAAAGTTAAATTGTTTGGATTGTAAAAGAAATAGAGATAATTAAAGAGAAATGAAGAAAAATTGTTAGTTGATTTGAGTTATATAATAAAATATTTTCTGTATATTAATAATTTTAGAAAATAGTTTATAAAATATTTTTTCCAAACTAATTTGGCACAAAAAATATATTTACAAAAATATAAATTAGAACTAAAATATATTTTAAATTAAATTAAAAAATTATTATAACATTTTAGTAAGTAAAAAAGTTATATTTCAAAATTAAAATATATTGATTTAAAATTCATTACTTAATTTTTTTTATTTTAATATTTGATTTTAATTATTTGTTTTATTTTCATATATAAAATACTAAATTAATTATTTTATTTATTTTTATTTAAATAGTTACTTTATAATATAAAAGCATATTTTAATAAAATATTATTTTTTTATTTTATTTACTTTTTAATATTTTATTCTAATATAAAAAGATATGTTAATAAAATACTAACAATATAATTACTAAAAAATTGTTATATTAAAAGATTATATAGTCATGTAAACATAAACAACAATAAAATATTTACAAATATAATTGATAATATAAAAATTATAATTAATTATGTTGATAAATATTTGATTGTTCAAAAATCATAATGAATTATATAAGGGAAAGTGCAGAAAATAAAACAAAATTACGAAAAACAATAAGTCAGAAATTTTGAACTAGCAAATCTAAATATATATATATATATATATATATATATATATATATATATATATATTCCCTTTTCTTTGGTGAATTGTAAACAAACACATTATTATATGGAGTTTTATTCTTGTTATTTTAGACATCTTGAACATGTGATGATATTGTAGTTGATGACTTGGTTAGAGAAAATGTATAAAGAATGAATCACGAGGTCCATGCTTTGAGGTTGTTGAACATTTGACTCCGTTAATAGTTTTTTATTAATGATTCATAACTTATGACCACGATTCTGACAACTGTAATGTAAAAAAACTGATATCATAATTATTTATGATATCATAGATCCTACCTCACGGATTCCACACCCCGCATGCATATATAATCTATAATTTATAACAAGATATAAAGGGATTATTTATTTTTTTCTTACACCTTTTATTTTCTAATTTTACATCTTATAATATCGAAATATAATAATTTAATAATTATTTATTTTAAATTAAAAAAATGAATTTTAAAAATTTTTAAAAATTGAGTTTGAAAAAAAACCTAATTTTTAAAAATTTTACCCTTTAAATAACTTTTTTTTAAAAAAATTCCAAATAATTATTCCCAATCAAAAAATTACCTACACAATAAAAAAAACTACATACAAAACTATATTTTCTTTTTTTTATAAATTAATAATAAACTTTTATTTCAATAATTATTGTAATAATAGTAATTTTTTATCAAAAGAAAAAGTGTTCCGTATTTAGATTATTTATCTTTCAATAAAAAAATAACTTATTTATTTATTTAATAAAATAAATAATTGAATAATTTATTTTCATTTCAAAATAATTAAATAACTTCTTTTAAAAATAACGGTTACATATATAATATTTTTTATCTTTTGATATTTATTATTTTTTAAAATATAATATACTCAATTATTATTATAATTTAATAAATAAATTCTTTAATTAACTACGTTCAAATAGATCCATCAACATTAATTTTTTTATCTCCTATTTAAATAATTATTTATTATTAAGATTGTCATATTCTAAATTAGTGTTTTCGTTCCTATATATTCAAGTCATGTATTAATCAATAATAGAGAAAACACAACAAACTTTCAAAAAATAATTTAGAAATATAATATATAGTATTTTTATTTTATTACATCTAATAACATCAGCATCAAATATCAAAAAAATAAAAATAAAAAATAATATATATATATATATATATATATATATAACTCTTTCTTACAAATATCTTAAAATATATATTTTCTCATAGGGATTCTAATATTTATATAAACATATCAAACAAAACACACACAAAAAAATAAACATTTACATCTCCCTATTACGTAACTCTCTCACCTACAACGTTATCTCGTATAAATTAACATGATCATCGCAAATTAAATAAACAAAACAAAATAAAACACAAGACAAATTAACTATTTTTAAGAATTCTAATATAAATTTAGCTTTTAATAACAAACATAATCCATCAAATTCTCATAAAAATTCTCCAAATCATCAAGTATATCTCATAATTCATCGTTCATAATACTTATGTTAAACTTCTATTTTCTCGGTCCTTATAAGTACACTTGTGTTTATACAAGTATTAATAAAGATTTTTTATCTTTTAAATATTTCTTTTTATCAATTTATTACTGTTTTAATTTTTAATTAAATGGTTTTATATATTTTTTAATCAAGTATTTTTTAAAGTTCAGTTAAGTACTTTTAGTAAAAAAAAACACAATAAAGATTTTACCTACAGTGAACTTAAAAAAGTTATTTATTATTATAGTTTTTTTATTAATTTTTTATAATTTAATAATATATTTTTATTTCATAATTATTATAGATAGTAATATTTTTTTTGTCAAAAAATTGTTTCCACCAGTAATTATAATATAAAATTATCCTACATTGACACTTTGATTCATAGATTAAAATAAATAATTTGAAATTTTGCTAGTTAATCACAAATTTTTAACTGTATTTTTTTATAAAAACTTTCATGTTAAACATCACTATGCAAATCGACATTTCAGCTAGACTGACATCTCAAGTAACAACAATCATCTGCCATCACATGAAAAAAGTATTATTAAAAAAAAAAAACAAAAATATGGCAAGAGTAGACCAAAACCCATATGTTAACAAAAACTATACATGGTAGACTATACTATTCATAAAGAATTCTAATAACAAACTAGATGGAAGCCTATTATACCAATGAAGTGATTTTCTATGAATAAATCCTAAATTAGCCAACTTATCACCACACACATTCCCTTCACAAAAAATATGAATAACTCTAAACCTGATTTTCCCACAGTAATTAAGACAAGTATTTCATCGATTACGAATAATTCACGGAACATTAGTCATAACAATAAACGCAGCACAAACCAAGATAGAATCACATTCAAACCAAACATTAGTAAGTCCTATCTTTTGAACTTCTTCCATAGCATATTTTAACTGTATTTATCGTTCATATCTTTTATTGACTAAATTTAATTAAAGTAAGTGTACAGTTAATATAGATATGGTGATCTTGATGGATTTTTGTTACTTATGTGTATGCTGATAGGTAATTAATGAAGCAGTGTTATAATAACTAGCAGAAATACAGACACTAAAGCATATTTATATCTGCATTTTATACATATAGAAATAATTTTGGATAAGTCAAAATTGAAAAGAAAAAATAATATGTAAAAGAAAAATGATAAATTGATTAATCAACTTTTTTTTTCTTTTATAGTTTGAGTTTATCTTTTTCAAGCTTTTTCTTTTCATCCATCGGTGGTTTTGAGATTGGTGTCTGTGACGATGTTCACGTTAAGGTTAGGATCCACCTTATGGTATATACAAAAAGAATGATGATTTTACCAAAAAATAAATAGAGTTGTTTGAAATGGAATTGAGAGAGTGATTGGAAATGAATGTTATTTTATTTGATAAGTGAGATTTGGTGTCAGAACAGGAAGAGTGAGGAGTTAGTTTGTATATAAAAATTGTATCATAATATTAATTTAAAAAATTAAAAAATAATTTTATTTTTTAAATAATTCATATAAAATGATAAAATACTACATTGTACTAATAAAATGATATATATTAAATAAAAATAAAATCAGAAAAAATTTATGTACACCAACAAACGGTTATAAAGAGGAATTATATATATATATATATATATATATATATATATATATATATATATATATATATATATATATATATATATATATAGAGGTATAGATGCTAATTTTAATTAGTATGAAACACCGAAAAGAAGACTTCAAAATTTAATACATCAGTGTTGTAGCTTGTTTATATTTAGAAAGTATATTATAAAAACGAGAATAGAGATTACAAATACAAAATATTAAAGATAAAAATTAAAAAACACCAAAGAATGGAAAGTAAGACGTTATTTTTTTTTTTTTTATAAACATGAAAAAAATAAACAATCCATCTTATCTTTAACATTGCTTGTGTAGTAAATATTTGTTAAACAACATAATAGATTATCTTTTCAATGTCATCAATATTTATGAAAATATCCTATTGTATTTTAATATAATTAATTATGTTATTAATTTTTATGCTTTATATAATAAAATAAGTAATTAAATTAATATTATTAAAGTAATAAAAAATATTATTAGTAAAAAAATATATTTAACTTTTTATTCATTTTCTTTTAAATAATTTAATTTTTCACTTTTTTTTTTCATTTCTTTACTTTTGTTTATTATCTAGTTAAAATTAAGTATGAGTGAAACTTCTTGTACTTAGTATTAGTTTCCTTTGGTTTTTTGTTCACATTTATATCTTGTCAATGTTCCCATTGTCCCCACTCATTTACCTTCTTGCATTTATAAGGTGGGTTTCTTTCTTTCCAATTTAACAGTGTTCTGTAAACGGTTGTACCAAACAAAAGGACAACCTAAAAATTAATTGATTGTCACAATGTCATTGAATTGTAATAGTTAAACTAAAGGCGTTTTTTATTTTATTTTATTCAAAGGGATAATTTTTTTATCATTTATACTAACATATAACGATTTTTATTGTTATTTTTAATTTCTCCTTATTATTTAATTAAAGTGTTGTTGTCTTTAGCCCATTAGTACTTCTTCACAATAGGAGGAAGACATTGAACCATTGTGATGAAGACAAAAGTGTAGTAATTAAAGCTTTAAAACACAAACAAAATTAATTTCATAAGGCGTCAATGATTATTGTCTGTAATAATTTATCCGCAGTGTAATGCGCAAGTCTTTTAGGTTATAACAGAAATTTTTTGAAAATTTTCAAGGATTAGAACTAGTAAGCTACTCTTAAAAGAGTAAGAATCAAACATATCTGAAAAAATTATAAACTAAAAGGAAAAAAATAAATGAGTGAAGAGGAAGAGAGAAAGATAAGAACCGTAAGTGAGATGAGGAAGATGAAAAGGCACTGAAGTTATGAGTGAGATGAGAGAGCGGAACCCCTCTGTATATAGGAAGAAGAATCCAAATATGTTGCATCTTCACAACCTAGATTAGTGGCATGAACAGAGCAACCGCCTGAACTGTGGGGAAGACCGCGGAGAAGAAGGAATGCAGAGAAAATGAAGGGCGTGAACCTTCTCGATTGTGCAACCACGATTTTGGGTGGAGAGGGCAATGTCCCGTCTTTATCTCGGAGCAGATGCAGTCTTCGCTGCACTTCCGAGATCTCCTCCAACGGCACCGAAAAATTGCTAGGATTTTTTGTGCCTAACCTTTTTCCATTTTGCAATATTTTTTCATACAGTTTTACAACAAAAAGTTCTCCATCTCCTAAATTAAATCCAAATGCATGCTTTTCACACAACTCAACACGTCATTCTTCTCCATTCACTATGCTTTGTTCCCACTTATTCTATTTTATTGCACTTTAAAAGCAGGGTCTATATGATGTATCAACACCAATTAAATTATCTTGGCCACTGAGATGGAAGCTCATCGATAGGTTTGTCCTAGTGATATAGAATTTAAATTAAATTGATGTGTATAATTTTTTAAAGAAATGAAATATTTTGAACATTATTTATAATTCAAATCTTGTGTGGTTGTCATGGAAAACACTCCATTTTCCATGATCGAGCTGCCAAGGAGCCTTGGTAATGTGAAGAGTTTTCTTCCAAGTCGATGGGATTGGCTTGGGGACGAGTCCAAGAGGGACGTTTCTTTTACAAAGGCAAGGTCGTTGTATGCTCGGAATGTGCAATAGTGGGAGCAATGTTGGGTTTTGCTGAAGCACCCTGGGATCAGTGAGCCATCTCAGCCTTTGTTAGCAACATGGTGTTCTCTAAAAAATGAAGTATACATTAAGATATTAAAAAAAAAAACAACAGGAAAGTAGTGAATACAGTAAAGATATGTACCAATGTAGACTTTTGAGTCATTGGGTTGGTACTCGAGCTTTAATAGGACTGGAGTTTCAAACAAAACCCCTAGGTCATCAAATTTTTTCGTAGTCACTTAGTTCACTATTGTCAAGATCTTCAGGGGATTAAGAATGTAAAGATCGAGAAAAATAGTCTTAGAGTAGAAATGATACAATTAAAATGACATATGGATATTTTATTATTAAAGTGAAAAAGCTATATAAATAGAAATTTAGTTATTCAGGTTTCATTTTAAAAGAACCATCATCTCTCTAGAACTTTCCTTTTCCTTTCCTCTCCCTTCTTTCTAAGATTCTGACCTCATCGTTCATCGGTTTAACGATCGGAGTCCGCCATTGGACTCCTGGCAGTGGACTCTACAAGACTGCTCGATCAAAATCTTAGATAGAGTAACTTCATTCTTGACTCATTTTCCTTTGAGTTAGTTTTGATCTAGTTAGGTTTTCCTTTAGTTTAACCTTGGATACAGAAATAGTCTCTGTTAGCTCAGGGTCCTAGTGGTATAGTTAAATTTTTTATCAGAACTCGGTGGTGTAGGTTAAGTTACTTTTAAGCTTTGGGTAGATTTGGAGCTCTTAGTGAGTATCTACTCAAGTTCAGGTAAGGGAAACTAGTTTAAATTTTCAATAGAATCCTAGGCTAGAAGATCTGGATGTGAGAGTGACGTGGTCACCCGTTTAAAATTTTCTTTCAAGATTTCTTGTTTTTGTGTAGATTGGAATTTGTTGGGTTTGAAATGTGAAATTCAGATATAGTAAATGTTGTAGAATGTATATGATTTTGGGATTGAATGAGTTACTGAATGTATTTGAAAAAGGTTTGTGAAAATTTTCTTGACAATTTCAAAGTAATATATTTTGATTATTTCGTGATGATTCAGTTTATGAACTAAGACAATTTTGAAAGTAACTTATGAGTTTGATTATTTAGAGATTTGCTATGCTAATTGTAATTTGAATTTTTGGTGTTTTGGGATAAATTAGTTATTGAGTTTAACATTTGACGATCAAACTTTAATTTCATGTTGTAGCTTCCCATCCTTTTATTTAAATAATGTTGGATACGTGGTGCTAGGTATATGTAAAGTAAAAGAATTTTTTTTTTCATGCTCTTTTCTTTTGTTCTATAATACGATGTTTAGTGGAAGAAATTCATAGCCGAAGGTATTTTTCTTTTGGGTTAAGATAGTTTATATCAACGGTTTCAAGTAAATTTGAAAAATAAAGTGCCTCTGAAAGCTAAACTGGGTAATTTTAGGAGGTTTCTTTTTTCTTTTGTATTTGATGTACCTTTCATAATAAGCTGTGGATAATATTTTTTCAGGTGTATATTTATTTAAAACTTTTAATATATAAAGTTATAATTTGTTTTAGTTGAAAGGGATACATGACTAAATATTGATCACTCTTCACTAATGATCAGTGGTAGGGTAACATAACAATCTTGCAATAATTCTAAATATTAAAGTATTATAATATGTGTTAGACATAGTTGTAGTTGATAGATAATTTTCTTTCTTTCTCCTTTTACTGTTTCTCTTTTTGGGTAGTAAAACTTGATGGTATTTTAGATGCACTTTGGAACCTAAACTTTGATATGATTTGATTGTTTGATGTTGGATATTGTGAGATTCAGAATATGAATTTAATAAAGACATAGTATTTTCAAGAAAGAAAATACCGTGTTAAGATTGTTTAGGATATATGCATTGACTAGGGATTTGTCTAAAAGGAGATATCCTGATTCTCTTAAGATAATGGAATCATATAGATAAAGTTATTCAGGTGGTGAAAGTCGAAGGAGGTTCATATGAATTGGTAAGTTGTTTGAAAGATAACTAACTTGACCTATTATATGATTTAACCCTGTCATACTAGGAGACATATGATATTGAGATTATTTATGTGCATAACTGTGTGAATTTCACAGTGAGATAGTATGACAGGTGCAGATCTCTGAGTCTAAGTCAACGCACGAGTCTTCCGGAAGTAGAGTCAAGTGTCTACGTATTGTAAGTCAGTAGAAATCCGACATGAGAAAGATGAATTGTGAATTTCTTTGATAGACACTTGATGGTTATGTGAAATGCATGAGAATTGATGACTTTGTGTGGATGTTTAAAATAATGTTTATATTATAAGTTTTAAAAATACATATCTTACCCTTTTCTTTGTTTTGTGGTTCTTTAATCTATGATGATCGTGTATTTTACACGGGAGCAAATGATGTTACAGGTGATAGAGCTCCTCAGTGAGCCGCTGAATGATGAATATTTGTTTTAATATTATGTAAATATTTAAAGTCTTATCAAGAGAGATACGCTTTGAAAAATTTTATGAAAGAGTTGTAGACATATTTCTATGATGTTTATATATTTATTTTAATATTTCATACAGATTATGATTATTAGATATGAGAAAATATAGGGATGTTACAAAGAAGGTTGACAATGAAAGTGAGATGACTAATATAGAGGGAATCATTCTAGCAAATAAGGTTTACAAACTTGCCTTTAAAATACTTGTATGAACACTGAAAAAGAGTTAATAACCCTCGACCTTTAACCCCGTTGAAAGAAGCCCAAGAAGTTCGCTTTGAGTTTTTATATTCGAAAAAGTATAAGAACATGTTGGAACTCGGAACAAAACCGAATTGATTGCATAAAATATGGAAGGCTCGTATGCAAGCCCAATTAATAACCCCAATAACTTACATCGTGTAGTGTCAGGAACTGAGCCCAACATTAAGGGGATAGTTAAAGTTTACCAGAACATACTTGGCTTTTAGCCTCATTGGCTTATGTTTGAGGTTAGGGGGTTGTAGCGTCATGGACCGAGTTTGATATTGCGTATAAGTAGGTCGCCTATCGATTGTTCATATAAGAAGATATTAATGTCGTATCAATGTGAATTGGAGGATTTCAGATAATCAACCTTAAATAGGAAAGAAACATTTACTATTGAATTAGGCCAATAACAAGGCCAAATACAAAGGAGATAGGGTGAAGATTTTAGTATATATCAGAGAATACACAAGAAAGAAAAACATATTACACACTGGCTAAGAGTTCACATATTTTTGGCTATATCGAGTGTTTTAGGTTTAAGATCGCCAATACTCTTGTTTGGAATAGGAACAAAACCAACAAAAAAAAAGGCGAGGAACAAAGTATGTACGTCTTTATAGAAAAGAGAAGAGGAAGAGAAAAGAAAAAAAGAGTGAGAATGTGTGTGTCTTCAAGAGAAAAGAAAAAAGAGTGAGAATGCGTGTGTCTCAAAGAGAAAAGGATGTGAGAGAAGGGAGTGAAGTTTCAGATACATTAATATTATAACTAATAAGTTTAAGGGCAATTAAGAGAGAGAAGTGAGAAGTTTTTAATAGAGAAAAAATTGAGATGTTTTTGATAGAGAGGGAAGTGAGAAGTTGTTAAAAAAGTTACCTTTGGTTTTCAGATTATAGAATTAAAAAAATGAGAGTGAATACCAAAAAAGAAAATGACAGAAATGTCCAAGATAACAATAAAATGACAAAAAATCTCTTATCATATATTTTTAAAATAATAAAATGAAATATTGATATAAGGATAAAATAGAAAAGTAAATGTTTACACCAAAAAAGCGGTTAATAGGAGAATCCTCTTTATATATACTAGCGGAAACACAGGCGTTGTAACCTGTGTATCCATATTTTATTCTTTTATTCAATTTTGACGATGATAAAAATTTAACATATATACAAAAATAATTTCAGATAAGTCAAATTTGAAAAACAAAAGATCATATGTAAAAGAAAAATGATGAATTGATTAATCAACCTTTCTCTTGTGGTTTGAGTTTTTTTTTTTCTTCAAACTTTTCCTTTTTTTCCATTGATGAATTTGGGATTAGAGAGTGTGGTGATGTTCACATTAAAGTTAGGATTCACTTGATGATGGATACAAAATGAAAGATAATTTTACCAAAGAATAGAGTTGTTTAAAATGGAGTGGAGGGAGTTGATTGGAAATGAAAATTATTTTATTTGATAGATGAGATTTGACGTGGGAATCGAATGAGAGTCGAAGTATATTCTTTTTTTTTTCTTTTTGTTGTTGTCTTAAAATCAGGAATTAAGGAAAGAATGATGAGTTAGTTTGTATATAAAAACTGTCCTTAAACATTAATTTAAAAAATTAAAAAATATATTTTTAAAAATAATTTATATAAAATAACAAAATATAATAAAATAAGATATATTAAATAAAAATAAAATTAGAAAAGAATTGTGTACATAAGAAAATAATTATAAAGAATTTTTTTTTTTTATATATAAGTATAATGTATAGACGCTAATTTTAATTGTTGTGAAACAGCAAACAGAAGAATTATATCAGTGAAACTTCTTGTAAAGTATTAGTTTCCTTTGTTTTTGGTTCACATTTATATGTAGTCAGTGTTCCCATTGTCCCCCACTCTAATGTACCTTCTTGCATTTATAAGGTCGTTTTCTTTCTTTTCAATTCAACCGTTTTCCTTCTGTAAACGGTTGTACTAAAAAAAAAAGTACAACCTAAAAATTCATTGATTGTCACAATGTCATGGAATTGTAATAGTTAACTAACTGCGTTTTTTATTTTATTTTATTCAAAGTGATAATTTTTTATTATTTATACTAACATATAACGACTTTCATTATTATTTGTAATTTCTCCTTATTATTGACTTAAAATTTCGTTGTCTTTAGCCCCATCAGTACTTCTTCACAATAGGAAAAGAAGACATTAAACCATTGTGATGACCACAAAAGTTCTCCATCTCCTGAATTCAATCCAAATGCACTCTTTTTACACCATTCAACACGTCATTCTTCTCCATTCACTATGCTTTGCTCCTACTCACTCCTAGCATCTATTCACACCCCCTCCTCCACTTTGTTACACCACCAAACACTTTCATAAAAAGAAGTGAAACTAAATACAAACTTTAAATTCATAGTAGAAGAAAATTATAAAATTAAATAAATAATAGAACAAAATAAGTCATTAAACTCTAAAAAGTAAAAAATAAAAGATATATGTTTGGAAGTATATATCTTTTACTAAAAATTCCTAATGAAAAAGACAAAATAATACTCCGAAACTAACTTTTATTTTTTTAATAATTATTTTCAGATACTTATTTAGACACGTGAAAATTTTCTGAAACTAATTAATTAAAAATTATTTTTCACAAAATAATATGTTTTATGCTTAGTTATTAAAAAACCAGTTTAAGCAACATCACCACGTGGCTCTTGCAGTGAATGATTTAGTTTTGTCCTTTTGTGGTTCCACTTGGCCACCAAACTACGAAAAAAGTGTGAAAGAAGTTCAGATTAAAAAAGACGAATTTTTTAAAAAGATAAGATATTTTCTATGAAAAGATAAGATAGATATTTGTAAGCCGATTTAGCCAGTTTATACATAAATTTATCTTCTAGAAGCCATACTTCATTTATAACAAAATATTAATACTATTTCAAGACGATCTTTTAAAATAAAAAAAAATACAATTAACTTACATATAAAACAATTTATAGATATTATTTTTAAAATTATATTTTTAATTTGTGTATAAACTAATCTTAATAGATAAAGTAAATAATTTTTTATTTTTCTCTTTTAAATACTCAAAATAAAGTCTCATAAATGACCATAGAGGAAAATATATGTATAAATATAATTTCTCTGCATTATTTGCAGTATCCACCAACAGTATTATTGTGCTTTGTATTAGCCATTCCCTTATTACACAGTACCTGTATGGGTATTCTTGTTGGAAGGGAAGTATGATGAAGTGTCCAAAGGCATCATATATGAATGATTTAATAAATTATCTTTTAAAAGTCATTATTTTTCAAATTATTTTAAAAAAAAGTTTATTTTCCTTGCACGTACAAACTGTATTATTGTATTTTTATTTTTAGGGTTACTGGTCCGTTTTATTTTACTAACCAAATTGAATTAAAAAAGCTTTGCAGAAAGACCAATATTTTGGGGACATGCTAACAGTAAATAGAGTAAAACATTCTGAGATCTCAAGTATAAATAATTAAAGGGAGACGAGCTTTATCATTTGTCCCTTCCTCTTCTTTTGCTAATTTGTGAGTTTGTTGAGCATGGCGCAGAAACCCAATGGCGATTGCAGATGCAACAAGGGTTTTGCTGACAGTTACATGTTGCTGAACCCAGAAGACGCTCATTTTTTCGATCTTCTTCATGTGCTGTATTCCCGTAACTTAAGAAACCGAAAATTTGTGGACAGTAACGCTGAGGGAGCTTACGAGGGAAGCTTCCGCCACAGATGGCTTATCTTCGTCTCCGTCGTGCTCCAGAAGTTTCTGATGCTCGTCGCGAAGCCACTTGCGTTATTCGGCTCTTTCGTCGAGTTCCTCGTCAACCTCGTTTTCCTTAACGGAGGTTTCATCATGATTGCCGTTAACTTCCTCACAGGTAATTTGTTTGAATGTATCTTGCATAGATCTGATCGAGACTCTTTTTCTAAACTTAGCACTTGGTTGTGTTTTAGCTTAACAAAAATGTTTACCACATCAGATCCATTTACTTCACAGCCACTGTTTTGTGCAAAGCAACCCTACTAGTCTCTTACTTTTTCCACGGTGGAATTTTTGTGCAGAAATCTGCATCCATCAATCGTTTTTCTTTATCAAGAGTAGTCCAAGTGATTCTGACAAGAGTTTTTGGTTGGTTTCTTAGCCATTGAGACCTTTTCTTATTCTTCTCCATGACTAGTTCTGATTTCTCTCCCATTCATTTAATATTTTTGGGTTTAGTTCATTCTAGCTCGCCTTCAATATTATTTAGAAAATATATTTTTTAAACAATTAATTATATATTATCTGTTAATGATATAATTACTTTCATAATTTGTATAATACGATGCTGTATTTATTTTTTATTTTGTATTAGATGAATACGAACTCACTTTTCTGTACATTATGATTGATATATTTGATTGATTGTTGACGTTGATATAACCTTATCTCATATATTTTAAAAAACAGGTTAAATTAAAATTGAAAAAACATTTTCAATTAAAAAAATTGTCTGCCAGCTGTTGAACCTCCATTCTCCTTTTCAAAATATTATTCATCAGATTTTGATTGGGTGATGTAACACTATAAAACAAATTCACCCCTGAACGTGTCGTAACCTCACTGTGGAACATTTGGAGAAATGGGCCCCGGCATAGTTTTCTTGTAGTAATAAATAAATGGGCTGTTTGGCACTATCTAGAAATATTATCTTTCATATCTTCTCTCTCCTTGTCCCATAACTCAGAACGATTTTCAATCCCTTTTTTTTCAAATCCGCATTACAATTATCAATACTATTATTTTACTATTTTTTTATATTATTTAATTATAAATTTATTTTTAATATATATATATATATATATATATGTTTCTTTTTTGTTAAAACTGTCACATGAGATATTATATATAATTAACTGGGTTGTCAAGTATAAATTTTTTTAACACATAATACTTCAAGGCAGAGAAATAGAAAATAAATTGAAAACAACAAGAGAGTGAAAACATATAAAATAGAGTACAAATAAAATATAAGCTTCATAGGTTTTAGTTTATTTGTTTTCTCATTTTTTATAACGGACACACACCTTCTCTACTTTTCAGTTTTTTTCCGCTTTATATTTCTTTTAGGGTACATCTGATCTCTAAAAAGGAGAATCAATATTTAAAAAAAAAAGTTTATTTGATAAGAAATAAATGTGAAAAATACATAATAAAAGAAAAAAAAAATGGAATCAATCTCAAAATAAAAAATTGTATCAAAAGAAAGTTTAAACCTAATTTATTATTACAATTTACTCTATTAATATATTTTAATCATTTTATTTTTAATGCTTAAAAATCTCACATTAATTATAAATAATAACATTTTATAATAGCATTGAAACATGTACATCTCAGTAAGTAACAATTCTCTTTAGAAGTAGATTGTGATATCATATTTAAAAAATAATTTTAAACATAACTTCTCCTGAACAAAACTTAATGTGAGATTTAGTATGCTTTATAAATTTATTTTATCTTTGATAAAAACCAATTTTGATGGGATCAACTGCAAAAACCATGATTTAACATAAACTACAATAATAAAATTTCTATGCAATCCGGTCCCATCATAAATTATGAAGTTGCTTCTGTTTCTGTTGTTTTCTGTTTTTTTTTTATATCCACTTGTAACAATGAAAAAAAAACGCTAATAGTAAAATAATAATTAAAATATAGAATAACTGTTGTACCACACATGTTATGATTGATATTCACGTATTGTTTATTCTCTTAAATTGTTCATTTTAACGCGGTTAAACAAAAAATGTTGATAAAAAAAGCATTATTGTGCGAAAGTTTCCAATCAAACATATGTATGAATTATCCAAAACTCATTAGCTAAAATTTAAACAAAACAGGTCACTTGGTCGTCCCCGATCGTAATGCACCAAATTATTTGTCTTGTATCGGAAATTTGGATGCGCGAGTAAAGTTGGATGCTATCAAGCGTGATGACTGCAGGTACTATGTTTCATTAGCTATGATGGCTTCAAAAGCATCCTACGAGAATGCAGCTTACCTTAGAGCTCTAGTCAAAACTCAATGGAAGGTAAAACAAAACAAAAATTCTTTACATTCTATGTGTTCTCCTCAGTTTGAGATGCATTCCTAATTAATATTCTTTGAGCTTGTGACCTCTTACAGATGGAATTCGTGGGTTTTTTTGACTGCTGGAATGGTAAGCAATCTCATCTGCATGTTTTAACGCACTTTCTCACTTGTAAAAAAAAAGAAGTCATGGCAACTTAAATATCAAATTTTAGTTTCCTAAATCACATTTGATATTACTATTTCAAAAATGCTTTTTATCTTTAAATTTTACTATCATTCTCAATAAATATAATTATAGGTAATTTAAAAAGAGTATGAAAACAAAAATATTTAATCAACTTACTACTTGGTTGATATTAAAAGTAAAAGTAATTTTTCTTGCTCCAGTGTATGGTTAAGAGAGTTAACCGTGCTAGTTCTTAGCTCTCTTAAAACTTGTGTGTGGAAGAATAATTAGTTGAAGGTAAAATGAATTTATATCTCTTAAAATTTCATTAAAGTTAAATTAAATTTCTATTATTTTTTAAATACACTTTATAATTAGTCATAATTAAGAACTCATACCAAATTTAATTGAAAACTGAGAAGTCTGTTCACACATTTTAGCGTTTACTAAACTCTTGTATTTAACCCCTGGTTGCACATGGCAGATTTTCAAGGAAAGGCCACAACCCAAGTGTTGATTCTTTTGGACAAGAATGAGGAGCAGGATACTTACGTGGTGGCTTTCCGAGGAACTGAACCCTTTGATGCAGATGCATGGTGCACTGACCTTGACATCTCATGGTATGGGATTCCCGGCGTTGGAAAAATGCATGGTGGCTTTATGAAAGCTTTAGGGCTACAAAAAAACGTGGGGTGGCCTAAGGAGATTCAAAGGGATGAAAATCTTCCCCCGTTGGCCTACTATGTTATCAGAGACATTTTAAGGAAAGGGTTGAGTGAAAATCCCAAAGCAAAGTTCATTATCACGGGTCATAGTTTGGGAGGAGCACTCGCAATTCTGTACCCAACGATCATGTTCTTGCATGATGAGAAGTTGCTGATGGAGAGGTTGGAAGGGATCTACACGTTTGGGCAACCTAGAGTTGGAGATGGAGCATATGCAGACTTCATGAGACAAAAATTGAGGGAGAATTCTATTAGGTATTGCAGGTTTGTTTATTGCAATGACATAGTTCCGAGGTTGCCCTACGATGATAAGGACTTGCTGTTCAAGCACTTTGGGGTCTGTCTTTTCTTTAACAGGCGCTATGAACTCAGGGTAACTACTTTTTCATGTTCTGAATTCGTTCGTTTGATTTTACTGTTCATCATCAAATCACATCTCTCTGCATTTTTTTAATACATATAATATTAATTAGAGGACGAGACATAAGTATCACTTTTTATTAGGAAAAAAATACTTATATAAGTTGGTCAATGAAAACATAGCACATGGATTCAGTTTTTATCAGCATACATAAATGTATATTAATATAGACGAATACAAGTAATATCAATTTACAAACCAGTATTCTTTATACAAAGTATTTTAAGTTAAATAAATAAAAATAATATAATTTAAAATATTAATATTTTAAGCTGTTAAATGAGTACTTTTTTTTCTTATAGGTGTCAAAATATTAGCAGTCTAAACTAAATTATAGACTTCTGTTCAAAGCCCACATATTTTAATTTTATATGCACTCAAGTTAACGGTTTTGTTGGGAAGCCTAATTTCATATATATATATATATATATATATATTTAAGAGTCTTCATTCTATTCTTTGCTTATAATAATATACATATATAAAATAGTTACCTACACTATGAGTGTCACTAGGTTTCACGTGAATCCATTTAATAATAAATATATATTGGAAATACTATATTTAAAATGTAGTGCTTGCTTCTATGTTTTTCAAAATTAATAATTAGTTAAATTCACCCTCTTGAAAGCCTAAATCTCACCTTCTTGAAAGCCTAAATCAGTGCTTACGTTCGTAATTAATGGAGGGAAATTAAGTTAAAATTGTAAGAGATAAAAGTTTAAATAATACATATAAACTTGAGTCTGTTAATTAAAATTGACGATAAAAAGTTTTTTTATTCAAAATATACATGTTTTTTAATGAAATTATCCTGCCTTTAAAAATGAAAGTCTAACTACATAACCTTTTTCATCCTCTGGCTTTGTGAAACTGCTCCAAGCTTTTGTATTTTTTTATGATGTTGTCCTTGTCATGGTGTTTCTTAGGCCACGGATCACATGCTACTTCAATTATGAATCAAATTATTGTGCAAGTTAACAAACACAATCATAGATCAAAAATACCGAAAGAATCAAATGAAAGCGTTTTGGGCCCAAGAAAAGTAGAAACGCTACATACTTGTATAGCAATCCTGTTTTGTATTTGTACGTTAGGATAAGCTTATCATTCATTATTTTCTGTCCTATACATTTTCATTCAACCTGATCATATACAGTCAAAAGGATATTTGAGCCAGTAATACAAATTTAAAGAGAAGAAAAAAGTATATCTGGATTGCAAAAAGGTTTTTGATAACATGCATGGATCCGAATAACAAGGTGAAGCGAAGAATTAACAAGTTGTTTGATTACTGCAGATTATGGAAGAAGAACCGAATAAGAACTATTTCTCGCCATGGTGCGTGATACCAATGGTGTTCAATGCTGTTTTGGAAATGATAAGGAGCTTTACCATTGCCACCAAACATGGAACTCACTATAGAGAAGGATGGTTTCTGTTTGGGTTCAGATTATTTGGTTTAGTTTTGCCTGGTTTACCTGCTCATGGTACACAAGATTATGTTAATTCCACTCTTCTCGGATCAATTGAAAAGCACTTCAAAGCAGATTGATTCATGGGTCCAATCATGTGACTTACTAGTATTTCCTGAATAAGCGAGCCAGCCTTAAAGTCTGTTTCATTTGCTGCATCATTTATCACTTTTATCATTAATGAGGCTAATGTGAAGTTCTTCATTTCAACTATTTTTGTTGGTAAATGTTTATTCCACGTCTTCAAGAGACAAAAATGCTACTACTTACTCTCTCTCTCTCTCTCTCTCTCTCTCTCTATATATATATATATATATATATATATATATTATATAAGTATCTGGAAATTTTATATCCTTTCTGATAATCATCTTTCTGTTTCTATATTTTGACTTTGACATGGAGGAAACCATCTTTTCAAAGCGTTTTGGGACTTGATTGCAATAGTTAATGATAGTTTCGCTAAGGTTTCTTTAAAGTTATGTTAAAAAAATAGTTTTGAATTTTAATTTCACAATAATTATAATCTATTAAGAGTTAAATTATAAATATGGTTTTATATTTACAATGTGACCTTGAATATAAATATATAATTTTATCAGGATAAAAATCAGCACCTATATTTTCTGTATGATTTAATGTTTACAGTAGTTATTTATGAGTAGAAAAATTATGATTTTATGACATTAGTTTTGAACAACAGTTACTAATTTTTTTTCATTGCATATAATAAATTTTTCATTTGATAAAAAAAAATCTAATTAAACATAATTCCAAAAATAATTATAAAAAATTATCCTCGTAATACAAATGATAAAGATGAACACCATAAATATCTTTAACTCTAAATTTATAACAAGGGGAGGAAAATAGGGTCCTTTGATAAAAAATCCACCACAATTTTGAAATCCAAAAGAATTATAATCCAGCGTAACTCGGTACAAGCTTGAGGCCATAGAATATTCTCAGCAAGAACAACTCATCTAATAAAAAAGACAGAAGAACCAAGAAATTGAGAAAACCCACAAATAAAAATTGCATTCCCATATCTAAGAATTATCCGACTAGATGGTTTGCATGCCAATAACATTCATCACAGTTTAAGTGTGTATTACATTGCATGCCAAAACCGTAGTTGATATTTTTTTTGTCACATATTGTATGTTATTATCTAAAACATTTTAATTTAGCTTATTTATTACTTTTTTCAATAATACTCTAATTTATTGATATTTGAATTTAATAGTTACATAAGTTTAAGATTAGATTATACTTTATTAATAGAATACTTTTTTTTTTTTTTGTAAAAAATTACAGAAATTTTTATAGTAATGTATATAATTAACGAATTTTAAAAATAAATAATTTTAAAGGAAAGGATGTATTTAAACGGTTTGGTTAATAGTTGGTTCAAGACTAAACCGGGTCTGACCCGGCCCAGCCCAATTCTTAGATAGAGATTGCAAAGTGGGCATGTTAATGATGGCCCGGTAAACGAAAGAAGGGACGGAGCGAAAAAGCGTCACGAGCGGGAGAGGAAGGAGGAGAGATAGGGAGAGCTAGCGAGAGAGGAAGATCTTCGATTTAGGGTTTTCAATTTCGTATTCACCAAGGTCAGTGAGCGCCTAATTCACCGAATCTTCTTTCAATTTGTAATACATCTTTGTTTATCCTTTACAGTAGAACTCCAACCCCCAAAAGCTGATTTTCATTTGGTAGTATATGATGATGATGATGATGACGACGATATTTGTGTGTGAGAAAGAAGTGTGCTTGTTATGTGCAGGCGGCGAGTGTGAGAATTTGAGAGAGAGAGGGGTGAGAGCGCTGAGTGCTCTGCTGAGAGATTCCATTATCCCAAGAGGAGGAGGAGGTGGATAAATTATTTCCCCCCTTTTTTTTGTGTGTTTTTATTCTCAGAGTGGTGGACAGGGATTTTTCCTTGTGCAGCGTTTCGTTCTCTTTCATTGTGATTTGTTGAAGTTTTTGATGGAGCAGCGAAAGCTTGTGGTTAGTCATGTTCATTCAATTTGTTCATATTTATTCCTCTATTCCTATGCTTACATGTTCATTATGATATAAAAAAATGGCATCGTTTGATTTTTTTTTTCTTGATTCGTGTCCTTTAAAATTGCATATTAGGTTTTGGGAATTCCGTGGGATGTCGATACCGAAGGATTAAGGGAATACATGAGCAAATTTGGGGAGCTGGAAGATTGCATTGTCATGAAGGTTAGCCTTTACTTTCCATTTTTCTGTTGTGTTGTTATTTCATAATCTTTTTATACTCTTCTACTGTGTCGATAGTAAATGCAATAAATTGTTTCTTTTATGTGTTTATCTGCTGTAATTTTACTTCATCCCGTCCCGTCTGTACTCCTATTTGCGTTGAATTTAATTAAAAGTCCTTGCTGCTTACATTTTTTTCAAGAAAATAAATTAAGAAGGAAGTGGTGGTTAATTCTTTATGCTGCTTCTGAAGATGTTTTTGTTCATCCAACTGCCATGTACTTGAGCTCAAAGCTTCAGAAATATTAATCCATTTCGAGTAAACATCCATTTTGGTCCTTCGAAAATTAAATTTGTTTAGTTTTCTGGTACTATCAGAGTAATACATCAAATTGGTCCCTCATTGACCAAATTTGATGTCAAAAGGTTATGGTAGAGAAAAAGTAACATACTTGGTCTTAGTGCCACAAATACTGAGAAAAGAAGAGAAGAAATGTCGAGCTGGATATGCTTGATGGCTTCTGGTGATGTGAAATATAATTTTCCTGCACAGGGTTAGGTTAGATTGCCCCTATACCATGAACATGTCTGAAGACGCATTTTAAGCTGCTTTATTTCTTTTAGGAGCGGTCAACTGGACGGTCTCGTGGTTTTGGATATGTTACATTTGCTTCGGTGGATGATGCTAAGGTAGCCTCTTTACACAGAAAGGGAGAGTTTTATGGTCAAGATTACCTCCTCTCATCTCTCTAGCTCTCATTTTAGACACCCCTATATAATGTCTACATACTATATCTTGATTTGGATGACTTTCTGGGTGCAGGAAGTATTATCAAGTGAACATATTCTTGGTAATAGGACGCTGGAAGTCAAAGTGGCCACACCGAAGGTTATAACCAAATTTTAATTCGAAACTTGAAATCTAGTCTGGTTCATGCCTGGTTTGCTTTTGATACAAAATGCAATAACTATATACTATGATTGTACTACTTATTCTTGTAATGCTTTCTCATTAAAGGAGGAAATGAGGGCACCAGTAAAAAAGGTTACTAGAATATTTGTAGCCAGGATCCCACAATCAGTAACAGAAGCTGCTTTCCGAAGGTATTTGAGTGTGTAGTATCTTCTATAATAATTCACCGAGGATATTTTTTTTCCTTTAGTAATATATTCTTGTGTTGAATTGAATTTATACGACCTGACCTTATATTTCTTTTCTTTTTCTTTCAGTCATTTTGAGAAGTATGGTGATATAACAGATCTGTACATGCCAAAGGTATGTTACTCCTATTTGGCTGTTATCCATTCAGAATTTAAATGCAGTTTGTATGTTTATTTAATTCTTTTTTTCTATTTATGCTGGCTGTTGAATTCACATTTATGGCTGTGCACATAAACTTCAGATTTTTGCGGGTTATGGACAATTTACCATTTCTTCCTGCAGGATCAAGGCTCCAAAACACATCGTGGAATTGGTTTCATCACTTTTGCAAGTGCAGGTTGGCATATATATTAGCTTGTGTGCTCTGATCTTAAGTTTCTGCATATTTTATCTACTTTATCTGGGATCTTGTGTATCACTTGGAATATTTACATGCAATATTTTTATTTACTATTTTGGTTTTGGACTTCGGAAATACTGTGGATGGGATGCCTCAATTACTGTAAGGAACATGTTTTGTCTTACAGATTCTGTGGAGAATTTGATGTCAGAAACACATGAACTGGGAGGTTCTGCGGTGGTGGTTGATCGAGCTACACCTAAGGCAAGAGTTTTTGTTATTTTTTATAGCTTGTCATTTTATTATAGAATAGTCTCTGGATATTGCAGAGTAATAACCAAGATTTTTTTTATTCAAATTAATTAAATTTTGATAGTGGATATCATTCACTACCCAAGTGTACTGTTTTATTGCCGATCAAAAAAAAAAAAGTGTACTGTTTAATGATTAAAATTTAAAATTTCCTTATCCTTTTAGTTAAATAAGGTTATATATTTATTTTTCCAGGATGAAGACTTTAAGCCTATTGGCAGCAGAATGCCACCACAAGGAGGATATGGTGCATACAATGCTTACATTTCTGCTGCCACTAGATATGCAGCACTTGGTACTCCTACTTTGTATGATCATCCTGGCCCAATTTATGGACGTAAGCATGCAAGCACCAGTGTTCAATTAAAATGATTTTAGTTGCTTCATGCTAACTAGTGACTGCCATATTTTATTTAATAGGGGGAGAACCTGCTCGGAGAACTAGTAAGAAAATTTTTGTTGGCCGTCTTCCCCCAGAAGCATCTTCTGAGGATCTTCGTCAATATTTTGGAAGATTTGGCCGTATCTTAGATGTTTATGTTCCTAGGGTAAGATATTAAAAAATGCATATACTTTGCTTGATATTAGATGTTTATGAAGGGTAAGATATTAAAAAAATGCACATGCGAGTTTGAAAAAGCTTTGCTAACTTGACTGTCTTTTTTTGGGTAGGATCCTAAGAGAACAGGTCATAGAGGTTTTGGATTTGTTACTTTTGCTGAAGATGGTGTAGCAGATCGTGTCTCACGAAGGTCTCATGAGATTTGTGGGCATCAGGTACTGTAATTTAAATTTGCTGCTAGCTTGCTGTGCTACCCAACTTTCATCTGCTATGAGTATCTGTTTGTTCATTTTTCTGTGATTGAAATTTAGATGTATAGATGTGGTTGAAGGGAATCTGTGTAGGCACGGGGTGGAGATTAACTTCTCTCCTTTAAAAATGCCCATTTCTAGCCTCACAATATTTTAGCAGCTTACCTATTTGGTTCATTCAAATCATGAGAGAACAGGTAATTAGAAGTGTGGATTTGTTTTGTTATTTCTTAACGAGATCTGTGTGATATAACGTGACTCTTTACTGTAATTGGATTACACAACGTATATGCACAGTAGACAAATATAATTTAAGTAAAGTGTGAATTTCTTATGATATGTCAATCACGATGTGAATATGATTTGATTATATTTTTGTTTTATTTCAATGTATTTTTTGGTTTAAATACCATTTGACTGATTAGTGGTTTGCACCTGTAGGTAGCAATAGATTCGGCTACACCCGTTGATGATGCAGGGCCCAGTGGGAATTTCATGATGGAATCTTTTGGGGGATATGGCGGTCCCGTGCGATCTTATGGGAGGATGTATGGTAGCTTAGACTTCGACGATGTGAGTATTTACATACTAATGATTTTATAACCAATATATATGGGGGAAATGAAAATTTGGACAATATGTAAAGAAACATTGAAGTATTAATATAGTTTCATGTTTCCGCTATTTGATTATAAATTTTCTTTTGCAGTGGGGTTATGGAATTGGGAGACCATCAAGAGGAGATTGGAGGTACAGACCATACTAGTAGGGACACAGCTTATTGATGACAGCGAACTGTGGTGCTGTTATTTAATCATGATTTATGAAGTTGTAAGAACTATGGATTGGATTTTTTTTATCCATCGTAAACCAGAAAATACTTTTGTTTGAACATATTGTCTTGTATCCATTTGTACTAAAGCGCAGTTGATGGAAATATGATATATTCTAGAACAATGCTACATCTCGTACCATGTATTGTTCCTTGTGTATTCTCAGATTGGATGCTGATGTATGGTCCATAATAAATTATTCAGTTATGCCCATATTATATTTGCCAACGAACCGGGCTACGCTTTTCAGTCGTTATATGTACGTAACGAAAAAAGGTTCTGACTTAATCTTCAATTGTCAACATGTTTGGATCGATCAAGCTAGAAGCTACAAATAATACAAGCTTTTGCGCTTTTCTTCCGTTTTGATGAGAAAATAGAGACTGGCGCTGAAAAGATGTCACACGGATGTGTTCCCACTCATTCTATTTTATTACACTTTAAAAGCGGGGTCATATGAAGCTCGTCGACAGGTTTATCGTTGTGATATAGAATTTAAATTAAATTTGATGTGCATATTTTTTTTAAGGAAATGAAATATTTTGAACATTATTTATAATGCAAATCTGGTTGGTGAAGGTTGTGATGATAATGTCTACCAAGTTGTCAGAAGTAATAATGTCTTCTTAAGGACGAATGTTAAATCCGTAAAGAATATGGTAAGGAATAATTGAATAATCAAGTAAAATGTTTACTAAATATAAAACAGAATTTGTTGTTTCAGTTGAAAAAATAGAGATTGAGTTTTATTTTTCTTACTTTTTTATATTTTGATTAGTATGACAATATTGTGTCATTTGATTGATATTGATGTCCGTATAAAAATAATTTATATCGATTTTTCGTATATAAAATCATTAAGATGCTTCTTAATTATTAATTCCTCGCATATTTTATAAAAACAACTTATCATTAAGATTAGACATTGATATCAATTAACATTTTAAGTCTACTCATAACACTCAAATATGTTAAGTATTATCAATTAGGTCATAATCCTAAAAATATTTTTCAGTCAAATTTAAGATTCTAGATTATGTAAACCAAGCATTTAGAAGAAAACAAAAGAAGAGTTTGAACAAAACAACAATACTAATCATCAATCAAGAACAAAATATTATGCTTAGATATCACCTCAATACATAAAAGTTTGAACATATTACTCTCAATTCCAAAGAGTAGAATTAGTCACAGATGATGACTATTACATGCAGGGAGAGCATAAAAAAAAGATTCAGGATGTTTCTCCTTGACGACGGCCTCCTCTAATGTTTCTCACACCTCCTAGTCCACTAATTGGGTTACAAATTTACTCAATGGTGTTTTCCGCTCAATCTTCTACATTAGGATTGTGTCTCTAGCCTCTTATTTAACCTAAATGACTTAAGTGACTTCTTGCTCAAGCTTAAACGAGAATGGACTCGCTTAAACGAGTAAAACGTCGAACAACCCAACATTTCTGGCACTATCTCACTCAAGCGAGATTGAGCTCGCTTGAGCTAAATTCACTGGTGACATCTTGACTTGTTGTGAGTTTGGGCAGCTTTAGTGAATGTTGATGCATTCCAACTTTTTCTTTTTAGTTTTGTATATTTTCCTTTTGCCCAATCATCTCCATTCTCTCATAGAAACCTAAAATTAACACAAATTTAGGAATAAATAGTTCTTATTTAAATTAAAATCATAAAATATGTAAAAAAGTATTTCATAAATTAAGAGTTATTTTATATTTATTTTAATAATTAGTACTCATAAATGTTATCATGGGAAACTCTCCATTTTATTGACCACCCGCAATTAGAAATGTTCAATACCGAATCACTAGTTGCATGGATTAATGGTAGTGACTACTTGTGAGCCTCCAAACGATGCTCTTAGCTGACTATAGAGGGAAAAAGAAAATAGAAGACAAATAAAGGTACGCATCCAGCGATCATCTCGATTAGGTCTAGTACATAATGTCGAAAATGTCAAATGGCACCAAGAATGCAGTAGTAATTCACTAATGTCATTATTTGGGAAGTACAAAAGGCAAACAAAAAGGCCTATGACTTGAATATGATTTTTCTGTGTTCACTGGGACAAAACCTTAGTAATTTCAGGTCTTGTATATTGGATTAAATATTAATCATGGGGCATGAGTGCTGAAGCAGCTCCTTGGAGACCATATCTGGGCATATTTTTGGAATGAAAATACTTTCCGAGTCTTGGAAACCTGCTGCTGATCCTGTTCAGCATTTATTTGCTTTCTCATCTTTTCAGCCTTCATCTGCGCCCTTCTCAGCTTGTTCAGAATCTTTTCCATCGACGACGATTTCTTCTTTTCCAATTTCATCTGTGTCAAATACTTCCATCATTAGGGAAAAGAAAAAGTAGAGATGTCCCCAGTGTAGTTATTGTATACATACACTTTGTGTATAATGTTGAGTTTTATCATGCAACATGACACCACACGACAATGATTTTACTGATTAGAGGTGGAGCCTACATTGGTGAATGTAATATCTTGCTTACGAATTTGAGTTCGAATAGGGACACACATCATATGAGAAAGTTCAATATATATACAAGTTTAATGAATAAAAAACCTCAAGTTTTCGCATTGCAGCTTCAGCCTTGGCTTTTTGCAAACTCTCCCATGCAATGATTTTGGATTCCTCTGTCTCAAACCTGCGCCAAAAAAGAAACAATGACATCAAATCTGTTTAGATCATTGAATGAATGTTGGAGAGATTCAAATATCTTGATAATAATGATATTATGAGAGGCATGCATGGCCGTAGAATTTTAGTAACTTAGTTGGATCTTCCAAATTTATTTTATATTTGGGACTACTCCTAATCCAAGAACTCAAATATATGAGCACTAAAATCAGCTGAGCGTCTAAGAACATACTTGGTAGAGTCCAACGTTGACTCTGCAATATCCAAACCTGAAGGTTGGGTTTCCGTACTACTACTTTTCCTTGAGTGTTTACCAGGTAGCAAGCTCAGCCTGGGTACATGGCTCTTAGACCACCTAATAATAGTAGCCTCAGTGTCTACCTCCACATCTCTGACCTCTAACTTCGCAGCATGGCTATTTTGTTGATTCATGGTCGACGTGGGTGAGGATTTTGGTGCATCATTCTGAGTTTCTGGAGGGCTCATTTGAGTGCCTCTATCACATTTAGAGAGAGATGTCAATGCGTCCTCATTCTTAGTCTCATTTCGTTTCTCATCTGTAAAGGAAAATAACTGAAACGTTTAAATAAGTGAATTCTCTTGCATGTCAATACACAGTTATATAATTGCTCATATTCAATGAACGTATCAGCCCAATATTCATCGGGGTGACTGCACAAAAAATAGAAAATCTTATCCCACAAATAGACCAAGACATTAATTATAATACTGAATTGAACCAAGGAATGTGTGACCAACCAATCTGTACTTGATACGCATCTCTTATTTATGAATGACTTCTAACCTTGTTGGACTCTGAATATCGGTGTTCTGAATACAGTATACTTGGAGTTAAATATTCCCTGAAACTAGTCAGTCACATACACTGGGCTATAAACTATATCGTGTAATCAATGCATCAGTTTCCACTAATCTTTATCCATTTTATACATATACAGCATCTTAAATGGAGTATGCAATGTAAATTTAGAAAGGCTACTACCTCGAAGAAGAACTCCAATATTCATACCTTGAGAATTAGGAGAAGATGGCTCACACAGCAGTTCTGACCACACCGGTGCACTGGACACTGATGGGAGAGCTGCACTATTATCGTCGAGAAGAGGACTAGAACATTGCATACTATTGTCAAAGTCATAAGGGGGGCCAAAAACAGCATCATGTGCATAATAATGGTGAAGAGAAATAGCATCCGGTGCCAACACTCCCGTTGAAAAAGGGGAACTAACCATCATGAAGTTTTTCACTGCCAAACCTTGGCGCATTGGAATTGTGGGTGAGTAATTGAAGCAGTAGCCTGTTCCTGGAGGCACAATAGGACCACTTTTTGATTTGGGTCGCCGCTGAAGTTGTGCATAGGAATTAGTTTTGTGATTACTATAGCCTGAAATGGGGCTACAAATCCACCTCTCTGCATCATCCCATTTTGAGGGTATTGTTCTTCCACTGTTGAAGGGTGTCAAGTTAGCCACACCAGCTTGATGCCTTATGCTGCTGCTCGATGGCTGCAACACCCTCTCTGAGCTCCACCCGTTTTGGTTCCCAGTGTTTCTCTCTCTATAGTTCGGTGCCCCTGGACTTAGAAATGAACCAAGTTTCTGAGAGGAACCAGAACCCTTCTTCATGACACTTTATCTATCACTTTTGGAGCTACTTTCAGTTGGAAAAGCCTCTTGAGGTAGCACTCTGGCACTTCGAATGTATACTTTCTCTTGAGTAGTTGGAAAATATTGGTGGTGATGATTCTGAAACAAAGAAGAAAAGGAAACACTAATCTCCAAAGGAAAACTAAGCTGTATGCTGGTGGTATAAAAAAAGAATTTGTAGTAGATTTTGACCACTCATTACCCAATCACTTGGTATGGTTCAATCCGGGTCACACACTTAAGCAAGAAATGGTTAAATTAAGACACGAAATGCTGAAATTAGAGCCTTGAATGTCAGTCTATTACTGACTTAGTTGCTAAGCGTGACATCCTGTCATCAATCTCTGTCGAGTGGCAATGATGGACTGGTTTAAGTAACATTTTCTGCTTCTATCGATATTAGAGGGATATGTACAACACATATGTGTGGACAATTATAGGTTGAGACTTAACGCATAAGTCCAATAACAATGAACCAAGCCATTCTCTTGAGATAAGAAGCGTTGTATTGCGGTGGAATAGTGAGTGAGGAGAGTGGGCGTGGTCTTACCAACGATAATAGGACAAGGAAGACATGAGCTGTGAGACATCACAAATTATTTCATAATGCAAATTAAACCACCATTGTTCCAATCAGTCTTTACATAACACATAATCTAACTTTGCTATTCTTTTTATCTTCAAAAAGTCTACCGTACATCACATGAAAATCAGTGGAGATCATAGCTATATAACTGTTCCACATAATCTAATAATTTTTTGGGAGACATTATATGAAACACGTCCTTTTGTCACGTGGTTTTTCCGTAAAATTGCTTGGGACTCCTAAGAGTCAGACACATGCTGTGGCCCGGAAGCTAAGACATAGTATAAAGTGGTATTTAGAAAGCAGTATAACAGTATTTCACAAACACTGTAGCTGAAAAAAAATATGAATTACACAATAAAAACATCTTTATTTCATGATAATTGATATACACACTTTTCAACGACACTATGGCACCCGCCAGCTGTATATGGGAGGTGTATTATTACAGGAATAACAATGACTGTTTATATTGAAACAAAATGGAGATTGAACCATTCTATATATCACTGTCTGATGACGTGTTTCATTCATTCAAGCATTTGTCTAATTCGTTATTTTAGATGAAAAGGGGTGCCAAATCTTATAATCATCAGAAATATCTTCCTTTCTCCAAAACAGTACAATCATTGCTTCGTGATTCAAAATTAAAAGCCTTAAAAACTGAAGAGACTCATTGCTTGATTGTGCGAGATTATTGCCTTGGGTTGGGTTGTTGTAACTAAAGAAATCACGAAGTTCGGGGCTGGTGGCATCAAGAAATAGGATATGATAACTAATTGTGGTAATAAGCAAGATGAGCAACACCAAACAGCAACAGGTGAATCGTACAAGGGTGTAACAGTTTGTGGTGTTGTGACAGGTGATGAATGAAAGTTGTCTTGTTGTTGGTTCCCACACTGTGCAATTGACCCTATTGCTACAGAAGGTTAATCTTGTGTGCCAGATCCAGTGAAGATGTCACCAGACCTGCGCATAACATCAAATGTTATCTGTCCTGTCTCAGAGGGGAAAAATGTTTTTGCAGTCATCTTAAGTAAAATAAGTGAAACAACTTGTAGTACCTTTGACATGGTTGTGCAGGCAACCCTTGCCAAACATCATTACATGTATTTTTTACATTCCTTACATAATATATGGGATAAACATCCAGTTACAATAGTCACAATTAATTTATTGTTTTATATATTCGTGGATAAAAGATAATGGTCTTATATATTTAAAATATTTTATTATTGTTATTATTATATAAAATTATTACAATAGAACTTAATTTTAGTAATATTTAAAATTATTATCTCAAGTATAATAATATTAATGATAATTTAATTATCGTCATAAAATATTATCAATGATATATTTTATAGTATGTAGTGTAATAAAGAATATTTATATCACTTAAACTATTTTTCGTTAGTGAGAGATAAATTACTAATTATGAACGTTTTTATTTGAGTTGGATTATTATCATCATTTTAATTTTTTTTTTTATGATCAGTCTAATATTTTGTTTTGAATTTTGGAGTTAGCTTGTCTAAAAGAGTCTATTATGTTGTGGCGGTTTGTTTTAATTATTTCCATAACTTATTTTTACCTTTCAATTAAATCCTTTTTTTTTCTTTTTTTTTCATGTGTTGTTACATAACATTCTATCACGATCTCTAGGTAAGATTGGAAAGAAAATGGTGCTGACAAAGATCATAGTCAAAGAAAAAATTAGTTAAAGAAAAAAAAGCAATAGAAGAAAAAAAAATATTGAACTTGCAATATTATTATATTTTATTTAAAGGAGTTATTGTTCTGAAGGTGACAATAATTAGAATTAAAGGTAAAAATACAAGATAAACTATCAATCAATTTTGTTACTGAAAGAAGATTAAAATGAAATAAGGAATATTCAAAACATTGTTTGTGACATGATTTTAATTGAGAAAAACACTTTTAGAATAATTGGCAATGATTTGATTTTCATTTGGTAACTTGACACAAATAAGATTAATTTGATGATATGAAGTGAAATGAGTTGAGAATGAATAAATGTAATCAACAACACCACTATCAAGAATACAAGAACTCAAGGGAAAAAAAATATTACTAGTTTGTGTTCTCATGTTAGAAGGAATAATAAAGACTTGATTAGAAACATTACCACTTGATTTAGACCGTTGTAAAATGGCTAATAGGGACAATGAGAATCTTTTCTTTAAATAATTTCATATGTCAAAGGCATTATCCATACAAATAGTTTGGCCAGTCAAGAATAATAGGGACAATAAGAAAGAAATAATAATCAGATGAACTAACATGGTAAGGTGAATTAAGATCTTGTGAGAGATTAATAACTTCACCCATGGGTAATGTAGCAAGCAAAACATTGATACCATATTAATAAGTGAACTTTAAGCCTAACTCAATTTTATAAAACTGACTTATAAAGTGAGGTTTGAATCCACTTGTATATCATGAAATGTTTTTATCTCTAATCGATGTGAAATCTCTAACATAATTTTTGTTTCTTTAATTTCTATAAAACTAAAGAGGAAACAAGGTAAATTGAATAAACAACAATGAATCTTCTAGTATCAATACAATTAACTCAACCAGGATCATTAAAAGTCTCCAATAGAGGAGTGTTAGTTGAAGAAAAGAAAAAATTAAAACCTTATACTTCCTTGATCTATTGAAGAAGACTATTAACTTCCTGTAGACCAGTAAAAGTAGGTTTAGACACAAATTGACTAAGATGTTAAACAATAAAGTTATGTACAACATGATATTAGTCAAATAAACTAATCTTCCAATGAGCTTTTGAAAAGAGTGAAGTATGAGACCAGAATTTTGACGTAGTCTTGTTCCATAATTAATCAGAGTAGAAACATGTTTGGAGGATAACATATCGACTCATTAGAAATATCAAATGTATTTTACTTGACAAATATTAATGTCATTCTTGTTTCCAGCAACATCATACTCAAGAAAATATGTTAAGTTAATAAGATCTCTAATTTTTAATATATCATTAACATAGATAACTAAAGTTGTGAACAAATTAGCACTAGTCTCAATAAAAGAATGATTAGAAACAAATTACTTATCATACCATCATCATACCATTGTATGCTATCTTGCTTTAATCCATATAAAAATATATGGAATCTACAAGGTAATAATATCCTATAAATTTGGTCATCATGCGATAAATTAGGTAATACTATGAGATACGGTTCATAAATGAAATAACCTACTATTAACACTATAAATAAGCATTGTCACACAAGAGTAAGATACGATTTTATCAATATATCATTCACTATAATATAGAACACTTATTTATTTGTCGAAGAACCTTTTACCAGTTTAGTCTCAACCGAACACCAATGAGAAAGTATTAGAAGGAAGACAAAGGAGAAACGACCGAACGATCAAAAACAATTGCTTCAACTAATATCACATACTATCTAGGCCCTACCAGTCTATACAAGTAAAAAAACAAAATAAAAATTAGAAAGTAAATAATATTGAAATAAAAACCTTCTTAACGATGAGGAGATATTGATGTTTAATTCTTGTTGAAGATTAGAAATCAACCATAAGTCCCTTAGGAATAATTTAACAAAAAATTCTTTTCCAATATTAAGTGCATAATTCATCCCTGATATATTTTACCAAATTGAAATTAAATCAGAGTGCATAAACCATAATACTAGTGTGTTGTTACATTGTTTCCAGGTAGAAAGTTGAAAATGAGAAGGGATTCAAAACTACTTGAAAGAATAAATCATCAACAAACTTTCTTATGTTTTTTTGCTGAGTAGGATGGTGAGCATTGGTCTACTTTAAGAATTATAATAATGAAACCAAAACTATAAGTGCGTTTTCTCAAATATTCAAATAATATAGCTCAATGATTGATCGACTTCAAAATCCATGATGAAAGAAATGAAAGAGAAAAAAATATATAACAAACTTTACAACTAAAGCAACCACATATACAAAAAAAAGTTCTTCAAGTAAAAAGTTGTGATACCATATTGAATAACGTATCATAGTTGAATGGAGAGAGAAAGAAGCCAACAAAATAATTGAATTTGCTATATTATTATCTCTTACATTACAGCAGAAAAATTAGTACTTATAAGTATTGACTAATAGTATTAACTAATGAATTAAGATCAATACTAATTAAAAACGAATTTATTCATTCTTTGCTAAAAAAACAAATTACCAATGAGATTTTTCCAAGTTACATTTACAAGGATACAAATACAATGTTTTTAAAATTAAAAAAAAACATGTAATATAAAAAGAAGTAACAAGGTAATATTTTTAAAATAATTGAGAATTTTGTATGAAATTAATATCTAAGTATAATTTGGATTTTTTAAGAACTATCAATGTATTTTATTCAATTAAAAATAAAGTTAAAAAAATGTTATTTACATTCTATAATTATTCGGAAATAAATAAAATATTATATTAAATTAAAACACATAGAGTCAGCTATATAAATAATAAACAGCACTAGCACCAATATTAAAAAGTAGAATATTTTTTTACAATAATGGTACTGAAATGAAAAATTTGTACATGTTACCACATGTTAATGTTAATATAAATGAATATCACCTCAGTAAAAAAATTACAATAATAGTAAAAAGTCACAAAAAATTCAAAAAAATCATAACATAAATATAAAAAAATAAAAAATATGATTAATCAATTATAATTACTAAAATAAAAAAATAAACTAATTAATTGCCATAAATGAATTTTTTTACAAGACATTAATGACTGATTAAAATATATAACATATAAATAAATGCATACAAATAAATAAATGAATAAACTATTAATTATCATAGAAGAGCATAATAAATACATATTAAATATATTAATAAATATAGATAAATAAAAATAAATTATTTATTAAAATATAAATACTATTTTCAGAAAATGTTAATAACAAAATAATAAATATGATTATTAAAAATTACAAGTATATTGCATAAAAAAATAATTTAGTTAATATTATTTTTGTAATAACAATTTTGTATATATATATATATATAATGAAAAAAATTAATTAAAAAAATAACACATAATAAATAAGGAGATATTTATAAATTAATTCATAAATATTAAATATAAAATTAAAATAAAAGCTATAAATTGAAATAAAAAACATAAACTAACGTAAAAAAGGAAAAATATTATATATTTATGATTGCGAAGACAAATTTTATTTAAAATAGCTAATTAAGTCCTCCAATAAAAAAATCAATCATCAATAAAATTAAATATTTTGCGACTCAAGAATTAAATAAATGTTTTAATAAAATAGAAGATATTTTGAGTATATGATAAAGAAGGTAGGGTCACAAGTTACTTATCTATCAAAACATAAATAAATTTAGTTAATTTTATGTTATTTGTGTATCCATTGATGCGGTATAGGTTATATTATTCGATTTCTGCAACTAATCGATTATGTTAAAACATATTTAAAGTAGTTAAAATAAATAATATTTAAGATAATTGTAGAAATATTAAGTATTTATTTGATTATTAGAATACTTTTTATATGTTAACTTTAATGTACGTCATTAAATTAAAAAAAATCTCAATATTAAAAAGCAAAGAAGTGACCGTCCGATACTTCAACAATTTTACAATCAATTTCTATATTATCGAGACTCATTTTATCTATATAAGTATAATTTGTTAATACTGATATTTTATTTTCTTATGTACACAATTTTTTGGTTTTAAGAAAAAATATTATGATTGGCTGGAAGAATTATCTGTCCTCCTATTAATAGCTTAATTGCAGTATTTAAGTTAAGATGACTCCACCTCTCTTATCTATTAATTGTCTTATTAATTATGTTAGAATAATAGGCAATTTGGGATATATTTAAACGTTTTTATATGATAATAAATTTTTAAAAATTATGAAAAAAATTAATTTATTCTTAAATTAATATTAATTTGTACATGAACTCATTTTTTTTTTAAAAATTATTTATCTTATATAAAAATTAATTATATCTTAATTTATTTTTATTGTTGGCACATATTACAGTGAAATATGTTACACAATCAAATATAAGTTCCAAGGATTAGTTACTGTATCATATAAAGAATTATTAGCTGATTTGTAAATATTTCAATTGATCTATTCTAAAAAAAGGTGGGAATAGAATTGTTCTGAGTTTTTTCTTTATAAATTTGAAAAGAAAACCAATGCATTTATTATGAAGACATGTGCTTTGATTATAGCGCATCAAATTAAATTCTCAACATTATCTATTAATTTCACTATAATTGTTAAATAATCAAGACATGTGCTTTGATTATGAACTATATCTGAGTTCAATAAAATAGGTGAAACTCTTATATTATCAACAAAAAAAGTCTTAATAACATCATAAATAATTAGTTAATGACTTAAATACAAAATAAATTCAACGTTACAAATTAATTAAATTTATTTATGTGAGAATTAATTCTTATAAAAACATGGATATCACAAATAAAAATAATAAACTTATTTATTTATAATGAAGTGATATACATGTTTAAGTCATTACTTTTAGGAATGATTACCATTAAATAGTAATTAAAATTAAAGAAAAAATAATTAATTATTATATTAATTAAATGAGATACTATTTTAGATACTAAGACTAAAAAATAAGTTGTATTCAAAGTGATTTTTATTATTAATAAAAATTTATAAAATAATTTTTAAATTAATATTTAAATTAGTTTCTAAAATTTTAAAGTTTAAATGAATTTTTAAAAGATTAATAAAAATTTATTTAAAATATAAAATAATAAGTAATTAAAACTTTGGTAATTAATAATTAAATATTAATTTAAAAATTATTTTATAAATTTTTATTAATAGTAAAAGTTATTTTAAATACATTAATCTTTTAGTTTATAAAATAGTTTTTTAGTAAAATAATAATCAATTATTTTAATGTTTTTAAAATTAATTTTTATTTAATAATTTTTTATGGGAAATGTGTATATTTTTAATATTTAATATTATATTTTATTTATTGTGATTTTTATATAAAAATTAATATTTAAAATAAAAAAAATATATAGTATACTCTAACTCCAGTGGAACAGCTTAAGGATGGGAAATAAGATGAATATTATAATCTGGCGGTGGGTTTTGATGTATCATATAATTGATATGTGGGTGACCTTACAGGAGAGAGCCACCTGCTCCAATCTGAAGTTCCAAAATCTAATATGTCTGTCATGTAAGACTCTCTTCACCCACAGAGTGCCACCTGGCTTTGACTTCTCCATATTGGTGAATGTTGATCTAAATGTCTCAAACATTTTACATTTTATGTCTTTTCTGAAGCCGCCTTTTCCACCCCAAAGTATACCACCACCTTTCCCTTGTTAGTGCCTGCTTCCCTTCTTTTATATTCATGCATTTGCCTCCACTTTCTCATCTTCTTGCCACCATCTAATCTCCCATTCACTGCATGTCCTTCTGTTGTTGACTTTCTGCTGCTTTTCATCCCCAGGTCTCCACAATGACTCTTACCTTGACTTGCAACTCTCTCCATCCCTCAATGCCACTTTTCTCAAGAACTCTTTTTTCAATTCCTATGTGCCAAGAGCTTTCACTGGATATTTGGCCTTGTGCCAGTTATGGAAGCAGAACAGCAAAGCAATGGAAGAAGCTGATGCCGATCAAAGCAACAGTGGCGGAGGCACCCCCTGATGTTTTGAAAAGTGTGGCTGAAAATGGAGGGGATGGTGTTCCTCAGAAGAAGAAGCTTAGGGTGCTTGTGGCTGGTGGAGGGATTGGCGGGTTGGTGTTTGCTTTGGCTGCCAAGAGAAAAGGATTTGAAGTGGTGGTGTTTGAGAAGGATATGAGTGCTATAAGAGGGGAGGGGCAGTATAGGGGTCCAATTCAGATACAAAGCAATGCTTTGGCTGCTTTGGAAGCAATAGATTTTGAGGCTGCGGAAGAAGTTTTGAGCGTTGGTTGTATCACAGGTGATAGGATCAATGGGCTCGTGGATGGGGTTTCTGGCTCTTGGTAAGTGTGAATTTGAAACTTGTTACAAATCTTTGATTTGAGTACCTTGCTTTTCTTCTTGCTTTTAATGCTTTTTGCATGAGATACCTGACTGGTTTTAGTTTATGATTTATGGATTTGGGTACTATTAGACTTTAAAATCCTAAATTATTTAGTTTCATTTTACTACTGTGTTGTGTGTGTTCATCCAAACGTGACAGTGGCCTAGAAAGATGTGGTAAAACAGAGATTTTGAATTGAACTGCATCAAATGAATGGTTGGCTAATTCAGAGGTGCCAATACAATGTACTCTGATGCTTGATTGGCTTGCTTTTTCAGAGGTGTCACTGACTGCCACACAAATTGTGATAATTATGTCAGTGTTTCCAGTGATTTTTTTTACTAACATCATGTTTGCCATTGGCATTGATTAAAGTATTTAGAGCTTTATACATGATGATACTTAAGCTCTACAATTCATTGCATGACTCTGGTTAACATGTATTGTATGTTTCATTTGCCACAAACTACGCATAAAAAATTTGTTCAATGCTGTTTGAGATTATTCAGGGATTGGTGTAGTTGTGACAGTCTATGAGAAGTGCTGGGCAGTTTCTAAGAACAATTGAGTGTTGGTAGAAATTGTAAATGATACAAAAATCTCAATTGATGTGTATATCCCTTATTTGTAAAATCTTAATATTCATTTAGCATGTAACAATAGGATAAAGCAGGTTCCAGAATATATATGCACAGGGTTGATCAATTAGTGTAAAACAGTATTTCTTTCTAATATAAGAATCTTGCTTCCATAATATTTTATATAAATTGAATATACTTTTAAAGGTTTACTTAATGAAATTTAAGCATGTACTATGCCTACCGTGAATTGATATATAGTTTGGTATTAGGTACATCAAGTTTGATACATTCACTCCTGCAGCAGAGCGTGGGCTTCCAGTCACTAGAGTTATTAGTCGAATGGCTTTACAAGAAATCCTTGCTCGTGCAGTTGGGGAAGATGCCATTTTGAATGACAGTAATGTTATTGATTTTGTTGACCATGGAGACAAGGTAATTATTTAAAGAAAGCTTTTAAGTTGAAGATTCTCCTCATATTGCTATGGTAGGTAGTTTTGAAGGTTTTCTTTCAAGAACATGCAATGGAAGAGGTGATTGAACAATGTTTGGTTTATCACTAGTGTCATCCTGCATTTCACAATTGCAGGTAACCGTGGAGCTGGAGAATGGTCAGAAATATGATGGAGATCTCTTGGTTGGAGCAGATGGGATATGGTCCAAGGTCTTGTTAAATTCTCTTTGATTCCAAGCTTTTTTGTTTAGCAAATTATTTTCCCTTTGAAGAAATATGAATGCTTACTTATCTGAATGCATCAGTGGAATTTACAAAGTTGCTTATGGTAGAAGTATCCTTCTAGAGAATAGTTAGTCATATCCTGTTTGATGTGTGCATGTGAGTCTGTTTGTCAGCTTTGTTCTTCCAAGTAGAACTTAGAAATGCTGAACTCTTTTATGTCATTCTGTTCTTTAGAGTTCCTTTATGGTCATAACTCATATTTACTCTTTCTTAATACAATCTTAAATGGTATTATTCTGTGAATAGGTGAGGAATAAGTTATTTGGCGAAACAGAAGCTACTTATTCAGGCTATACTTGTTACACTGGTATTGCAGATTTTGTGCCTGCTGACATTGAATCTGTTGGGTAAGTTGGCCGTGATTCATGTCTTGTATGCCTTGTTATCCATATTTATTGACCTTTCTTTTAGTATTACCTTTATCATATTGACAAGCTTACTTGAATTTCCTGGTTGGAAGGTACCGAGTATTCTTAGGACATAAACAATACTTTGTATCTTCGGATGTTGGTGCTGGAAAGATGCAATGGTATGCATTTCATCAAGAACCTGCTGGTGGTGCTGATATCCTCAATGGTAAGTGATCTTATTGTGTTTGAGATTTGACATCTGTCATATCACAGCTTCTCCTGATGTTAAATTTCCTCGGTGCTCCATCTATAAACAAGACATAATATTTGAATGAGAAATGCTAACATCACACTCTCTAATGTATTCTTTTAAACGCACTCTTTATTGGCTGAAATTTATTGGACATCACAAAGTTTGTGGGTCTTCTCATTTAACGAGTTTCACATATGATTATATAATTTCCAATGAACTTTGATCAATGGTAAAGAGAGTGTTGCTAAAGCACTCCTCTATTTTGAATTTTTGTCCTGGCTTCTCGATTACTGATACTAATTTGTATATATACAGATATAAGACAACTAAACCACATTTTATTACTTTATTGATTGAGTACTTGTAACCAGAGAAATAAAAGAAACAGCAGAATAATAACGCCTATAGTTCAAAATAATAGATACTAGATTAGATATTTATTGTTATTCCAATCCCTTAATAGTAGAAACAGATACAAACTCATCCAAAAAATCAAGTGAAATATAAAAAAACTAGGCCAGAGCCCAACACTCTTACAAAACTACTCCCACTGCTCCTCAAACTCAGACTCGGAAACATCTACCTTGCTGACAAAGTGGCCCTTGATCTTGGAATGTTTGGTTCTTCCATGAAAGAGTGTTATTTTTTGTATGGCAATTGCAGCTTGCCTGTCAAAGTAAATAAAGCTTTGATTGAAACACTTTCAGCAACTTTCTCAATCAAAGTGATTATTAGAAATGGAATGGATGAAACTCTCAAAAGTTAGTTTATAGCTTGAGGATTGTTCAAGTTTTATAAGGAAGTGCTCTTACCATATTTCTTCCCAACTGGGACATCTGCTACAAATATTTACAAGATGGAAAATTTGTGAATGGTTCAACATAAAAATAGTAGGACTTTAATATCATATTTGGAAAAAATCATTTGTATTCACTCCCAAAAGCTTGTTCTTTAAAGTGTGAAGTTTTATAAGAAGTTTCATGCAACTCCAATCTAGTTCACTCTATTATTATTGAGTGAGCTTATTAGGGTAGGTGTAAATGCAAGAGCAGCAATATGTCCTACTCCCACTGGATGCTCTTCCTGGATTGGTACAATGAGAAGTCTATCCTAATAACTCTACAAATATACATTGAATATAGTAACTGTGGCACTGAAAAAAAAAAAGAACTCATGTATCTTTATTTTTTACATGATTGCCTCTGAAAAATGATTAGCTATCATATCTTACTTTTGAATTTTATCTGGCAGGAAAAAAGGAAAGGTTGCTTAAGATGTTTGAGGGTTGGTGTGATAACGTAATTGATTTGATACTTGCCACAGAAGAAGAGGCGATTCTTCGAAGAGACATATATGACAGGACCCCAACATTTACATGGGGAAAGGGCCGTGTCACCTTGCTTGGTGATTCTATCCATGCCATGCAGCCAAATATGGGCCAAGGAGGATGCATGGCTATTGAGGTATAATTCATATATCTTAAATATTTGTTATAAAGTTAGGGGGAAAGGATTCTAAAAGATTTTTCTGATAAAAAGGTCATGAGTATTCCACTAGACATTCTTACATCCTCTTTCAAATTCTCACAGATTTTTTTATCTATTTCAAACTAGTTCTTAAAATCTTAATCCTATGCACCCCCTTGATATATGAATGCTTGTCAACTTACGTCCCTAACAACTTCATGAGTTATTATATTCCTTTTACTTATTTTGTGTCTATTCTTTCCTCTTTGTTCAGTGCAGAGGAAAGGAATAGAGTGGGTGGAAATAGAAAAAGTGAATGAAAATTGGTGAGAAATAAAGTAGAAAATAGAAGTATTTGATTAAAGAGATAGATAGATGAATGAGAGAAAATGGGAGAAAAATAGAGTGAAAAAGTATTAGTGGGATCCTTTCTATTACTATACAATTTTCACACAACCAAACAACCAATTTTATTTTCACTCTCACCTCTTATTTCCATTAAACCAAATAGTGAAGTATGAAATTTATCTTTACTTTTCAGTTAACTTCACCAATTTCATACGTATTTTGACCTAATAAATATCATTGTCCAAGTCTTATGAGCTTTAGTGAAACATGACTTTGCATGTAGTCTTCATAACTAAAGCAGTTTCATACATATTTGTACCTAATACAAACGTCCAAGATTTCTCGACTTCGTCTTTATGCTTGTTTTCCTTATTGCTGTTTAAACAACTTTTTTTCTTGCAACTTACCGTCATGTAGAACTAACTAACCCAAAAAAGAATACATAAAATGAAATTATTTCTTGTTGATGGAATGGACATCAACGTAGTCAAATTATCTATGGAACACTCAAATGCTAAGGTGAAGTCTTTCTAACTAGTTTCTTTTATCATTACAGGACAGTTATCAACTTGCATTGGAATTAGACAATGCATGGGAACAAAGTATCAAATCAGGGTATCCAATTGATATTGATTCTTCCTTAAAAAGGTAACCAAACATGATAATGAATGCTGAATTTGAATCTAAAGCTACCTTATTTGCTTTAATTTTGGAACACATGAGAGGGAGGCAAAGCACTAAGAAATGAAAAATAATGAAGTTTTGGACTTGATATGAACATAGAAACTCTTGCATATATCAACCAATACTCTAGTAGTAAATCTTACATTATTATCAAATTGGGGTGATTTGATTATAATCCTTTTTGCTGACCCATAGTATGTATCTTACCCATTCCATTGTTGCTTTAAGCTATGAAAGAGAAAGAAGATTAAGAGTTGCTATTGTTCATGGAATGGCTAGAATGGCAGCTTTGATGGCTACCACCTACAAGGCATATCTTGGTGTTGGTCTTGGGCGATTAGAGGTAGGAAATTCAATTTTAAAAGTGAGATACGGAAGAATATAGTGATGGTGACTTATCAAAATACCATCCTGTCCACAAATTCATGGTTGCTCTCATTTGCAGTTTTTGACCAAGTTTCGGATACCACATCCCGGAAGAGTTGGAGGAAGATTTTTTATTGACAAGATGATGCCTTTGATGTTGAATTGGGTCTTAGGTGGCAATAGGTAATGATGAAAACCCACATTTCTTTTCTTTATAAATTTCATCATGATTTGCTGAAGTTTTTATATCTGAGAATATGCAAGATGTATGTTACAAATTTGAGCCAACGGGTTATTTCCACAAAAGGAAGGGAGGATCAAGAAACTGACAGTTGTGAGAAATTGTTGAATGTTTGCATAAATAGCTGTTTAATTTAAATATCTGCTGATCAATATCTACATATTTTTTGTTATCTTCCTTTTCTCATTTTTCCTAGTTACATTTTAATCCTACAATTGGTATCACAAAACCGAATTATTCTTGAGGGACCTGATGAGGTTTAAAGTTAAATATCAAACACTTAAACATGTTATTTAGGTAGGGGTCAAAATCAATCTGATAATCAAGTCATAGCATAGCCAATATTTGAAGGTCAAAGTTATCATATATGGACAATAAAAGTGGAGGCTTATCTAGATGCAAATGATTTTTGGGAGACTGTTGAGGATGACTATATGATACCTCCATTATTAACAAAAATCAAATGCAAAGTGGTGTTTATTTTGTACTGTATCCCAAGCTATCTTTGCATGGATCATGACACTAAAGTCAGCAATGGCCTTCTGGGTCAGCAAAGGCCTTCTGGGATGTTCTCAAGGTTTATGCAGGCAATGAGAAGTTCAAAGGGATGCAATTGCTGAATCTGATGTGGGAGTTTGAGATGCAACGAATGAAGGAGTTATGAACAATTACGAGTACTCTGGCAGACTTCTAAGCATCCTTAGCAAGGTGAGGGTGGTTGGAACTGATTTTCCTGATACAAGGATAGTTCAAAAAAGATTGTGGTGACAATGCCTGAGCAGTTTGAATCCACCGTTTATTCTCTTGAAAATTCCAAAGATTTGACAATATTTCTTTCATAGGATTATTGTATGCTTTGCTAGCCCAGGAACAAAGAAGGCTTGTGAGACATGAAGGCTTGATTGAAGGTGCCTTACAAACCGAATTGCATCTCAAACAAGGTTCCAAAGGGAAGAAAAAGAAGGTTCAACGAATTGAAACTTCACTTTGAGTAGAAATGAAAAGGTTGAGTAAATAAAAGAAAAAAAAAGGCAATAACAAAGCATTAAAGTTTTGGGTTGGAGCTGGTGTCAACTTTTTATATGGGTTTACTCATTTCTCATTGGTGTTGAATCTCCTAACAGCTCTGATATAGGGTTGTTCCTTGGGTCAGATAACCCGATGACCCAACCTAGTCCAAATAGATTGAATTAAGTTTTCTTTACAATTGAGTCAAATCCAACCCAACCTGAATTGACCCAATCTCCCATGGGTTAGGTGATGGACCTGAAATTGACCAAAATTTAATTATTTGTTATTTTTAAATTGTTTTAGTTTTATACTTGAATTGTATCTATAAATTTTTTGTTTAATTTCACTTATAAAACTTATATAGTCAATTCTTTTTAAAAAGTTATTCTAAAAAATCTAACAACAAAAGATGTTTGAAAATTATAAAATTTAACACAAGTATTTTTCAAAACTTGTGTGACCCAATTGACTTAACAGATTTCCAACCCAATATAGGTGAGTTGGTTTGGATTGAGTTGGAGAATGAATTTTTCCGAACTTAATCTAACTTCCCTAGGCTGATCAACAAAAAGAAGAGTAGTTATTTGCAACGGCTTGCCACTAACAACAACAACAATGAGAGTTGGTTAACTGACAATAGATGTATATATCACATTACCCAGATAATAGGCAATAGAGAGTGTATAGCTCTTAGAGGAAAGAGCTTTGGTGCAATAGAAGGCTTCTCAGGTACTAAAATTATCACTGAATTTGATATTAATAAGAATTTGTTAAGTATTTGTCAGTTTCTTGATAAAGCTTACAAAGTCTTATTTGAAGATGAAATGTCTTTTATCAAAGATGTGAATGGGCAAAACCTGTTTAAAATTGAAATGAAAGGAGAGGGTTTTTCTTTGGATCTAGTGGAAGAAGAGCAAGTTGTTGCTTCAAACTCAACTAATGCTACCTAGCTTTGGCACAAAATATTGTCACTTCAATCATGTTGCATGGCTTTATATGAGAAGGAAAAATCTCACAGAAGGCTTGCCATCACTGCAAGAACACTTAAGTAGCTATAGTGCATGTCAAATGGGAAGCAGTCTGGGCTGCAATCTCCTCAGACAAGTTGGAGAGCATCACAGAAGCTACTGTTGATTCATACAGACCTTGGAGGACCTCAACCTGAATCATCTTTAAAGAAACGTAAATATTATATTGCCTTTATTGATTATATCACTAGAATGTGCTGGATTTATTTCTTAATATTCAAGTCGGAAGTTATGGGACTACTTTGGAGGTCCAAGGCTTGGATTGTAAAATCAATGTGGCTGTATTCAAATTATTAGATCTGACAATGGAGAGGTATACACCTCGGATTTGTTTAATCTTTTCTGTGAAGAGGCTGGGATTGAACACCGACTCACTGCTCCTTACACTCTATAACAAAAAGGATTGGAAGAAAGAAACATAATAATGGAGATGGGTAGGTGCATGATGCTTGAGAAAAGGCTTCCTAAAAAGTGTTGGGTTGAAGCTGTTGATACAAAGACAGTTCAAGGAAAAACTCTACTTGAAGCATGATATGTCTATTAACCTTTTGTCCAGAATTTTGAAGTTTTAGGTTGTGTTTGTTTCACTTATGTGGCATTTATGTGCCTAATGCCTAAGCTAAAATGGGATAAGCTGGATACAAAACCCAGGAACACGCATCTTTATTGGCTATTGCACAACCTCAAAAGCATATAGAGTCCTTCAACAACAAACAGGTAAGATCCTAAATTCTCATTAGTACATGATGAAAATCTTGATGATCCACCAGTCAGAGGAACTAGGCTGCTTTCAGACATTTATGAAAGATGTAATTAGTTTGAGCCTGAAATTTTTAGTGGACAACTGCAATGCAAGAGGAGCTTAAGATGATTGAAAAAAACCAAACTTGGCAATTAGTTTCTAGACATGAACACAATAATGTTATTGGTGTTAAATGGACATTTTGGACCAAGCTACATGCTTATGGTTTTATTAATAAGCACAAGGCCAGGCTTGTCGTGAAGGGAGCTGACTTCTCTGAAACTTTTGTTTCTATAACAAGGCTTGATACACTCATATTGGTTCTAGCTTTGGCAGAACAAAAAGGTTGGAAGGTATTTCAGTTAGATGTAAAATCTGCTTTCCTCAATAGTTATTTATAAGAGGAGATATATGTTGAGCAACTTGATGGATTTGCAATTACAAGACAAGAAGACAGAGTGTATTTGCTAAATAAGGCTCTTTATGGTTTGAAACAAGCTCCAATGGTTTGGTGTAGTAGAGTTGACGTGTATGTACTTAGTTTTGGTTTCACAAAAAGCGTAAGTGAGTCAACTCTTTACATTAAGTGTTTAAACGCTAAATTCTGATTGTATTTCTGTCTATGGATGACCTCTTGGTGACAGGAAGAAATGGTGCACTTATTCAGGATTTGAAACAAAGTTTGTTGAAGGTTTTTGAAATGACAGATTGTGGAGATGACTTTTTTTCTTGGAATGGAAGTCAAGCAAGATGAGAAAGGAGTATTTATTTGCCAAAGGAAATATGCAAAATAAATACTAAAGAAATTTCAGATGGAGAATTCCATGAAAGAGTATTTCTGGATATTGCTTTACACTTGGTTCTGGAATTTTTTCTTAGGCCTCAAAGAAACAAGATATAGTGGCGCAACCAACTGCTGAAGTAGAGTTCTAACTGCAGCAGCAGCTGTTAATCAAGCATTATGAATGAGGAAAATTATAAGTGACCTACAACTGGTTCAAATGGATTCAACCAAGCTGTTTGTATATAATCAAGCAGCAATAACAATCTCTCCATTGAAAAGCTAAAATGTCAAGCTCTATTTTCTTAGAGAAGTACAGAAGGAAGGGTCATTGCAATATTGTAAAGCAGGGGAATAGTAGCCCGACCTCTTCATGAAGGTACTCCCCATAGGATGTTTGAGAACCTAAGAGAAAAACTTAGTTTGTTGCTATTGAGGCAAGGAGAAGTGTTGAATGTTTGCATCAGTAGCTGTTTAATTTAAATCCCTAATTTTGTTATTTACTAGCTCTTAAGGCTATTGAGGTAGTAGATTATTTTACTAATCTTTGTATGTAAGCAGATTATTAATATTATTCAATAAAATGGTATCTTCCTCTGCCCATCCTTTCTTAGTTACGTTTTAACCCTGTAAAACTTATTAGTGCTGGCAAAAATGTAAACATTTTACATGAATAATCCTTTGGAAAATTGTGCAATTTTACTTTCATCATTTACATGAAAAATGGTGCTACTTTGCAGCTCAAAACTTGAAGGTAGACCAATATGTTGCAGGCTCTCAGACAAAGTATGTTGCTCAAATAAAGTTACTTTTGTACTTTGTTACTAACAATTGATAGCTTGTTTTTTATTGGTCGCGTCCATTACATTTTTTTCTGATCTAGATATTGGGTTTGATTATTTATGAAGGCAAACGACCAGTTACACACATGGTTTGAAGACAACGATGCACTTGAGCGTGCCATTAACGGAGAGTATGTCCATGTCCCAATATGAATGAATATTATATCCTTTGATAATTTATTCCGTATCTATAAATCACGTAACTGTTGTGTTCATCCTTCTATGATATATAGGTGGATGTTATTGCCATGTGATGAAGCAGGATCTATAAAACCTATATCTCTAAGTCAAGATGAGACTAAACCCTGCATAATCGGGTATGCCTTCAGTTACTCCTAATTATAACGACTTACATATTCGTGTATTCTGATATGCCAAACAGAGTATGTGTTACCACATAAGTTCTTCAAAGCCAAATTAGTCTTTAAAAAAATTCTCTTGTTACCACCTCAGTCCTTAAAATGAAGTTGTTATCAAATTAGTCCTTGAATTTAATACTTAAGTAAGTCCTCAAAATTACAAGTACCAATCAAACTAGTCCTTGAAATTACTAATAGTCATAATTATAAAGAATAATAATGGTTGATGTTTGACAATTTTAGGGAGTAAATAACATGTTTGTAATTTCAGAGATTAAATTAACCACTACTTATAATTTTAGGGACTAATTTATTGTGTTGTGGTTTCTTTTGCTCTGAATCAATCCATGCTTTGACAGGCCTTTGTGATTGCAGGTGTGCACAGCATAAAGATCATCCGGGCAGTTCAATTATAATATCTTCACCCAAGGTAAAATAATTTCTCATGAACTGAACATGATTTGAAACAAAAAGCTTAAACATCATGCAACAACCTTTCTATTTTAAAGGTTTCTCCATTGCATGCAAGAATTAACTATAAGGATGGTGCCTTCTTCTTGACTGATTTGCAGAGTCTATATGGCACCTGGATCACTGAGTAAGTAAACAAATACGAGACTAATATTTTATTCTAAGTTTAAATTATTTAAAATGTATAATTAATTTCCCTCTCATATTTTCAGCAATGAAGGAAGGCGATACAGGATACCTTCAAATTATCCTTCTCGTGTCCGTCCATCTGATGTGATTGAGTTTGGTTCCGATAAGGTAATAGACTATCCCTATAGAAAAAAGTACTTTCATTACATAAATATTGCACATTTTTGTCTTGTAAAGCTTCTAAATTATAATAGGTGCATGCTTGAGAGGTAAGAGTAGCCAAACTTTTGAGGCCTTCACTTCATTAAACACAACCAAGTTTTATACTCAGTAGTCTGGAAACAGCATCACATCTAAATAATTGAACATTCTTGTAAGTATTAGCCTACAAAACATTTATGTTAGGCCTCCACATATCCAGTACTGGTACACGTTGACTTGGGTACTTATCAAGATTATTTTAAAAAAAAATAATAATTGTGGTATGCCTTAAATTGCTTGACATGTAAAGTTAGGCATGCCTTGAGGTATAGCTAGGCATGCCTTAATCATTGTTGATTCAGGTGCAATAGTCCTGGAAACAGCAAAACATGTAAATAACTGAACGTTTTAAAGCCTCTACTGATCGAGCACTGGTACAAGTTAGGTGCACTTGGTATCTTATCAAGATTATTTTACACAAAAAAAAAAAATTGTATGTGGGCTATAGCTAGGTATTCCTCTGGGTATAAGTTGGATTGACTTAATCTTGGTTAATTCAGGTGAAATAGTCCTGGAAACAGTATCATAACATTTAAATAATTGAACATTCTTTGTAACCTATAAAAACATTAGGTTAGGCCACTCATATTGTGTACTGGTACAAGTTAGGTTCACTAAACTTTTATCACTAACGATTATTTTTAGAATAAAAGTAGTCCTTTTCGTTGAATTCTTTAATGAGTACACAAAATTCAGTAGTTAAATACTTAAACTAAAATAATTTTATGAGTATAAAAAGGTCCGTTAGGTAATTCTTTATTCAACCTCTGAATGGTCGCGGTCTTCTATCCCGACATAAATCTTTTTGCATTCCTTTAATGTCCTTGCTTGACGATATGAGAATTTGGTTCGAAATGGTGTATTTGTATGGTGTCTAACTGTCGAAGTTGTTTGCAGGCTTCATATCGTGTTAAGGTGACAAGATCTGCTCCAAGAGAGTCAGAAAAGGAAGGAACAAAGGTTTATCAGAAAGAATGATTATGATTATGTTCAGTCACAGTTTGTCTTTCTAAGTTACAGAAAAGTTGTACAGCACAAAAATCGCAGTCGTAGAGCCAACATCTGCATTCTTTTAGTGCAGGGTATAGTACAAGAATGCCAATCATTCATGATTTGAACATTTTGTACGAACTTCTGATTGTGCTTAAGAGAATAAAAGGAAATTGATTTCATGTCTACAATATGTTGCCAACTTTACTTGATTTGGATCCGAAACTTATTACTTGAACGGGTTAGCCAAATTCGTGACAGATGATTATATGGTTAGTTCCTTGTAGCATGAATTCTGCTCGAATGTTGCAATATAATTTTGCTGGCAATGTTCTTTCATCTCATACTTGACAGACAAAAGGCAAACAAAAGGCAGACACTAGCATTTTATCTAGAATGACTCGGATACTTTATTGGATAGGGAATGTCACTGTATAATGGTTTCATTTCATGTCATTGTATAATGGTTTCATTTCATATTCACACGTATGCAGTTTGAATGAATGTGTAGGGCTATTATTTCTGTGAGACTGTTAAGGCCAATTATTCGATAAACAAGGTCCAAGTTGTCCCTGCAGCGAGACGGTGACAGGCCTTATATCAAGCAACGATATACTTTTCATACATTCATATTCACATATCTGTGACATACTGCGAACAAAATAACCTTTTTATTGCGCTCCAAATTTATTAATGATCAAAGGCTCTGAGTTTACTGTTGAACGTGCTGTATATTATCTGGTTACTTATTAGCAGTTATGTGGGCTATTGTTTAGGATCTTAATGTTCATAATAAAAATATCCTTCTATTACAAATTTTTTATTTAAGCATATAAATTAGTGAATTTATCTGCTTTCACTTTTGAGGAAGTTAAGCCTTTTTTTAATAATTGGTATCAAGACTATTTGCAAAAAGGAATATGTAAGTGGATGAGTAAAACTCACCATAAAAGTCTAATCTTTTTGCTTCAATTCATCAAATAGAGAGACTCTCAAGCTCATTACATAACGCTAGCGCTCTTGTGATTGATGTGCCGATCAATTCAACAATGGCCCAAATTAAAATCAAAAGGAAAGCAAAGCAAGAAAGTGAAGAACAAGAAGTTTTTTTTGTTTGTTGTTTGTCTCACAAGATATTTTTACCAAAATCATGACAATCAATATAGAATTTCTTCAAAGATGAATATGAAAGAGATAAAATGATCAAGGAATGAAATTTTTGTATTTTGTTTCAGATACTAAAAATGAAAGAATCTGAAACAATCAAGTAGAATCAAGTAGCATACATGCTAACAAACTAGCATTGCTAATAAGGTGAGATTGTTTAACTTTAAATTTAAGAACTATGCTAACAAACTTTGTAACATTGCTAACGAGGTGAGATTGCTTATTTTTTAATTTTCCGATCAATAATAGATAAAAAAGTATTGATGATTTTTCTTTGAGACTATTATTACTTTATTGGAAAATATTAAAATATTAATATCACGTTACAAAACTTATAAGTGCTTTAAGAACCAAGAACAAAAGATCATAATGAAGGATGAAGTTTTTGTTGCAAGATAAATTGCAAATCAACTTAAGGAAAAAAAATCATAATGAAAAATGTTTAAAATATCAATTTATTAGAGATAACGATCTTTCATAGTATATAAGTAAATGTAAATGTCACTTTATAAGTCGTTTATAAATTGATTTTGTAAGATTGAATTAGATTTAAATTTATTTTTTAATTTAAAGTAAATCATAATTAAGTTTGTTAGGTTTATTTAAGGTTGTGTTAGTGGGAAAATGTAAGAATTTTAAACTTAAGAATTAGACTCAAATTATTAATGAGAAAGGAGTTAAAATTTAGGATTTGAAATGGAGAGCTCATTATTGTTGAAAGAAAGCCAATTGTAGCCATTGAAAGTTGAACAAGTACAAAATTAATTTCTTATGTTTTGCATGCAACATGGATCGAGAAAAACTTGCTAAGTGCGAGTCAATTAGTTTATTAGGGATTTAAGGTCGTCATGTTTAAAAATATTTTATTAAAGATTTCAAATGGTAGAGAAATTTTAGTATCAAAACGAGAGGCACAAGTTTCTCATTTGTTCAGAAGTCCTTAAATGCTCAGAACTTTCAAAATATTTGTTCAGACATCCTTAAATGCTCAAAACTTTGAAAACAATTCGTCTTTCATTTTTGACATCGGTATATTTCGAGTTCACACTCATGTTTGAAGACATGTATAATTTATGAAGTGGAATTGGCGGAAAGGACTAAGGAGGGTTTTTGTACAAGCTTTGGAAAGTGAATAAAGTTTTGAAATAATAATTATGGTAAATGCAGAAGAAGAAGTAATGAATTGAATAGGCCCGTGGATAGATACATATCAAAAGTACAGATTTATGTGTTGATGGTTTAATAATGGTCTGAGATTGGTTTTGTGTGTTGTGAGAGTATGATGAGATTTGGAAAGCATAGAGGAGAAGGGCAAAGTAAGAGGTAGGAGAAGGATTGAAGCATGGAGCTGGACCTACAACTAATAATGCAGAGTAGTCGAAGAAGTTAGACATGGCATGGTAAAAACACAAACCGTATAGCAAAGGACAATGTTGGAAGATTCGACAAGGTTGGCTTAATGTCAACAAGGAATAGTCACCATCCCTCAATTCTTCACGTTGTGTAGTGATGTCTCCCTTTGCATGAACAAAATGGAAGTGAAGGATCAAAGTCCAAACTAGGAGTGTGAGAGGGGGTGAAGTGGTGACCACTACCATCACCCTCTCTCTTCCAGACAAGATAACTTGGATTCAGCCTCACCACCACCACCGTCCATGCTCACACCTCCCCATCACATCACTCCTTTCTACTAATTTCAACTAATGTATTCATAAGCATGGCTAGGATTAAATGAAAGGGTATGTGGAGCCTACAAAGGATCCCAAGTCTGGGGTTGGCAACACCATACACACTCATCACAGTCATGGGGCCACCTTAATAAGAATAATTCTATATTTTTTTCACAATATTTCTAATCACTCTTCTTATCATACTTTTATTTAAATGTTTGAATAGGAAGATACAACTACACAACATTTTTTCTTTCCGAATATTTATGATTATGATGAGAGAGGTACATGGACTGAATAAATCATCAAGTCTTGGCCTGTCACATGAATGATGGGAGAGAAAGGTGACGAGTGATCAACGGTCAAGTTCAGAGATCACATAAAAGACAAATAAAGAAGTCCAATCTACACTGCTATGACCGTTGGTGGATGCATTTATTGATTGCAGCATTGCAAATTCATTCGGTTATCTAAGTTGGAAATGTAAGGGTTGTGTTACTGTAGTTACAATTTTTGTCTTTTCCATTTTCTGTGTTAGTGTCACTATATCTTCTACTTCTACTGCCCTTCACCTTTATCATAGTACAAATACTATTTTCTATTTTTACTTCTTTTTCTTTTTGCTATTATTCCCTTTCATAACTTTCCCATAATTATCATCTTCGACACAAACCTCAAAATTTTCACTTTCAAAATTACATATAATACTTATACGCATGCTGTTTGTAATAAGAACAAAATTAAGTAGTTAATAAAAAAATTCTGACCCCAAAATTTATTTATATGATCCATAAGTCCACCACCAACTCCATACTCATGGTGCATCATCAGATGTACTGTTTGTGTTGTCTATCCATGTTATCAGCAACTACAAAACCTGTCACTTCTACCAAAAGATGAAAATGAAACACCACCATAATGTATAATTTTTATAGTATATTAAAATATAAATGATTTGTTCTTATTATTATTATTATTATCTAATTTTTAAGAAATATTTATATGAATAATTACAGTGATATAAAATTACAAATTAATGGTTAAATTTATATAAAAATGTTTATATAAAGTCTGCACTGTTAAAGTAAAAAAAGTTGTTAAATTTCTAAGTCTGGTATTCTAGGCTCGTAAAAAAGTTATATCAGAAAAAGAGATTATATACCTTACAGGCGTTTATGTTTCCAATTATATTAATGAGTGTTTCTTACAATAATTAATATGTATCAATCTAATAATTCAAAAGATAAGATATGCTCTTATTTTTAAGTCTAAATTCTTATTTATTTAATTAAATACTAACAAAATTCCAAATGATAATGTTTTCTTCTTAAATTATTATATTTTAGCTTAATTATTTTATTAAATTAAAAAAGAATAAATAAAATAACAAATATATAGGTTTATCCTCCAATACTTATCTTTCCTTGAGGTTATTTTGATTCTCTTATAGTTATGTTTGAGGATGAGAGAGTATTCCAGAATGTGTTTGATTAATTTAAGGTTTTTTATGATATTAAAATATAATTGATGTGACAGATAAGGAATAGTGTGTGTGGGTATGTTAACATTGAATAATATGTAGTAAAGTCCAAAAGTAATTTGAATTGAAAAGTGGGTGGAAAGGGGCAATGAAATAGAAATAGAAATCCTCTACCCTGGCTCCTCCACATGAGGACCTGCCCCTGTGTCTGGTTTAGATGAGATGCTCCCCAAAATGTTTACAAAACAACCAAATTAAGACAAACAGCTAACAAAAAAAATACAAAATATGAGTTTCATTGCATTTTTCGTCACCCAACAAATTAGACTAACGTGTTTCAAAGTTGAGTGGAAACAGCTACGAAGTTTACAAACAACGGTGATGAAGTGAGCAAACACATTGGGTTGGGACATCAGAGGCCACAGTCACGTGCCCCCTCTTTCCTCCCTCCCTCCTCTCCAATTTTTATTTCCAATTTTTCTACCTTTTTTCACACAAAACAAAATGTATTTAAGACGTTAAATTTCATATCTTTATAAGTTAGACTAAAAGTTTTGTGTACTCACCCTGGCCACCGACTAGCCCAGATGTCTGAGTAGCATTTCCACATCACAGTACTACCATTTTAACAATATACAAAACCTAACAACGTAATTAACATACTCAATCACATGTTAAACATTTTAAATCACGAATATAGAATAATTGAATTGGATATTAACGAGTGAATTTTAAGTTTAATTTAATTTTATAAAACTGATTTATAAAATAAGATTTATACTTATTTATATACTATAAAATGTCTTAATCTCTAATTAATGTAGAATCTCCAACACTACTAAATTAAACTAATTTAATCATTTATACAATTAAAAGCTCAAAATCATTATTATAAACAATTGAACATCTCATAATACTTGGTATCAAAATTCTAATCCAAAACTAGCATACTTACTTGAATCCAAGTGTTAGAGTACAATTATGACTAATCCTACTATCAAGATAACCGAAAAGATCAAAAGAACCAAAGACTAAGAAAATTGACAGACAATGAAGACTCTGGATCAATGAGCCCTTGAAAATACTTGTTCTTGCAAACCTTATGTGAACATTTTGCATAAATTTTATTATTATTGTAAATCTAATCATTTCCATCTGTATATGTTAAAAAGATGATAAATATTCTGGAGTTTAAGAAAACATGGTGAGACTCTGAATGAGATTTTATATTCTTATTACCGTAAACAATTTTTTTAATAAGTGCATATTTACATTTTGGAAAATAAAACTGAAACCATTTTAGAAGATTAAGAAGTGGTATGTCATCGTCGGAAATTATTAGGCAATCATACTTTAAATACTTACAAATAATAAATTGGAGTTTGATTTGGATGAATTTAATGAATTTTGCACGAATGAAAAGAATAAAAAGATATAAGATGATTGCATATACTCATCAATAAAAATGATTTTCGAGAGACAATGAACTAAAATGATTGTGTAGAATTAGATCTTTGTTACAAGGATTGACTTTTCTAACACATTATCATATAAAGCTAAAAATATTGTCGTTTGTCTGATAAAAAATTTCCATTGTTAGTCTTAAATTTTTAGACTCTAATAAAAATATAAAATAGAAGGTCAACAAATGCTAACTTGAGAATATTTGGCGCATCTTTATACATGTCAAGAATGATAAGTTGGGAATACTAATAAAAGAAAGTGGAGAGATATAAGTTCTATAGGTTGAAACTTGAAGAAACAAATACTTCAATTGAAGAAGAAATATACTTCAGATGTCACATTCAATGAGACATGAATAACAATGATTTGTAAAGAATATGTTGAGTAAAAAAAATGAAAAAACTTAATTTACTTGTAATGTGCAATAATATGTGACTACTTAATATGATGACCAAAGTTTCATACATTTAATTTATAATCAAATAATGTATTATAAGAGAATTAAACACATTTATATAAGATTGCATTTTAGTAGAGATATTATTAAGTGTGAGGAGATTAAAATTGTGAAATAGTTCTGAAAAATAATCTATAAGTATATTTACAAAATCTCCACCAAAACTTTCAAATGTTGTTTAAAATTGATTAATTTTTTGTTTAAAAAAAACGATAAAGATGAACTCTTTTATGATGTGATTTCAAGGTAAAATTTTGAGAAAATCATTCTAAATTAGATCGTCTAGAAAAAATTAATTGATTATCTATTAGATTGTCTAATATACTTAGAAGTCATGTACTCATATTGTAGAGTAAATTATCTATCAACATAAACAATAAATAATGTAATGTATTTAATTAGTTTTTTATATGTGATATTCGTATATATGATCTAATATGTGATTTAATATAATAGATTTTTTTTTTCTTTTTATGTAATTTTCTTATTGTTGGGAAGCCAGCAAAATCCATAAACCGTCTCTCTCTCTAGTCACACTTTCATTACTCCAACGTCTACCGTTGACAATAGTCCCATGCCTTGATATTGCGTTACACCATAAAACTATCTTAGAACAGCCATTGCCAATGAAGTTGAGGGAGAAGGGGTGAAAAGCGATCAAGATCAGGAGTGTGGCATAAGAAAATTCCATGAACATGAAAACTATATATTTTGGAGGAGCTGGAGTTTTTTTTAGAGTAATGTTGAGCTGGTTCCAGAGCTAGTAAGGTTTAGGATGTATTAAAAGAAAATGCAGAAAAAATAATATTGGGGGAGATGGATTTGATGCCAAAGGATAGTTGAAGATACGAGTAATTTTTATGAGATGCCGAATTAACATGGGAGAATGTGAATCTAATGTTAGGCTACCTGATGCAAGACGATGTTTCAGGTTGAATTTGCAATGAGAGAAGACCGGTTGTTATCACATAAATCAACGGCTAGTTACTTAAATTAAGTATGGTAACACGAAAGGGTTAATTAAAACATTAGTGGAAACGTGTGAAGACAATTTTGAAATTAGAATGTTACTTTGCCATAAAAGATAAAGTTTAAGATGATTTGATTGGATAGTAATACTACTAAAATGTTGTAGTATTATTGCTGTTTTATTTTTGTCGGTATTTTCAGCGTGCAAGCCCATACATACATTGCATGCACATCCTTTTCCAAATTCCAAGGAAAGTGAGGTTCAGTAAAAAGAAGGGGAAAAAATTGGCGTATCTCTGTGAATGACATTGAAATTGAAATTAGAGTGAAAAGAGGAGAAGTTACAGACAGCCGCTCCTCCTAATCCTATAATGTGACAGATAAGTGGTAGTTTGATTTTCATTCCTTGGGGTGTGGTGTTGTGTGGCAGATAAAACGACAGCGCCTCAAGCATTTGGTGCCCTGGCATTGGATGGGAGATGATATGAGACCATGCTCACCTGTGCTGTGCTGCATCTTCATCTTCATCTCATTGGAGGGAGGCTCACCTTTCAATTCAAATAAAATAACTATACAACACAATACGTACAAGTGCAGTGAGTCCAGATACACACGTGCACCTGTGCTGCCCATTTCGAAACCAGAGCAAGTAAACACAAAAAAATCAAAATTAAGATATATTCAATTTACTCTGCACAACACTTCTGAACTGTTCAACATTTATTATCAACTTATACCATATATATATTTATATAAAAAAAGATGATCATCAACTAGTGTAATTTGGAACCTCTTTCATCTATTTTGTGCACTTTTGTTTCATAGTACAACGCGTTTCCCCAATTCTCCATCTTTTCTAACCCCAAAAGAGGGAAAACCAAACCCGTAAAAATTAAAATTAAAAAGTGTAGGTAAATTTATTCATCCAGTTTCCCTCTCCCAAGTATCGTGTCTTGACCGGGAAACCGACTGAGCCAGTTTCTCAATCCTCTCCGCGAGTTGAGGTGACAGCTTCTTAGCCGGTTTCCGCTCCTTCTCGGGTCGAAAATCGAACCCCAAAGCTTCCGAAACCTCTTCGGAGCTCCACCCAGCTTTTCGGAGCGAATCCGAAAACCTATCCGCTTTCAAAAGAAGAGCATCCAACAGAGCTTGATTATCCAACACCACCATCTCTCCCTCGAAGAATCCAGAAGCCGAAACCTCAACCATTTCGTTTATATCTGATTCGCTCCAACCACCCGCTTTCAAAACCGACCCGATTTGTCCAATATATTCCTCCACCCAACCCGGGACTTTACTCCGTGGCATCTCGAAAAACCTCTCCGGCGATGACGACGCCGATATCGACAACGAAGACGACGAAGAATTTCTCCTCCGCTTATCCGTGGCGGCGTCAGTCCAGAACTCCACCCACCGCGGCGTCCTCCCGCCGGCGTCGAGGCTCCGCCGCGAGAACCCTGCGGAAACAGGAACGCCGGTTGATTTCTCGCTTACGGATCGTTGCTTCTTGAAAAGTATAGGTTCCGCTTCGGAGCACCGGAAAAGCGATTCGCGGTCGAAGAAATCGGAGAGATCCAAGCCGCAGCAGAAGATTCTGTTCTCGTCGACAAAGAAGATAGGGTTTCCGGCGAGGGAGGGATTGGAAGGAATGTAGCAATGGTTGAAGATAGGAATCAACAGCGGTGCTCTCTTCAGCGCGTTCCGCGCCACTCGCAGCGCCTTCTCGGGCTCACACGGCCTCGGACCCCACGACTTCGACCACACCGCGTTCCTTGCGATCTGGAATGAAATCGCTGCGATCGGAAGGTCCAGCGACGCCCGCAGATGCAGCCGCGCACCGCCGGAGCGCCAGTCCGGGAATCCCGGACCTACGGGAAGCCCCGCAGCGAGGACGGCGCGGAGGTCCGGCGGGAAGACGAACCCGAACTCAGCCTCGGCACGTGCGAACTCCGCGTCGGAGAGACCATGCTGCACGTGTATGCCCGATTCCCGAAGGTGGTTTATGACCTTATCTGCCAAGGAAGCGAATGAAACGACGCCGTTACGGACCGGGACAGACGAAGCTGCTGCTGCTCGAGCCGATAAACGGCGCAGACCGGCTACGTGGGCCGGGTTTAGACCGGTCATCCTCCGGTCCACGTCCACCATTGTGGTTATATCGAAGAAGAGTAGTGATAATCAGTGTGTTTTTCTTTCTCTTTCTCTTTGGTGTCTTTACACACAGAGGACTTCAACTTCCATACCTCTTTAATTTATAGCACCAAAAAGGTGGACCCCACTTTTGGATTTCTTTTTCTTTTTTTTTTCTTCCTCATAACCCATGTTTTGTCGTAAATGGTAAATAGGAAATTCCAAATTGCAGGCGTGATATGATATAATAGCTGTTGAGCAACGGTTCATTCAGGAAACACCTGTGAGTGAGTCAGTGTATTTTTTTTTATATTATTATTGGTTGTGGGGATTGAATATGTATGTATGTATGTATGTATTCCTTTTATCAACGGAACGCCATTTTTTTGCTACTAATCTTTTTATCTATCATAATCCCTTCATCTTTTTTAGCTAGATTAGTTGTGCTTTGCTTTTTTGGTGATGAAGATAAACATATTTGATATTATTCTTTTCACTATTAAGTTGTTTAAGTTGTGGTTTTAGATTATTATTAATGTTAGTAAGTATGCATGACCAATGTTTGGCTCACTAGCAATCATGGGTATGTTTGGTGGGGGAACCTAAAGTTAAGCACACAATAATCATGGCATATTGCTGTGTTGTACTCTAACGTTAATCTCTTTTTTTCATTTTTTGTTTGCGATCTTTTTGTTTTTCCGCCAGGCAGAAGAAACATGAAGAAAAAGTTATATTCAAGTAATGATTAGTGATTAAGAATTAGCTTAACGAGGAGGTGTCCCTCAAATAGAGATTATGGTTAACTCTGCAATTAAGTGGCCTCCCATCCCAAGTACCAATATCTATTTTACCCATGATGAGACTACTATGTTTGGCGTTGTTAACTCCCATATAGTACCAGTACTATTTTTCTGTTCAACTATATATTGTCATGTTTTTCCTCAGCCTCTACCAAAATTAATAATGAAACCTATAATTTATTAATACGCATTCTCAATAAAGAAATATTTTAGTTATGCGACAGATTGACTTTTTTTTAAATCCTTATGCTCTGTTTTGTAACAACATTAGTTTGATTTTTTTATAAATAACATAATTAGTTTCCATGTTCACTGTATTTTCTTATACCACACTCCTGACCTTAATTACTCATTCCCCCTTAACTTCCTTGCAATGGTTGTTCTAAGGCAGTTTGATGGTGTAAGGCAAGATCTAGGTATGACGCTATTGTCAACGGGTAGATGTTGAAGTAGAGCACTGACTAGAGAGATGTTGGCTTCCCAACAATAATAAAATTGCATAACAATGAAAAAAAAAATACATTATTAATAAATGTAAATAAACAATTAAACACTCTAATAACGTCTATAGTATTATATCAAATGTATTTAGTTCTCTTATGCTAGACTTAATAATCTGTAAAATGTATGAAATTTAATTATAACAGCAAATAGTCACATGTTATTGTATAATACACATTAAATTTAACTCTTTTTTTTTTTTAATATTCTTTGACATCATTGTGTTTGCGTCTCATTGATGTTACTTCTTTACTTGTGAAATATCTTGCTTATTCAAGTGAAGTATCTTCTTTCTTTAAGTACTAACCTCCTAAACTTATATCTCTTCACTCCTTCCGTATTTCTAATAACAATACACTTCTTTATCGTTTTCGACACGCACAAAGAAAATTAATACACCAAATACATATTATACATTACTCTACCATCTCCAAATATAACTAATCTTCAAATATCAAACAAACATCAACTCGATGTTAAAAAAAAAAAAGTATAGAAGAATCAATTTATATGTTCTTTTATTCCTTTAATTCAATAAGGTAATTAAATTATGATATAATAACTAAAGAGGACAACATTATCATTTAAAATTATTTTTAGTATTTAATTAAATAAATAAAAAAATTAGGCTAACAATAAGAGCATGTTTATGCTTTGAATCATTATATTTTCTTACAATGGCAATAATACATAATAATTATTTTAAAATAATAATTAATATAGTTGGAAACTTAAACCCCTGTAAGGTATATAATTTCTTTCTGACAATTTTTTTCATGAGCCTAACCTACCAGTCTTAAAAATTTAACAACTTTTTTTTTTACTTTAATAGTGCAAATTTTTATAAATCTTGAAAATTATTTCACATATTTATTTTTAATAATAGGTCTTACATTTAATACAGGTCAAAATGCAAATAATTTCCAACGTTATCTTTATATTAAAATAATTAAATATAATTTTCACCACTCCAAGAAAATATATGTTTATATATATATATATATAATAAAATTACATGTATATAAGTTTCATAAAATATTATACTGTGAATAAATGTATATAAAAAAAAAATTAACTCGTATTATTGTAACAATTCATATTAATTTTGTTAAAATTGAATAAAAACAAGATCAAATAAATTTTAGTTTGATATATTATAAAAAGTATATAGTGTATCAATTTTAATTTATATAAAAGATATATTTTAAGTTTTTAAATTAATAAAAAATTTATATATAATCTATGTAATAAAAAATTTAATCGAACTATAGGAATTTTAAAATTTAAAATTCAAAAAAAAAAATTAAATAGTGTAAAAAATTGAATTTTTTTAAATGAGTTATTAAAAGGTTGGAATTATGATCCTATTTTTTCATACTGAAAAAAAAAAAACAACTTACATTACGTTTACATATCAAAATAGTCCCAATTATCAGTTAGAAAATGTCTTATAGTTACAGGAAAAAAGAAACAGAGAAGAACTAGTTTGTTCTTAAGTCACTATGTCTTCACTCTAGACTACTCAAGACCATGCATTCAAATAGCTCTAAGGGGTACTATCCACGTCGTCACATTAATAGTGTGTCAAAATCAAATGAAGTTATTAACTAAAAAACTTAAAAGCTAATTATTCAAATTAATAATAAATAAATAAATTATAAACAAAAATCTTACTATAATAAAGTTGTAAGTGACTCTTTTGTCTAAAGTGGTGGTGTTTCATTTTCATCTTTTGGTAGAAGTGACAGGTTTTATAGTTGCAGATAACATGGATAGACAACATAAACAGTACATCTGATAATGCACCATGAGTATGGTGTTGGTGATGGACTTATGGATCATATAAATAAATTTTGGCGTCAGAATTTTTTGTATTAACTTCTTAGTTTTGTTCTTATTACAAACAGCATGCGTATAAGTATTATATGTATAATTTTAAAATTGAAAATTTTGAGGTTTTGTCGAAGATGATAATTATGGGAAAGTTATGAAAGGGAATAACAGCAAAAAGAAAAATAAGTAAAAATGGAAAATAGTATTAGTATTTGGTGAAGAGCAGTAGAAGTAGAACATACAGTAGTGACACTAACACAAAAAATGAAAAAGACAAAAATTGTAACTACAGTAACACAACCCTTACATTTCCAACTTGGATAACATTTTATTTGTAATACTGCACTCAATTTCCCATAATTCATGTGACATAGCAAGACTTTATGATTTATTGAATCCACGTGCCTCCCTCATGCTGCATGTGACCTTCTCTACACACAGGACTTCAACTTCCATGCCTCTTTAATTTATAGCACCAAAACGGTGGTCTACCCCACTTTTTGCTTTCTTTTTCTTCTTTCTTTCTTTTTTTTTCTTCCTCGTAACCCATGTTTTGTAGTAAATGATAAATAGAAAATTCCGAATTGCAAGGGGTGATATTACATAATAGCTGTTGAGCAAGGTTCTTTCAGGAAACACCTGTGAGTAAGTGTATTTTAGATTATTAATATTATTATCGGATAACAGTTATACTCTAACTTTAATCTCTTCTCTTTCTTTTTTCTTACTTTCATTCTTCGTTTAACTCCATTACTGTCATTGTAGTTATTTTTTCTACCTGTTTTTAGATAATTTGATTACTTTTTATAAATAACATGATTTTTTTTGCATGAGTTTGCAAGAAGCATCTAGTAGAGAGACTGAACATTAGCTTTTACACAAAACCTATTAAAGGTCTCTCATGTCTAAACTCGCCACGTTTGTTATGTATTTCGAGGTGGAGTTTGTGTAATATAAAACTAGTTGACTTTTTAGAATACTCAAAAATACATAACACATTTGACGTCTCGTGATTGGGTTGCACCGCCTGATATCGTAATTAGGGGGCATGTTTATTCATTAGTTTATACTTTTATATTAGTTTTCACATTGTAACAAATAAGAATCTTAATGGAGTGGAATGTGGAACTAATTCATATGCAGATTCATGGGAACAAAATTTGTACCCTAATCTTTCACTAGAGAGATTGGACATTTGCTTTGATACATGTGTGAACTCCACAGGTTTTTTTTTTAATTTATACTTATGTTCTAATTAAGAGATATAATGACCTCTTTTACGAACACTGAATGTGTTTTTTCTTTCTTTCTAAATCTTATTAACCTTATTTATATTCAATCCCTCTTAGACTTACAATTTAATTAAAGTTCATTTCCCTATATTATTTATTACTTTAATTAATTATTATATTGTTCTAGATTATGCATTTATTATTCTATCTTAATTGTAATAAAATCCCTATTCTAATTAGGTGGTATCGAAATATATTTAAATATATAGCACATTAACATTTTTTTTAAAAAGTGTGTATTTGAAAATTATATATATATTACAAATATTTGAATATAAAAAATGCAATTTACTGAGTATAATAATTTGGCATGAAAGAAGTAAAGTGTTAGTGAAGTTCACAGGGTTGTGTTTCCAAGAAGGTCACCGATTTAAAAGCATGGGTTAGAAGTTAGCATGACGCAGGGTCGTTATTAATGTGATGGTTTACGAGTTAGAGGTTAGGGAGAATAGTAACCTCAGACTCAACCCTAACTCTAGAGGATGGGGTTGGTTGCTGCATTCAGGTGGACCTACTTTTTCTTTTATCTCAAAACTCTCCACAATAAATCCCATTCCTTCCAATATTTCAGACAAAAAAACTTATTTAAATTAAGTTTTGCCACCGCCTTATGCTAAAGAAGTCGGCACTGATATTTTCCTTTTGTTATTTTTCTTAACGTCTCTCTGTAGCATTGGATGCATTCACATGATGGCATCCCACAAGCATTTGTGAAAACTTTGATTATGGTAGCCCCAAAAGTTTTTCCCACGCCAAGCCACACCACTGTTCATCGAGTATGTGTCAAATAAGAAAAAGAAAAAAAAAATGCTTCTACCCAATTGTTGTGTTTAAGGGAGCAACATCAACCGTTCATTGAACATAAGAGTGATGATCAACAATGAGAGAAGTTCGGTCAAACGTAGTTACGTGTCTAGAAATGAAGAAAGATGCATTGATTAAGGCATGTTGCAACATGCATCAAACCTCAACTGCAAAAGTAGTTGATGGGTGAGTACGAATTTGGATAAAGTTATCCCCTTCTTCTACTTTTTCTAACTATGAGTGTGAACTGCGCTAGATAAATAAATTTTTTTTTGTGTCTATAATTGTTCGTAGCTGTTTATTTTGACATAAACAACATGCCAAATTGCATACTAACGGTTACTTTCTGAGCCTGTGCACTTGACTCAACCACTCGTATTCTCCAAAACTGCAATATATTATTACTATAGTTAAAAGCCACCAAAGATATTGGCGCAAAGACGGGAAATTAAATAAAGGTAAAACAAAACAACAGTCATGTGAATTTGTGTTAGCTATTAATAGCATGCACATTATTACTGAATCAATCTTTTTCCCCCTTTTTTTTTTACTAAGAATTGGTTTAGTGTTCAAATATTTTGGAATTTTATATCATGGAAATCATTGAAAAAAATTAATTATAAATAATTATGCATATGGGAAACACATAAACTAAAAACACTTTCTTATTGATAGATAAAAGACAGACTCAGATAATCGAGTTTTATTTGAATAGTCAACTCGTGCCTTTTTAAAATGGAGCACTCATTAATTTTTAATTTTGACCATGAAGGTATAACTATATAGTCCAGAAATAAAGTTTTCACATTTTAAAAATGAAAATAAAATAATATGTATATATATATAATTGTTATTATTATGATTATATATATAAAAAAAAGGGTGAAATCTGTTTATATATAGAGAAAAGTGATGTTTGTATTATATTATTTAGAATCATATATAAAATAATGGGCGTTGTAATAAGCAAAAGCCGAAGCAATTTGAAACTGTCTTAGTTTGGAAGCAACTTGAAGGCCACTCATTCCCCTTATATCCTATTGTGAAGAATCTGAGTTTGTAGGAGTTTTGCATGGCCCATTTTTCACACTTGCTTTTAAAAGAAAAGTTCCATCCTTCGGGAACCACCGTGCTGTTTTTGCTTCCTCGTTGTACTTTTCTTGAGAGCAACACTTTCACAGCCTCTGGGACTATATATATTATGCATAACTATTCTTAATTTGTGGTTGAGGATCCATGTGCAACTTTCAAATATAATAATATCAAAATTAATGAAGAGAGGTGATATTTTTGTTCTTGGCCAACAATGCAAGGTTGCATGGTCCTTCGATTTGAACATATGGAATGGAAGCGTAGCCACAAAGATTAGGATTAGATGGTATGGGGAGGAGTTTTGAGGAAGGCATGGACCATTTAGCGTGGTCACTGACCTTATCGTAAGCTACAAAAGAAAGAAGGAAAGGTCAACAATTTGTGGTTGAGTGAGTGAGGAACCAATTGGAGATTCTCCACACTTGTCGTGAGAAAGATGAAATGTTGTTATGTAAAGGGGATTTAGTGGGCACACAAAACAACGTAAGGGTCCATCTATCAAATGGAGGGTGGGGGTTGTGGGCTATATTGTTTCTTTGTCTTTCTCAAATTAACCTACAACTTCCAACATTTTGCTTCTTAATCACTGATTTGTCAACAAACGAAAACCAATTTCTCAATAACATTCCAAAATGTGTGTTCCGCTCTCATTTTCTTCCATATTAATATTGTTCACGTCTAATGAACACAACCGTGACATCTAAGTTTACCCACGTTGGTGGGTCGGGAGAATTTCTAACCATAAACTACCCAAACAATCATACATACCACTAATCCTTTATTTCTATGTTCATTTTTGTTTACCATTGAACAAAGTTGTATCGAATCATCCACAAAAAAGGAAGAAACAAAGTGGTAAGTAATTTGATGTGGAGACAAAAAAGTTGGACTTAGACATTTGTCGGCTTCTGATCCGAACGGTGGTTCTAATCTTAGGACGTTCGAGGTGCCATTGCTATCGTGGATTCAGAAAAAATGTGATGAGGACATTTTCAGTGTAATTTACAACTAGTTTAGTACTGCTACGTCACACTCACAAAGCTGCTACTTCGGACAAAAGGTGTTCTACTTTATGCATGAAATGCAATTTTTCCCAATTTCTTAATGTTTACTCTATATTATTATTATATAAGTAATACATGGTAAAGTTTTTAAACACATCAAAGTCAAATACTTTGTAGACGTACGTATACACATTGAGTTCAAACCATGTTAAAATTAGTAGTTTTTTTTTTTTTTTTCATTTTTTCAATCTCTCAATTTTATATTTTTAATCCTCCAAATTCTTAGTCATCCCAAATTTACCTTTTATTTTCAAGAAATTCTATGAGATTTTGGTACTATTTTCCTCTCTCTTTTTTTATCCAATCTCATTCAACTATTGATCAGAAAAACAAATGTGCCAAAATCTTTAGATTTATCTAAATATCATAACAACACTCTTAAGATTATATGATAAATTGAATATTTTAGTTTTTCAATTATAACTACATCTATTATTCTTATTTTTTATGTAAACACCCAATAATTCGAATAGGTATATAACAATTATTTCATTGATAAATATAGTTCTATCTTGAGTTCTTTAATAATTAGTCTTTTTAATTGTTATCTGCCAATTTTTTTTCTGAATTAAATTTCTATAGTTTTTTAAGAAAAAATTTCAGAACACAAAAAAAACTATAACAATTTATATGGTTAATTATAAAATCTTGATTTTTAAAATAATTTTTTGTAAGCTTTAATTATAGTGTAATTTATATATTAAAATATACATTTATCTTATGTATAATGCATAACCTAAAATAGTAGTTATAAAAATTTTCTGAACTGTTAAAGTAAATATGTATTAACAAGTTGGTGATGGATATTTAGTAAGAATGAGATGATATTATAGTTCCAGGAAGGTTTTTCTGTCTGAAAATTATACCTAAAGACTAGCTAGCAGGTGAAGGGAAATGATGAAGATGAAAATAGGTTCTGCTTGCTGCAATTATTAATCAAAATGATCGAGCAGGGACATCAACATAGGCTTAGATCAAACTCACGCCAAAACCAAAACCAAAACCAAAATGACGCAAGAATGATGTAAATGTGCACTACACAATAGAAGAGGGAAGGTAATTTGAAACAAGGTAAGAATGCAGACCAAATAATTGAGATATGCCTCCATCAAAAGTACTCTCTCTTTCTCAAAACAGATAAAGCATGGAAAATGTAGTTTCTATTTGCTATACACTTATACAGAGTAAAATATTTATTAGTTTTAGAGTACAGGCATGTGATGATAGGAATTCATCTGATGTGAGTGCATGCCTAAAAGAGAATATAATGTGTAGGGTAAGAGCCTTTACCTACTTTTCAGTATCATTGAACAGTGTATATATATATATATATACACACACACACACATGCACCAATTGGGACACAAAATACATTAATTAAGCTGTCCAAGAAAAGATATATACGTCACGCCATGTGGTTCACTTATATAAATCTTAACCTATTTTATTTTAATTAATTAACTGGGTCAAGCTAGTTAAGGGTCTGAAAGAATATAAATAAAAGTTAAAAAGTCTTGAAACATATATAATTAGTGGATTGTGATTAGCTGTTTGAGGTACATATATAACCCACAAAAAGGTTTAATCATTTCAAGTGGGGGAAATAAGCAAATAAATAAAAGTGGCTAAAGATGCAACAATATTTAGGTTTCTTTGAGTTAAGACTTTCTCCTTGTCCAAGAGAAATGTTGGCCAGCTAGTTGGAGATATAGGGAGAATAGAGAAATTAGATGTTGGCATGGACATATATATATTGATGGTGCCCTAGCTAGGTAGCTAGCTAGGTGCATAGTTGCTAAGATTAGATTTGTGTTTTAAACAAGATTTGTGAGCCCTCGTGTGAGAGTAAAGATATTGGTAGATATTCCAAAGTGTTGTTTGTGAACATAAAGTGAGTAAAGGTGAGATTAGAAGGTTAAAGGCTAGACGGAGAGATGAATGAGCATGGATGACTTTCAGAAAGGAAGAGGCGTGGGGCGTGAAAAGGAGGGAATAAAGTGAAGTTTTATACGTGAGCTTGATGATCAGATACTGGAAAATCCCGTGTGGTTCAAGAAATGCTCAAGAGATGCCAAGGACAAAGAAAAAGAAAGTAGCCATAGCAAATTGCAATCTAATTATACATAGCAATAGCTTTCGGTAACTCATCAGTATTTCCATATATAAATAGATATCTTAGACTTCCTTTTCCTTGCCCTTCTATATACAACTATTCACGGTAGAGGTACAATAGAATCAGTTTACTCGATTACATCCCCACTTGCCTTTTTTATATCCACTCACACTACACTCAGGGTAAGCTTTAGAATAAACAATACACTCTTCACAACTTTTATTTTTATCATGTATCTCATATATATAATCAATTTTCTCATTTATAAAACTATTAAATCTGATTTCTAATTACTCATCCTATAACAGTGCATGCCTACTGATAAACTCAAATGATTATGATATTAGCAGTTTCAAACTATTGCAAAACCACTGCTTTTTAGTTTTGTGGCTTTCATGTCTCACATTTTCTTTAGTCTGCTTCAACCTTCAATGTCTGCTACAGTTTTACTGTCATTCACCTGCAATCAATTCCAATCCTTATCGCAGGTAATTTGGTCAAAAGCAAAATTACATGACCTCTTCTTTGGATAGCACAGCACAATGAACATCCACAGTTCAATGGAGAAATAAGAAGTCTGGGCTTATCTTGGACAGTGGACACTGACATAAAGTAGCCACTTATTTAATGTGCAATTGGTTTTCATCAGATACTGTACAACTGTCATCGTCAATTTTACCCAACCATCAACTTACTATATCATCCAACAACACGAGGAGGGGAAGACAAAATCAAATCCTACTTAATTTGGTGATAAACATTTTCTTCATCCAACCAAAGGTTTATAGTAAATAATCCATGGTTTCATTGTACAATTATTCTGTGCAAGAGTTCGACACGATGGTATAAACTAAAATATTAGAAAAGATGACGTGCAAGACTCCAGACACTCAACCGCGACTAATATAATGTTTAGTATATAGTTTCAATTAAGAAAACAAATGCTTAATAAAACTGATAAGAACATCTAACTATTATTTTAAAGTTGAATTAAATATGCGGTAAAACTCAGAATAAGTTAGCTGGGTAATTCCTTATAGTAACAGATAACTAAGGATAATGGCAGTGGTACCGAAAAAAGCTAAGTCATGGGAACATCGTGACTTTGTTGGGGGAAATTATGCGCGGATAACATTTCTGAAAAAATGTGCATATAATTTTAATTAGCAAATAAAAAATAGTTATGTTGAAATTGTCCATATAGAAAATGATTTTTTTTTAAATATTGTCTAAGAACTCGTATTTGTCAGGTAAGTTTTATCAAATTGTACTTAATTTGTCTAATAATTTATTTATATTTTGGTAAGAAAATTTGTTAATTTTTTTAAATGATGAAATGATTTAAGAAAGATTTAGTTATGTTATTTTGATTCAAAGAATGTATGAAAATTAATAATGGTGGTAAGATCTAAAATCTGAGACGCTAAAAATAAATTAAAAACCTTAACAAAAATCTAAAATTAAAAACATTAAGCAGTAAATCCTAAAATCATAATTCATAACCGTAAAGTTTAAACCTGTAAGCATGAACATGTGATAAACATGTGACAAAGATTTTATAGGAGGGATTTTAGGATTTTCACATGTTTGTGTTTATGAGTTTATGATTACGAACTATAATTTCAGTGTTTACTATTTAACGTTCTCAAACTTAGATTTCCGATTAAGGTTTTCGGATTATTTTAACCTCTCAAATTTATGGTTTTACCATTATTATTAATTTTCATACATTCTTTTCAATCAAAATAACTTAATTAAATATTTCTTAAATTATTACATCAATTAAAAATATTAACAAGTATTCTTCCAAAAAAAATACTAACCTGGATGATAAGTATGAGGATATGAGGAGTTCAGATAGATACGAGGATACGACTTCAATTAGACAACATTTTACTGAAATCATTTTTCACATATACGAGCATACTTATTTTTTAATTGGTAATTAAAATCATATCCACCAAATAGGATTTTTCCACAAATACTATCCGCACATAATTTAACCAGCACTTGTATCTGTCATATACAATTTTTTTGAAACTTTCACAAATTGTGAATGGTTGACGATTATTTCAAAATTGTTTCGTACTCCCCGTGTACAATTTATCCAATTTTAGAAAAAAATCTATCCATTTCAAAAAATATGAAATCAAAATACACCATTTAAAAAAACCATAGATTTTGCTTGAGAATGTTAAAATTAGTTTGAGAGGTTTTGGATCACAAACAACACTAGTCCCAATATTGGTGATGCTGGACTAAGTTGCTATTAATTCCCCAACTTGAGTGAAAATTATTTTTGCACCTCCTTGTATTTTTTCTACACCATACTTCAAAAACTATTCAAATTATTTTTTCTTATTTTTATTTAATGTTTTTTTATTTCATAATTTAAAAGCTTCAAAAAATATTCAAATTATTCTTTCAATTTTTATTTAACGTTTTTTATTTAATTTTTTTTCTAATTTCATAATTTAAAATCTGGATATAGATAGGATCTTTAAGTTACAATTTGTGATTTTTGTATTTCAGGTTATAATACAAATTTTATATTGTAAAATTCTTATTCTGGACTGTGCATCAAGAATATAAATTTTATATAAATTGTGTGGAAGTGCAAGAAGAAATCATAAGTGCAGGAAGAAATACCCAAGTTACCCATAGGTGTCATTAAATATTTGTAAACTTGTCCTCAATCTTATGATAATATTTATATATACTCCTAAACCTTTGAAGATACAAAAGTAAAATCTTCATGTCTGATTTTCTTGAATCTGTACCAAATCAACAGTATCAAAGTTCCATAAATTGAAATAAAAACTAAAACAAAAAACAATAATTTTATTAAATCGTTTACTGTGGTAATAAATTAAATATTTTAATAAAAATAATACACTAGTCTGATTTTCAGAAAACTAAATAAACATTCTCAATCGAATCTTTTACTAACCAAACAAAAATTAACCATAGTTAAGAAGCAGAATTTCCTGAATTCATGATTTTTAATTACGAATTTTTTTCTATCTGACATGAAACCGCACCTTCTTCCCTACTGGCAGGTAAACCGATGAAGTTAAATAATAAACGGCACATTTAAAATAGCAGGTAGGAAAATATCTATTTTAGGTTTAAAAGGGTTTAAAAATTGTTATACTATAGTTAAAAATCATTCTTTTTGCTTTCAAGCAACCTGCGTTGTAAAATTTGATTCAATAAATATGCACCTGATACGAGATTCATGATGACAAATTATTCATATACATTAGCAAATACTGAAATGACATGTTCACAAAGGTCGCATACCGCTGCTTCAACACCAATCAACCAAGACAGTTTTACGCCATATATTAATAGTATCCATACTATAAACAAATGAACATAAACTTCGTCAGCCTTTCTACACGCATACAGCATTGCATCAGTGCCTTGATCTGTTTCTTATCCTGAAATGTCATCTTCTGAGTCAGTCTTTCATGATCGAAAATATCTAGCATAAATTTCAAGGAACAGGCAAATGAAAAACAAAACACTTACCTGGGAGATCGAGAATAAGGAGACCGAGAACGTGAGCGGGAACGGGTGCGAGAAGGGGACCGGGACGGGGAGCTAGAATAATGTCTTCTGGAACTTCTGCTTCTACTTGGACTTCTACTGCGCCTGTACCTTCTGCAATTGTTCATAAAATCTCAGTATTAGCTAACCAATGGGAAAACGCAGCATAACTCCATTTGCTGATACGAAAATTCTACTGATGGGTACTCATTCCACTAATGACTAATCTCAAAAGTCCATCAATATCTTCACATATTACCTAATCTACAAACAGATTACAAATCCCTCGAGTATTCAACGTTCTAAGATGTATTACAGAACAGACGCAACACCCGCGCCCGAGTAAAGGCAAAAGACAGTTCTGATAGAAAAAAAGTCATTCTGATGGGCAGTTACAGCACTATTGTTCTTTAATGTCAAGACATGACATCAACTTTGCAAACATATACTATTGGTATAGATTAGAACTGGCGACAACACCTGTTTGTAGCAGTATTTGAAATGCCTAAATGACAACTTTTGACAGCTGAAAATGACAAGAATTACATCTTCTAGGAGGGATGGGGGAGCAGAAAGGTACCACTATAAATATAATGGAGAGGTGAAAACTAGACCAAATTCTTGCAAGCTGAACCATTCCATTAAATCAAATGTTAAGCTTTTTTTATCTTGAGAGTCCATTAACGGCACAAAAGCATCTAGCATGTGCCAAGTGAGCTTGAAATACCTTGGAGGGGAACGGCTGAAACTCCTGCTGCGGCTGCGGCTGGGGCGTCTATACCGACTCAATCGACTTGTTTCTGCAAGTTTTTCCTGCCTCTGCCGTTCCTGTTCCCTTTTCTTGGCTAGTTCAGCAGCAGTATCCTTCTTAACTGCACATACAAACAATTATAAACATTAGAAACTGATACAAATTTCACATAAATACTGCTATACTTGCTCCTGAAAACAATTAGTAGAATGCATATAGAAGACTTCTTTGATCTGTAAATAAAATAAATTATGCAAGCAGACATACTTTGTTTGTTTAGTTGTCTGTTCATGATTCTTTTAAGTCTTTCCTGAGGCGTTTCTTTCTTCTCCCCTTGTTGTTTTAAGGGCCCTCCAGAACCACCAGCCTTTAATTTTGCCAATGCTGAAGAAGCACTGTGGATGGGGAAAAGAGAGCAACAATTAAAAAATAAATAATATTCAGACGATTTACATTTCAACAAAAGTGAAATATCCCTATTTAAAAGCTGAATGAAATTAATAATATAAATAAATATTTCTATTGTGTCTCATACCAGCTGACAGTGTACCTAACTACACAAGCGAATATGGAACAACCTTGATACAAAATTTCATGCTCAGTAAAGCAGATGGCATTGCAAAAGCTATATATAATATAAATGTCCATTTGCACGTACAGTTTTACATCATGGCATACCTTACTGATGGCTTTGCAACTTTAGTGCCCTTATCCTTATCAATTGATACACCAGAAGCAGGATCAACATGCAATGCCTCCAGTATGCAACCAGATGATGGCCTGCAAAACAGTAGAGGTATCAGATAAAATACTTGCAAGATGTCCATGCAGCTCACAGGTTAGTTATGCAAAATTCATTTCAGGGAACAATGAGATTCAAATAGGAAGCCTCCTCCCTTCTCCTCTTGGAAGTTACCCCAACAAATCTAGTCCTGATCTATTCTAAACCACAAAAAATTGCCTCAGACAACAATATGGGAGATATGCTGCGCAGAGAAAAGACTGTCCAATCTATCTTGGCAAGAATTAAAGGTCCAGTGCTCCGACCGGTTTAACATATCAACTTGAGATGTAGGAGATCGTGGTGGAGAAAATCCTTCAAGTCTGGGTTCATCTGCTGCTCCAGAGCTCCCAAACTCAGTTATGTATTCTATTTTAGGTGTCCTTGGCTTGCTTCGGTGAATATCATCAGAATGACTACTGCGTGAATAACGCCTTGAGTGTGATGGAGAGTAGGACCGTGATCTGGACCTTGACCTGCAGACAGAAATTGATAAAAACAAAAACTCAATAGAAGTTCCTTCCCAGGAAGTATGAGTAATATGGAAAATGGATAGATGTACAAACATCATTCAGAGAGAAATGGAGAAACAGTGGTATACCTTCTAGATCGAGAATAGGCTTCATATGTTGGACTTTGCCTTGGTTCCCTGCATGTATATATTGAGTTCAACATTATGAGTGGCATAGAAGAATAATCAGCAATCCCATTTGTTAGTAGGAGCACAATTTCATATATTCTTCCTCAATCTGAAGGATGAAAATATCAATTTTTCTACCGGTAGGGGTCATGATGCAGCACACGAGTTCCCGATATCCGTGTGGCCTCTCTCTCTCTCTCCCTTTCAATCTGAGAAGCCTTCCTTCTTTCTTTACGACTTAGCTTCCTCTACAAAATTTATAATATATCATCTACAAGGTCATCTAGAAATACAAAGAACTAAAACATCTTACTATGAAAATTTGTACTTACAATTGCAGGGTCACCTTTGATCAACTCTTTTTGCCTTTTTTCTTCCTCCTTTGCTTTCTTATCCATATAGACAAGCCAGCCATACCTTTTAACCCCATATTCTTTAGCAATTATTTCCATTCCTTCATCATTGCTATCATCACTATTGAAATCCTCATCATCCTCATCATCTTCATCTTCCTCATTATCATTATCATTATCATTGTCATCATCATCTGAAATATGGGTTTCTTCTTTTCCATTCCCATCATAAGAAAACCCAACCTGTGAGTAAGATCCTTTACTTGCAGAAGGCTGTGGCAAATTAGATCTACAGGTGTACATACATAAACAAAATAAGATCGTCTGCTATGAAGTATACCAACTCAACATTATATAAAGATAAGAGTTGTTACTAATTGCTAAGATTCGGTTTTAGAAATGGAACAAAAATTATGCCATAAATAATATAACAAAACTAATAATCCAAAAACGAACTACAAGGATAGAGACAGAAAGCACTTCCACAGTAAAGAGCTACAACAAATAACTCAAGGAACGATGCCCCTATAATATATTGTCAGCAGATATTGCTTACATATAATATTAAGGATTAGGAACTTAAAAATTAGTATGTCGCATATATACCAAATGACTATAAAATAGTTAAATAGGCATGAAAGGAACATCGACCAATCCAACCTGTCTGATGTAAACGGGGCAGCAGCCTTGGCTTCCATCTCTTGATTTACATGTTGCAAAGCCTCCTCGTCAGTAACTGTTAACATTGAAATCAAAGTTTGTAAATTCAACTTCAAAATCAAAAACCTAGAAATCGGACCAGCCTCGAAACCTTTTGTATCCTATTCCTTTATCATGAATGAACATCATTGAAATAAATTAAAAGACAAAGAAAAAACAGCAATAGTAACAAAAACAGTAACGGTCATCATTACAAGAGAATCAAACACATTGTCGAGAAATAAAAAAGTACCGACATCCTCTACGGCGATGCTTTACTAAATCCCGATAACGCTCAAAATTAACAAACTCTTCTAACTCTTCTTCTTCTTCAGACTTTTCCGGAGCGCGTCTATGACTAGAATCGCGAATGAAATCAAGAAGAGCACGGCCATCAAATCTGCAAATGCACTCATAGGATTCACATCAAAAGAAGCACTACTAATAAAACTCAAATGCAATGAAGCAAGCATAATTAATTAATTAATCAATAAAATACACATAAGAGAAGGGCTCGCACCTGTCAATCAATACATCCTGTTTCCCATTCCAAGGTATCCTGGGATACAAACAAATCACCACATCAACCTTATGCAAATTAATTAATCACAGAATACAATTGAATCGGTTAGAAGCTTTGGAAACGGTGATCGAATAAAAATCAAGGAACTGAAAGAGAACAGTGAAAGAAACAAACAGGCCCTGTTGATCCTGTGTGGCTTGGTAGAGGACGTCGTCTCGGTAGGTTCGGGAGCGGAAGCCTACGAGCTGAATGGATTGCTGCGGATCGCCGCGTCTCTTGGCGAGGTAGACGGCGCGTCGTTGTGCTCTCTTCCGAGCTGCGTCCATCATGTCGTGGACCTTTTTCTCCGACCTTCTCGCCTCGTGCCACATCCTTCTTCTTCTTTTTTCTCTCCAATGCTGTTTGGAACCCTAATTTTGATTCCTGAAATCCACACAGTGGCCTTGCACCTCGTATTCACACAGTTTGCGCGGTTTTCATCCTGGACCCGGACTTACTCCCTCACCTACGAAGGGCCCAATCGATGTAATTACCATAGCTTAATGAACCTGGACCCCTTCGTTGTCATTTGCTCCATTTAATTACCTTCGGAATATTAATTAATAATTCATTACTGTTTTCTAAACTTATGGGATAAATGTTTTTTATGTGTGATCATTTAGTTATATAAATTATTTTTTATTATAATTTTCATGAAGTAAAATGTTAAAATTAAATATGGCATTTAACTTTGTTTAATATTTCTTCTTAGAGCACTACTTTATTTAAGAATAACAATATAATTATAGTGATGATAATTTTGAAGAAAATAATAGATATTCAAAAGTTAAACTAAAACAATATTTAGTTTCAATTGAATGCTTTATCTCGATAATAATAACTAATAAACTTTAATTTAATATTTTAAATCATAGTTTTAAAAAAAGTATGATTATCTTTAATTTGAAATTGAAGGATTTTGCTTAATAATAATTATAATAATTACAATAATAATTATTATTATTATTATAATGAATACACTTTACTTTAAATTTTAAATAATGGTAATGAAATAATTTAAAAATAATCACGATGCGAAAAATTCAAATTTGGAGAAAATCATAAAAATCGATACATGAGTTAACTTGTGTATAGAGATTGTTATATAATGTGAATAAACAATCAAATTAAATAAATGCTTAATTGAAATAATACGATAAGTGATTCCTATTCTTTAAAATAACTACTTAGATTTATAATGTAAGAATAGATTAAGTATCAAACTGTATTTTAAATTTAAATATTACTTGTAAATAAAGTAAAAAAATTTGAGACAATTCTCTCCTCTTTTTTTTTTCGATAATGCATACATTCTACAACAAAATTCAAAAAAGATTATTTTGTATCCAGTCTTCCAAGAATACATGGTATCTCCTTGTCTAAAATTTAGTTGTAAAAAACATAAAAACTATAAATTTAAAAGGTTCATGATATATTTAAGTAAAACTTAAAACAAATTATTATATGTTGCAAAATATGGGTATATAAAAGGAGAAGTAAATAGAATAATTAATTAAATATACTCTCATTTCAATACTTGATACTCTTTCCATTTTAAATTACTGAAATATTCATATTTTAGTAAGTAACTTAAAAAAATGTTATATGTATGTTATCTTTATTCGTTAGTTTAACTTTCTTTCTTCTTCACCACATGACTATTTTTCTCTTATCTCAATTGTTCCAGTTATTAAAAATTCATTCAAGTCTTTAAGGTATTTTATCTCCTATCACAATATTGATTGCACATTTTTATAAAAATATTGATTACACATTTTTTTTTAATCAATTTGATTGTACATATATTTACATTATTCCTAATTTTTTAATTTATTGTTTAATATTTTCACTTGCAAATATTTCACTTTCAAGTTTAATTGTGTAAACTCTTAGTTTATAGGGTAAGATGAAAATTTTATTTTCTTTGATCTCGTTGACCCTTAATTTGTTTGATATTTATTAAGTTTTTACTCACGTCTCAGTTATATTTTTTATCATCACAATTTTAATTATATTTTTTTTCTTCTTTTGATTTCGTCAAAACAGTGCATTACATTTTATTTCAGGAGAAGAAATATTCAATTTCATTCAATTTGATTGTGCGTTTACTGTTTTATTATAATTATTTGACTTTCATCCAACCAATTATACCTATTACTTCAATAAAAATAAAAATGAGATAAAAAATTTATACTCATTATGTACCGAGAGAGAATGTGGAGAAAATACTTATGAAGGAATCCATTGTCATCCCTCAATTTAACAAACAATAACTATAAACAATGCATGTAAATTTATAGAAAATTTAATAAACAAGTGTAAAGGATTTGCATAAATAGGAATTACACAGAAGTAATATTGAAATGGTAAATAGTAAAAATAACTTGCGTAATTGTAAATAGCATGAAAGTAAATTATTAAATATTTTGAAAAATAAAATACTAAATTTTAAATTTAAACTTAATACGATAAAATAAAAGATAAATAATTTTAAAAACTTTAAATGATCAGTTTAAATTTAAATATGATTTTTTTACCAGTAATGGCATTAGGTGTTACAAAAAGTTTACAACGTGTATTTAATGCTTATTTTTCACGTCGAATACATTTTTAAGCAACTCTATTATTGGTTGTGAGTAATATTAATAGATACATGACACGTTTAATTTCTATTTTATGCCGATGAACTAAATTTCCAAATATATAAATTCCTTTCATAAATAATTTGAGCTATAACACTTGTTTAATATTTATTTTATTTTATCAACTATTTTATTTTATATTTTAAAGACGCATCAATGATATTGGAATCGATAATTTGTCTTGATGATTGAATTATACTAGTGCAGTATGGTTAAGAGTTTTTTATATGAAAACTCTTTATAAAATTTTAGACAATTGTGTCAATTAATTAATATTAGTATAAGTAAGGGTTATCAATTAAATGTATTTTTTCACGTAAAAAAAGTGTATGAGTGTGAAAAGGACTTACACTTGAAGGAAGGATTGGCCGAAATCTAAATACGAGTTTTAATTTTATATTAAGTAAAAACAAAAAATTTAAATAACATATAAAAAAAAACACAAACAATTTAATTGAAGATTTAGGTTATAAGTGATGTTATAACTTCTTACTATTTGACTCATGTTTAATTATGTGTTATCCCTTCAATATATATTTGATATTTATTTTAAATATCTAATAAGTTAAAAAGAATGCATACAAGTCTCTCCTGCTTATATGCTAGTTTTATAGTCAAAAACTAAAATTTAAGGTTAGAAAATTTTAAAAATTATTGAAATAAAATAATAATTTTTAAATAAGGTCAAAATGATTATAACATTATACAATATGTATCACTTTCTTATGACATGGCACCTCTTGGGGATATCCGTACGTATATGCTAAATTAATCAGCAATAGGGTATGTAGGTCGTAATAATATGCTATTTCTTTCATGTGGCTTTCATGATTTTGGGATGTGTCTCTCAGACTACCACGGTCAGTTTGCACCACCCAACTAAAATAGCTAACTAAAATTAGTGTTTTTATCTATGCATTTTATCGTATTCAATTAGTGTGACTCGGTCTTTCCCAATTTCCTCGTTTTTATATTGTTACTACTCCGATAATAAGTTTGGGAATATTGCGTATATACCTTCTTGCATGAGCGAATGAAGTTTATGTTCGTGTATATATATTGAGGTGGTTTGTTTGGTGGACCACCCACTCATATAACAGCAAATGCTAGAACGTTGGTTTTTTTTTTTTTTTTTTATCGAAATGAAGTTTTTGATATTTTTTTCCATTTATTATTGAAATGAGGTTGATTTTTATAAGAGCTATGAAATTATAAAAGTTTTCTGAATATAACACAATTTTATTCTAAAAAAAATTGTGATAAATTGACATGATTTTAATTTTAGAGTTGAAGTTGTGTTACCTAACATAATTTAATTATAATTTTTTTTAGTTAAATAAAATTGTATCACGATTTCAATTTAAAAGTGAATATACATTGATACGATATTTGTGTGATAACTTTTAAACTAAAATCGGATGACATTAATAATTTTTTTTAAGTATTGTTTTTTACTTTATATTTGTATTAAACCAAAAATATTAATATATATAATATTAGATTATATAAATAGTAATATTTAATTACCTATTTTAGTATAATTTAAAATAATTAAATAAAATTAATATATAATATTAATTTATGTAAATAGTAATATTTAATTAATTATTTTGGTATAATTTAAATTAATTAAAATTGTGTATTTATGTATACTAAGTAATGTAATATTTTGATTTGGGTTATTTGATAAATAAAAAATTTATGTTTGTATATTTGTTTTAAAAATTTTTACTATGAAGTATGGACAATTGCTTCTATTTAATTATATGCATTCATTTAAGAGCAATTACAAATAAACATTTAAAAACAAATTGAAAATGTATCCTTCAATATTATAATCTCCAATAATGGAGAGATACTCTTATAGAGAAAGAATACAATAACATTATGTTTTGGATACGGATTACAAATAAACTTACGTGTGAGTATTGTTTGATTTTGATGAGAAATTTTCGTATTAATTAAGTATCAAGTATCAGTATAAATAATATCTTATTTTTTTAAGTTGTGTGAGGATTGTTCGTTTCTATATATGTTTTCCATTTTAAATTAATAGAACATATTTAATTTATTAGGTAAGTTATAAAATCTATTTTTGGTATTCTCTTTTATCATTTATACTTATTTGATATCCATCAAATTTATTATAATCTTCAAAGCATTTTTTCTCTTATCACAATCTCAATTGTTATTGTTATGTAGTTTTGTTTGAATAATAATAATGAATTTAAGAAAATGTAAATCTAAATTTTATCAATAATTAAATCGTTTACAAAATACTTTGATAAATTTTGACACTTAGAATCAATTAAGTAAACTTGTCCTTTTAGTTAAAAAATTTAAAATTATTTTTGTCATACATGACTTATTTGTATTTAAAAAATCAGAATTGTGTTACTTAAATGCGTACTTTTCAATATTAAGTCATAAATCCAAAATCTCCATAATATTTTTTTAAATCTGACCATCTGATAATTTTTTTACAAAATTATACTAAAATTATAAAAAAACCACTTGTCCACCAATAAGGTTAGGCTTTGTAGGTATTTAAGGTACACATGCACTAAGAAATAAAAATATTAAAAACATGTAAACAAAATTAGTTTTTCTAATAATACAAATACATATTTTATATTAAAATATAAGAATGGATGTACTAGTATTTTGATAAAATATTAAAAATTATGCTAATAATTGATAAATATATTGTCAGAGTCAATAATCTTAAATACATTTAAGTTATAACATAAAAATATTAAAATAATTATCACCATCACATAAATGTGTAACTAATTTTTAAAAAATATTACTGTAGCTTAACATAAATTTTATAAAAGTTATAAGTAAGAATGATATATATAGAGAAGGGGAGAGAAAAAAAGAGGATAAATATCTTAATTTTCTAAAATACAAGCTAAGATTGATAATAAAGATAAAAAAGAAAATGAGCCAAATTGAATGTTTAAAGGAGTAAAATTGTGTATATAGTTTAATTAATGTAATCTTAGTAGTGGACGACACATTCAAGAAGCACTTGTTCAGTACAAGATTCGAAGCATAAAATATAATTTCTGTTACTTATTATAATAATGAAAACATGCATGGTTAACAAGAAAATTTTCTGGATCCCAACACGTCAGAGCCAGAGATTGCTTTTAAGGTAAAGGATTCCATCAATAATGCAAATAATGTATATCGTAAAATTGAAGCTCTTAATATAATTTAAAAGATAATAGAGTATTATACCTAAATTAAGTTAATCTCGACGTATCAATCAATTAATCTGAATATCTGGAGCTTATTATTTTCTTAGTCAACAAGGCATTATTATATTATTATACTCCCTGAGGGGAAGGTAATAATAACAAGACCAAACACAAATAATATTTTATTATTCTCTCTCAATGTATTGGTTGGACAAATAAAATAAGTAATAAATAAATAAATAAATGGGTAGAAAGAAAATATTTGTACGCCAAGGAAGGAAAGAGGGAAAGAAGAAATAAAATAAAAGGAAAAGAGGTGTTGATGACGTGCACCAATGAGAGGAGGACAGAGATGTGGGTTGGATGGAGCAGCTAAGAATAAAGCCTGTGGTGTCCCTTTGTATTCAAAAGCGCCGAAAGAGAGAAACCTAACAACGCCATAGCGTTCCCTAACCCATCGTGCGAGGTCCCTCGACCTCCGCACAACCCCAACTCCAAGGGGCTGTGCATGTTTTCCACTCCCATGTCGGAACCGGACGCCCATGCGCCGCCTCTACCCTTCCTGCTCCAGCGCCCACCTCTTCTGCAGTCAGCGCCGCCGCTCTTCAAGCAGCGATCGTGGTCGCCGGACGTCTACCGCGATGAGGCCTGGCTCCGCCGCAAGGGAAACTGGAAGAACCGTCGCACCAAGAGCGTCACAGACGAGGATGTGGACGAACTCAAAGCCTGCATCGAATTGGGCTTCGGATTCGATTCCTCCCCGGAGGTCGAGCTCGATCGCCGCCTCTCCGATACCCTACCTGCTCTCGGCCTCTACTACGCCGTCAACAAAAACTACAACGAATCCCTCGTCCCCAAACCCACGCCATCCTCCTCCGCCGCCTCCGATTGCGACGACACTCCTTCCCCCCACGGCAGTCCCCACTCCGCCATCTTCACCAGCGGTACTTGACACTTAGCTGATCTCTTGTTTGCTTTCGATAATGATCCCTCACTTGTCGGAATTAAAGTTTGCATGAAATAACTTAGGTTAACGAAGTAAAAGTCGAGTTCTTTGAGAAGATTAAAAATAGCTAAGAAAATTTAAATCTCGGTCTTTCTATTTTTAATTTGTGTTGATTGTGATTGAAGAGGATTGAGATGTGGTGATACTTTTGTTGATTATTGCTTTGTTTGATGTGAATTAATTATGAAGGTGATAACCCTCAGACGGTGAAGACGAGGCTGAGGCAATGGGCTCAGGTTGTTGGTTGTGCTGTGCGTCAAAGTTCTAGCTGAATGGGTTATGTGATGTGATGATAATTGTGGATTCGGAACCGAAGCAGGGTTGTCAAACCTAAACCATTACAATAGAAACTGTGATTGATATAAATGACAATGATTTCCCACCGAACCAAACCGAAGCGGACCCTAGTTAACCACCCGATTGTGAGGGAAACAAAGTAGTTAGTTAGTAATGCATGTGGGGGTGTCGGCAGAAGCCTTGTTCTGTAATGTACCGTTCAAATATGTGATGACTAAGGTAGATCTATTACAGTATTATCCATGTCATGTGGTAGACGAACGTACATTTAATTTTTTGTTTTTTTTTTTTGTTTTTGTATTTGTGCCGGGTGTGTGAAAAGGTGTTGGTTCCACAACATTTGAATCCTGTACTGTGTGTGCTGCTATGCTCCTTTTTGGTATCTGTAGTTTCTCTTTCCTCTTGGGTTTGCTTGGTTGCTTGGTACTCTGTTGAAAAGCAAAGCAAGGGAAGGGTGGAGGTTGAAGAAGTGAAGAATATAACATTCTTGTAACTTTGACAAAGGGAATTACTTGAACGAGGGAAACAGCTTGCTTTCTAAAATGGGCTGAGTACCAGTACGACTCAACTTATGTCTTTCGTGAAAGGTAAGACAGAGAAGCTTCAAAATTTCAACATTCTCCTGTTCGTTTTGTTCGTATCATCGAATATTGCGCTGCTGGCAATGACTACTTTGTGTTTCTCACTCATTGTACTTTTAGCTACCTATCCTCTGTCATCACTTATTTTCCACCCCATTTTCCAGACACAGAGTGGCAGTAGAATGGAATGGAAGGTCACCACTGTTGACTTTTTTTACGCGGAGGCTGCCATCAACTCAATCCACTGCTAACATAACGGAAATTACATTGATTGATAAGTGTTGAACACTTATGTCAAGAGAACTGTGTCATCCTTGAAAAATTGAAGATTAGGATGCAGACTAGTAATAAAGAGATAAAAAAAATAAAAGATAATGATGGATATAAGAAATGGTGTGATATGAAGAAAATACATTTAGAATGAGTGTAAATTAACCTTGATAACAACAGATATCTGACTATATATTCTTTGTTATAAACCAACCTAAAGGCAGTCATTAGCTAGAAGTTAGAATTTGTCTGGAAAACATTAGATGAGTCTTTTGCACGTAATTGAGAAAGAAACTAGGAATTCAGGCGAGTTCTAGCATAGCAGAGGATATGAAGAGAACTAAAACATTAATATTGCAATTTTTTTTTCTTTCTCAAAAAATCATTATCTATAATTCTACCTATATATAAGTTATATGGCAGTATAGTTATACTTATTTATTTTTCATTTATTCATGTACGAGCTGTAATTATTGTCGACTACAGTAAGTACAGTCTACATTAATAATATAATTATAATAATCCATCCAAACTTTCTAAAACAACATTTTACCTTTTGTCTCTTTCTCATGTTATTCCTAACACTGACTATAATATGTTTATAAAGTTTGACAAAATAATTATATGTGAAAAATAATCGAATATGATATTCTTAAAACAAACTTGTGATATTTTTTAATACAAAGTTTGAATTATTTATTGAGATTTTTTATAAAAATAACAACGCAGGGTTAGCTTCTCCCTTTTAGCCTGTCCAATATTTTGTTTGTAAAAAATGGATTTCACTTATCTTTATATGAATTATGCATTAATTTTGTTAGTCTGCTATACATATTAATTAGTCAATAGATTTACGTCACAAACAAAATTTTTTTTAAAAATTATATATAAATATTATAATAATAATTTTGTTTTAATATTTTACATATTTGTGCACTCATTAATTTATTATTTACAATAAAATAAAAATATGTAAATAAAAATAAATTACATAAATATAAGATTAATATCTATATTAAATAAATATATATAAAAGTCAAATTTATTGCGAAGCAAATATAAAAAAAGAATATCATTATCTAAACAACTAAAAAAGAACTATAACAATTAATTATTATTATATCTTTAACATTGTTGTTAAATAACATTAAAATATATTAGATTCTTTTACTATAGGTTACATGACCTAACTCATGTTATTCTATTATTGCCCCATTATGGGTTATACAATAAGAACCTTAGTCAACTTTTCCACACTTTTTTTCTCCATGATTTAAGTTGCATATTCCTAATATTTTATTCCCATAAATATTTCGTTTACTTCATTTACTTGAATAATTTTCAATCTCAATTGACCATTGTGATATTTTATTTTATTTATAATAGGAATATTGTATGTTTTCTTGTACCTCATTTGGTTAATTTTTTTACTCTCATCTCTTCATTTTTTACTTAAAAAAAAAATTCTCCTTAAAATTGACTTTTAATATATAATATATACATATTATTACTCAAATAACTCAAATGACTTTTTTTTTCTCAACAATGAATAGATTAAATAAAAAGAGACGCTTCATGAATCAATCCTTAGACATTTAAAACTTAGAGCCTCCTTTATTTATACAGTTAGCCAATGCCAAACTACAAATAGGTCAAAATCCAAAACAAACAATACAAAACTTCCTATATAACTAATAATATATCATTTCTATATTATTGTTCTGTTCTACCAATAAATCAACAATCATCCATAAAACCAAATAGCGCTGCACTATGATCAGACTTAATAATTTATATAGATAAGGAATTAATAATTTATTTAGTTAGTAAAAGAAGAATCAATGTTCATTTCAATTTTTTTTATAAAAAAGCTAAACTTGCATTATTAAATATAAAAATCATGAATTAAATATTATAATATAGAAAATGTAATTTAATTTAAATGTTAATTCACGCATCATGTACTTAATGTCAAGTCATAGTCAACATTATACTATTAATAGTTAATAGAGATATATTTAACAAATTGAATCAAAGTACAAATTTATGTAAAATTAAAAGTTGAAAGAATTATAAGAAGAGCAAAGTACAATTCATCAAACTATCTTCATCAAAATCTTTATATTCTTAAAAAAAAAAAAAACTAAAAAAATCACGCAACTTTACTCATATGTACCTTGTCCAAGATAGAGTATGATGGAGAAAAATATGTGAAAGAATTAACAAGTATAGTGCTTTGTGATGGTTTAGGGTTTACAATCATTTATTTATTATAAATTACAAAATAATGTTATGGACGAGTTTGTTTATGCATATTTTTTTCAAAAACAAGTGCTTTTAATAAATAAATAATTTTCAGTTTTGTATGAGTTTTTAATTCACTTATTTTAAAAATAAGTAATTTTATAATTTTTTTAATGAACAAATCTTATTTATTTATTAAATGAGTGATTATTTTAAAAATTATTTATTTCATATACATTTATGTTAAACTTAAACTTAATGAAGATATTATACTTACTATCCAATATTGATTTTAATGTCTTTGCCAACCTTCATAGAAATTTTATATGTTGTCACCTTGATTACATAGAAGTTTTATGTTGTCAACTTTAGACTAAATAAATAGTATAGGTGATTAAGCATACTTAAAAGTATAGATATTACAAAAGTATTTGTAATAAGCAAGCTTAGGATTTAAGGTATTTAATTCTAAAATTTAACACGTGTGGTGCGAGAATGTAATACCCAGCATCCCTATAGTTTTCATGTAACGAAAATAATTATTTTATGTAGTTTAAATATTTTTAAATTATTAAAATATAGAATTATTATATGTACAATATAATATTTTATTATATGCGAGTCTATAATAATTCAATCTTTTAAATTTTTTTTCTAAGCTTTTAGTTATGTATTACGCATTCTCCAATTTATATAAATTATAAAATTTATATATTGATGTTATTACTTGTTCATACATTTCTTTAATAAAACTTAAACAATATTTTATAAATAATTATATTAAATAATTTAAATATAACAATGATTATGCTTATAATATTATTTTGTGGTGACTTATTTTTTAAATGATTATAAATTATGTTTAGTTTTTTTAATTTTATATTTAATATTTCCTTTTATATCAGATCAAGATTATTTTTTAAAAATCATGTAATTTTTGGTGGACAACTTTCTTTGTTGTCAACTCAACTTGTTTAAATATGAGTGGTCTTGTTTCAATAATCATCGATTTTCGATCATCGGGGTCATTGTACCTACAAATATACCTTGACATTCAAGTTAGTTATTGTTCAAGTAGGAACTTGGAGTAAATTCAATTATACATAAAAAACAACATAAATTCTACCTGTCTTTATTTGGGGAATTGCTTTATTTATACCTATATGGATAATTAGGATAGATCCAAGTATCCTCTAATTATTCTTTTCGATGTGTTATTTAAGTATAATGCTTACTAATCATATTTTTGATTAATTATTCTAAGATAATGTGTTGTTTCATCTATTGAAAGCGCGTAATGATCGTATTTTGATATTGTTATCTAATTCACGTTGTCAACATGGTCTCGACGTTTCGTGACCATCTCAAATTTTGTTGTACATTGACCTCATATACTCGAATTGACTTTATTAGAAGAGTGTTGAAAAAAAAAGATTTTCTTTATCGGAATCCTATGGGTAGTGTGTGATATATTAGCCCCCATGATCCAGTACACGATATCATATGAAGAGTCTATAAGGGTTGTACTTGTCTCAAGAGTCAAACTTATTAGAGATGTGAAGGGTCATGAAATTGTGTTTGCGAAAGGAGAAACAATTTGACGATTGAAAAATCCTGACTATTCATTTTCACTTGTTGAGAGTCGAGTGTTTCAGGGATGTGAAAGGTCGCGTGATCATGACTATTTAAAGGGATCTATATGACAGTTGGAGAGTGATGAGTATAATTTTGCTCACATTTAGACCCTTTAATCACAACTTTCGTGTAATTGAGTTTATTTGGGTCTTAACTATTATTTCTATTAAATCTATATTTTTAGTCACAATAGACAATTTAATATTTCTTACAACAGACGGTTTGACTAGACGACCTAGTGATTACATGGAGTGGACAATTTAGTGACTCATTTACCAATATTGAATTGAAGAAAGCACTTCAACAACACAAATGTAATGAATGTGAAGGTATAGAAAGAGTCTAATGTGAATATCTTAGACTAGAAGATTTGTTAGGTGGTCTGATAAAAAGCGTTTGATAGACAATCTGAAGGAAGCATCTACGGCGAGTGAGCCTAATCAATCAAAGTCTAAGTTGCTTATTCAAATCAAAATAGGAAACAAAATTTGAGTGAAATAATTAGGTAATAATACCTATAATATCTCAAAAACAAAACTGGAAACAAATTATCTCAAAAAATATGAAGAAACATAATTTGCAACAGAACACGAAACAAATCCAAAAAATTATGAAAAGTTGGAAATTAAGAATTCATGTACAATATATGAACCATAATCAAATTTCGAGATCCATGAAGTAAAGAAAGTTATAAATACATATAAGCTTCAAGGAGAAATCATGGAATTGAATCATGTCCCACTTTGGGATACGTTCGTATGACAAAACATTAGTGTTGTTTTAGTTTTTCTATTTTCTTCTTTGTAATTCTTCTATTCTGCCTTCATATGGAAGATTAAAATCTTTTGGGTTTATTGTTTTGTAATTTCATAATGAATTCTTTGGATTCTGTTCAATAAAATTTTGTTCTTAAAGTCTTTGTAGTAGATTTTTGTTAGATAGTTTGATCTTTTTGAATTACAGTTTCTGTTAAGGAATTGTTTTTAAATGCTTGTAGAGAATTAAGTTATTTTCTTTAATTGACGTTTTTGGTTATTTTTCTTAATTCTAATCATTCTCTTGTTTTCTTAATTCAAGAGATAGAAGATAAACATATCGTGAGTAGACACTTGGAGATGAGTGAGATGTTGAATACGTTAGTATACACTTGTTTTACTAATAAGATTATGTCGAATTTTGATTAACGTTTGTTTGATTATGTTCAATTGTGTGAGAATTGAGAACAATCTTAGAATAATCAATGATAAATTCAATGTTGAATGAACTTAAGACTCAACCTGTTTTTAATATTTCAATTGTCTACTTTATTTTTGTACACCATGATCTCAAGCTCCATTTACTTTACTTTTTACTTCTAAATTTTAGTTTCTTGTAGGTAAATTGTGAAACTCTTTGACTACATTCATTATTGAATTCGTTAGGAGACAAATGGGGGTTAACTAACCATATCTATTCTATCATCTTTTTGGTGTTATATGAATTATGTTGAATCTATTTTTAATTTGATTGGGAAACAACAGTTATTAGGGAGTCATGACGTTTAGTTTTTCTTGCCTCTTGGTGGCTATAAATATTGGTCTCCATGGACCATTATTGTCACTAATATTTTTTTGATTATTTTTGGGTAACCATTGGTTTGAGATATTTGAGAGTTCTTTTATCGAGGTAAACCATGTCTTCCTTTTCCTTTACTAGTAGTTCGTCTAGTTTTCAAGTGAGTCCAATGATGTTGGAAAGTAGACATTTTAGGGTGACATAGAGTTAGTTTGCTTGATAGGTGAGAGCTCCCTAATTCTAGCGGGCCCCTAGGTTAGCTGAGGGGTTTCTAGAGATGTGGAGGCCAATGATCAATTTGTTCCAACAACTCTGAAAATTGAGGAAGCTGAGGAGTAGTTCGAGAATGACCCTCCTCCAATAAGAGACTATGAGTGTGTGGACTCTTGTGTTTGTGAGTATTTTGCAAAATAAGTTATATTCTTTATTGTAGTCTTTTGTCAATAGTGTAGACATCCGAGATTCCAAATGGGATCGATAGTGCAAATAACACATATTACACCGGTTCTACAATCGATATAGATCTCAATGATGTAATATGTCAATCACATAATAATTTTTTTTTGTATAGTTATCAATACATAATACAGGTTCTTGATATATCATTTATCCACACAGTTTATAAAGAAACTTATCATCTAATAAAAGTGTTTTGTTAGAGTCAAATGCATCATTAACCTATACTAATTAAATCCTAAGGTATTTCTTTATTAATTTGAAACATAAGTGGTTTGAATAAGACTGATAAATGAGATGTAGTTAATTTAGGCATTCATGTATTAATTGTTCTTTAGTGGAGTTGCTTGAAGAGACTAGAATCCAAGTGTAGTTAATTTAAGTGAAAACAAAGGAAAGTGTAGCATGAAGTACATGGTTTAAAACATGGTGTTAATTTAGTGTGAAAAATTACATTGGAGGAATTTGTGAGGAAAGAACAAAAAAGGTCCAAATCAAGTAACAGACAAATAAAAGTCATTTGTATGCATTGCATTGGTCTTCTTTTTCTTCCATTGTGAATATTTCTTTAATATATTTGTTGGGCGGTCATAACAGGCAGAAAAGGTCTAACACAAAAAAAAAAAGGACAAATTGGATGGGAGAGACCAATTGATGAAAGATGACAAAACACGTACATAGCTAATCATAACAACAATAATAATAATAATAAAAATATCAAAAACGATGAATGGAAGCAAATGAAGAAATGTAGTTAGGTGAGACCAGAGAAAAAGCTCTCTTACCGACTTACTCTTTCCCCTTTATAATGTAAATTAATTTTATTTTATAACTTTTCAGAAATAGTTACAAGCACACGCGTCCGTCCTAAAACAATTAAAACGCACTGGCTTATAAATTATGTGATAATAAAAAATAAGTAAAATGGAAAAGTTTTTGAAGAAGGAAGCGTATTAGAAAGTACACTTTAGAAAAATGTAGGAAGTGAAAACGCAATTTTCATGAGAGAAAGCCAAAGACGACCCTTGTGAAAATCGTGAGGAATGCTTCTCTTCTCTCGCCTCCTTATCCAGTCCACTGTATCCTAAAGCAAAGTGCCCTGTTACTGCGTACGTGTGGATTCAGTTTTGGTTTGGTCCAAAATAAACGTTGTCATTTTTTATATGTATAAGCTTCTCAAAAATTCTAGAACCCACACGTCACTTGGGGTTGGAATATATTTGGTTCCGTATTATATAAGAGTCTCTCGCGCCCTGGAATCCTCGAGGAGGAGAATAACAATAATATTCACTATACCTTATCCTTTTGTGTCGTGAAATTATGGTAATTGATTTGGATATTTTGACTCATGGATTCTGATCATTCCAGAAAACCTTCCAAAAGTTTAATTCATTCTCGCTTCTTTCTTTCTGGCTTTTATTGCTGGGATTGGGAGTTCTTGACAGCTCTCCTCCTTTTCAGTTCTTCCTCCTAAGTTCCCTGTACTATATTTTTTTTCTCTCTCTCTTTTTTTTTTTTTTTTATTTAGAATAATTGTAATAAGAAGAGATTTGTGAGGGTGGAATCATGTCGCAACGATCTGTGCCGGCACCGTTTTTGACGAAGACGTATGAGTTGGTGGAGGATCCCGGGACGAACGAGGTGATATCGTGGAGTGACAGTGGGAACACGTTTGTGGTGTGGAAACATGCGGATTTTGCCAAGGATTTGCTTCCTAAATCTTTCAAGCACAATAACTTCTCCAGTTTTGTTCGCCAGCTCAACACCTACGTATGTTTCTTTCTCTCGTTACATTTACTTCCATCTCAACCTGTGAGATGATCATTTACTCTGTGTTTTATACATGTTATTTATTTTAATTATACAAATTATTGTAACAAGCTGTTATTCCTCTGCCTTTTTTTTCTGTGTAAGCAGGTCAATTCTACAAACTAAATATAGGGGGTAATTAAGGATTAAAACTTGCCAGTTAGGGAGAAAGTTGTTTAAAGATAGATTAATTTGTTTATTCAAAGTGTAGAATTGTTTAGTATAATTATATTTTTCATTTCATTTTTTAACAAAATTTTCTTCATAATCGAGCAAACATGATTATTGATTAAAGAAACTTTCTGTGGGTTTCCTTCATTTAAATGATTAAATTAAAAATTGATAGAAATATTTTTTTAAGTATTTGTTTGATCTTTATTTAGATTTTAATACTAATTATTCAGGTATTTAAATTATTAATTCGGGTTTTCTTCCAAAAATTAGTAGTTCTTACTAATTGCTATATATATTCGGAAAAAATTGGAAAATCTTAAGTTAAATTGATATCTAAATACAATGTATTTTTTTATGATATATGATACCAAAGAGCAAATTTGACGAACTTGAAATGTAAACAAATATGATTACTGTTAATTATTGATGTCAACCAATCATTAGTAATAATAAAAATCAAATTGGCGATTTTGAGTTTGCAGGGATTCCGAAAGATTGTGCCAGATAAGTGGGAATTCGCAAACGAGCATTTCAAACGAGGGAAGAAGGAGCTTCTCTGCGACATCAAACGCCGCAAGACCGTGCCGCAATTGCCGGCGCTTCCACCGGAGGCTGGAAAATCTGGCGGCGATGGTAACTCTCCTTTAAACTCCGGCGGTGGAGACGACGCTGGGACCACTTCTACCTCGTCCTCTTCCTCCGGTTCCAAGAATGCGGGATTGGTGGAAACAAACACAACAGGTTCTCATGAGTTATCGAGCGAGAACCAGAAACTGAAGAAGGATAACGAAACGCTGAGTTGCGAGCTGGCACGTGCGAGGAAGCAGTGCGATGAGCTCGTGGCTTTTCTGAAGAACCGTCTGATGGTGGGTCCTGATCAGATAGATCGCATCATGCGGCAAGGAAGTTGTGGATCTGAGAAGGCGGTAGGTGAAGAAGGTGGTGAAGAATGTTTGAAACTGTTTGGTGTTTGGTTGAAAGAGGATACACTAGCAGACAAAAGACACAACCACCACAAGAGAGTCCGCGAAGAGCAAATGGGCTTCGGTGGGCCTCGTCTCAAGGAATCCAAGCCCGTTGTTGACTTTGAACCTCTAAATCTCATCATGACGAGCAATAAGGTTTGCAACTGACCATCCAACGAATAAAGAGCAATTTGATTTTTCCTTGCAATTAAAGAAGGAATAGGATAGTGAAAAAGTAAAAGGCTGAGCGATAATTATGTTGGGTAAAAAGACCAATGCGGTAGCCTCTGCTCTGCCTCCTTCACGCATCAAGGTTGTTATTATTTTTAATTTAATAATGTATATACGTAGGTCAATCCTTGTATGATTGGAAAGCAGGTTTCAATAATCCATGTACCATGTATCACTTCTTAATGTAAATGCCTAAATCGGCGCATTCTGTAGAATTGTTGATTTTAAAGATTGTTTTGAAAATAATATTTTTTATCTAACGAATAAATATATATTTCTTCCTTAATCTTTCAAAGATAATCTTTTAAGATGCATTGATTAGTGATTGATTTCAATGATGCTATGAACGAATTTAAGATTGAAACATTGAGATGTTTTTGAAAATCGAAAATTCTTAAAAGTTCCAAAAGACAGAACTTTAATTCTCTTATACTTTGACTAGAAATTTATTTCAATATATCCAATATAATTTTATAACAGTTATTCCGAATCTGAAAATGAACAATACTATCATGATTACAGTTTAATAGTGTAGAATTTTCATAAATAAAGTGTAATTTGGATTGACTAATCAAAACATTAACGTGATGAATGGATCTAACCTAATTGATTTATCCTTCTATAGTTTAATTTAGAATAAACGAATAATATAATTCTTAATGTGCGAAATTTTGCTGATTTAATCTTTCAAACAGTAAAAAATATGTTTTAATTTTAAAATGTATACACAGTTTAAATTGGCTGTTAATATCATAACTTTATAACAAAAGTCTTTGATTTATATATTTAAGAAAAAAAAGTCTGATAAAATTTAACTATAGAATATAAATATAAAACTTTTTATACATTCAGACAACAATAAATATCTCTTCTTTTTCAAAAAGTCAATTTAACAATATCTCACTAAGTTTTCTATTTAGTCTTTAATTTATCACTTAATTTATGTGAATATCTTTCCATTTTTTTCATAGAGATGATGTTCATCACTCATTTCCTTTACTATTATTGGGATATGATGTTCACGCTTTTAAGTGCAGTTGCAAACACATAGCATATTGAAAAGTTAAAAAATAATGGTTTAAAATATATTTTCTTATCCTTTATCTTATTTTTAAAATTCAAATTACTCTTTTACTTTTTTAATGAGATTCAATTTAGTCTTTTACTTTGGTAACTTTATCTAAAATAGTACTTTGTGCCACTTAGTTAAAAAAACTATTAAAATATGACAAAAAACAAAACTAAATCGAATTTTGCTAAAAAAAATTCTACATGGACCAAACTCTCATCTTTTTCTTATTTCAAGATATGAAATTTATATAGTTATATTAAAATAAAATATAATTAATATTGCAGATATTATAATACTTATATTATTTAATTATATTTGATTCTAATAAAATATAATAAGTTATATTTGATTCTAACAACAGCAACAAAGAAGCTAGTAAGACGAGGATACTTAGAGAATGTCAAGGTCTTCATCCGAGAAGAAACAAGTATTAGACGATGATTGTTGTGAATAAGAAGACCCCAAAGCTCCCTGTCTAGTAAAACTTAGTCCAAGAATAACTTTTGGGATGAAAATGGTGGAAAGAAAAATTTCAATCAAGTTGTAGACATGGAAGGATAAATTATTTTATAAAAAAATATGAAAAAATTAAATTAAAATAAGATATATTTTTTATTTCACTTAATTTTATCAAATTACTTATATTTTTTTCTCACATATTTCTTTATCACCTGAGGATGTGAAGCAGTCTTTTAAAGTTTGATTTTCACATTTTAAAAAATTCACCATCTCAATTCAATATTTAATTTATATGTAGTAGCAAAAACACATGCGTCCGCATTTTTTTTCTTTTTCTTTTTATTATTATTATTATTATTATTATTATATTATTACATATGTATTTGTATTATTTAAATATTAAATATCATTAAGAAAAAAATAAGATAAAAACATTTTTTCTCATCAGATATGAATTTCAACATATAATTTTAATAATTAAGTTAAAGAAAAATATATATTAAACAAATTTAAAGTATGAGTTTCAAAATATAATTTTAATAATTAAGTTAAAGTAAAATATATATTAAACAAATTTAAATTTATAACACAATGAATATAATTTTGATTTTTTACTAATATAAAATTAAAAAAGAGGAATATAATAATGAAAAGAAAAATAAAATAAAAAACTCCATTAACAAACTCTAAGAAAATAAATATTTTTTAATCCCTTTTCTTGTGGTTTACATTAATTTTTTGATATTTTTTTTTCTTTTTGTTCTTTTGTCGGTTTTAATCTTTTTTACTCACACTTCACTTAGTTTTCTCTTGTGCTGTATCTTTTTGACCGAGGAGTTAAAGTAACTACCCATCAAACCACCTTTCAATTCAAAGTTTTATTTGACTAATTATTTTAAAATAAATGTAGTGCACGTTTCTCAAACATTTTCTTTCAAATTTAATATTAACTAATTTTTTTGGTTTTAAATTTAAGTAATTATAAAATGACGAAATAACAAAAAAAAAATAATAAGAAAATAATTATACCTTTCCTCTTTTCCACATGTCGTATTCGAAACGCATCCATCTTCCCAGTTGACGCCCACATCAACCATGATATCAAAATAACTTTATACATGTGCAACAATTTGAATGGTCTGTATTTAAGAAACAATTTGAGATATTCCGCCTCTATTATGCTTCTTTATCTTCTTCCTGTATCGATTGATCAGAATGAGGAGCATTAACAATTAAACAATCAAAATTTATACAACCTGTATTGATTGATCATAATGAGGAGCAATAACAATTAAACAATTAGAATTTATATAACTTGTATTGATTGATCACAATGAGGAGCATTAATAATTAAACAATCAGAATTTATACAGCTTGTATTGATTGATCAAAACAAAATAAACAATAATGACATTAGTTCAATATCTGTTACCTGTTACGTGTTACCTGCTACCTACTACATCTTACCTCCTACCTGTTACCTACTACTTGTTACTTGCTACCTGCTAAATGTTACATGTTACCTGCTACTTGTTACTTGTAACCTTCTAACTGCTACCTGCTATCTTTTACCTACTACCTATTACCTGTTATTTGCTACATTTTACATGTTACCTGTTACCACCTACTTATTACCTGCTACCTACCACTTGCTACCTATTACTTGCTACTTGCTATGTGTTTTCTGTTACATGTTATTTACTACCTATTATCTGGTACGTGCTATTTGTGTGCTACTTGCTACCTATTACTGTTGAAAGAGAATGATGCTCCTTGAAGATTGTATAAGTGTTTGATGTAGCAAATGTAATGCTTTGCTTTGAAGCTTGTTATTTTGTATAATAGGGTAATGTGAGTTTAAGGCAGTATTTTTGCTTCGTGACCCACCTCATGACTCTAATCAAGGTGATAAGATCAAGCACCAAGTTTTCTAAATGTTTTTCTCATGTCTTTTCTCAAAATAAGTTTTATGCAGAAAAATAAATCTGTTGTTTTGTAAAACAACAGGTTTTTTTTTTCTACACTGCCTTTTGCTTTAAAGTTTTTCACAAAGGTATGCTTTGGCACAAGTAAACCTGTCTCAACCTTTCTTGTTTCTGATATGCTGAGCTGGAGGGGGTTTGAAAAACAATCCACTTATTTCTAAATTCAACCTGTTCTTTTTATAACAGCCTTTAACTATTTTTTGAAAAATTGTTATAGATTGGTTTTCTTTATAAAGAGTGACACTTCTCTTTTAGATCGTACTGAGATTACAGAGTTTCAGGTGAGCAGAAACCTTTTTCAGTAGAGATCACAGTATTGCTAGCTTTTTGTAAGATCTTTCATAAAGTTTTTCAAGTGCTTGGTTCTTGGTTACCTTGATCAAAGTGAAGGTGTTATCACTGCTGATCTACAAATCTAGGCCATTGATTTTGGGTTCCTGCATATTCTGTCCCAGGTGCTATTGTTCCATATTCTTTTCTGTGTAAAGGTGTTTGGTGTAATACTCTTCTTGATAGGGTTTCTTGAAGGGTAAGTAGAGTTGAAATAGAGTTTTTCAGCTTTGCATACCTTGTTCTTATAGGGTTCAAGAACTGTAAGGAGTTGTAATTGTTTTGATCTTTTTAGTGAATTTTGCCTTGGTGTAAGATAAAACTGGATGTAGCTCTTGATGAGTGAACCAATATAATCTGTGTATGCTTCTCTCTTCCTTATCTTTGCACTAATTTTTTGCATAATTGAATAATCTGCCAGAAAATAAATCTGTTAAACTAAAATTGAATTTGTTATTTCTAGGCGTGTTCATATTGTTCTTCAAGTTTCAATGTATGTTCTTAGGTGCTTATGAACATATGAGTATGTGTGATTGCTGAATAACTGATATCATAAAATCTCTTTTAATAACTCTGTTCAAGTTTCAATTCTTTCTTTTAAGTTGTTCTTAAATTGTCAAGAATTGGTTTTCTTGGTTGAATATCCTTCTTGATCTTGTTGATATCAAAGTACGTAAACTGCTATGAATAATTCTCTGTTTTATCTCAAGTCTAATTTGATCTTGCTTCTGTTTGTGTCAAAAGTAATAAAAATAAATCTGTTCTTTTATAAATCAATCTGTTATTTTTTTGTGAATAACTGAAAACAGTTTTGATTTGCGAAAATCTTATAAGCTCAATTCACCCCCCCCCCCCCCCCCCCCCCCCCCCCCCCTCTTGAACTTAGACATTAATAGACCTAACAGCTACCTGTTACCTCTAACCTGCTACCTGTTACTTTTTACCTACTACATGGTACCTAGTACTTGTTACCTGTTACCTTTTACTTGTTATCTTTTACCTGCTACATGTTAACTGCTACCTGTTACCTGTTATCTGTTATGTGTTATCTACAACCTGTTATTTGGTACCTACTATCTGTTACTTGCTACCTGTTATTTCCTAATTGCTACCTATTATCTATTATCTGCTATCTGCTACTTGTTACCTATTACTTGTTACATGTTAACTGCTACCTACTACCTTCTAACTACTACTTGCTACCTGGTACATGCTATCTGGTACATGTTACCTGCTACTCGTTACCTGCTATTTGCTACCTATTATTTTTTACTTGCTATCTTTTACCTGCTACCTACTATTTGTTACCTTTTACCTGCTACCTGCTACCTTATACTTGCTAACCACTAACTATTAGTTGCTACCTGCAACCTGCTACTTGCTACCTGTTACCTTTTACATACTATTTGTTACCTGCTATCCACTTCCTCCTATTTGCTACCTACTATCAGTTACTTGTTACCTCCTACCTGTTACCTGTTACTTGTTGTCTGTTACCTGTTACTTGTTGCCTGTTACCTGCTATATGTTACCTGCTACCTATTACCTGCCACCTACTACCTTTTACCTGTTACCTACTATGTGTTATTTGTTACCTGTAATCTGGTACGTGCTATCTACATGCTACCTGTTACCTGCTAACTTTTACCTTTTACTTGCTACCTGTTACCTGCTACCTGTTACCTGCTACCCGTTACCTACTATCTGTTACCTGCTACCTTTTACCTACTACCTGCTACATGTTACCCTTTAGCTTTACCTGTTACCTGTTATCTATTTGCAACCTGTTATCTAATACATGCTATCTGCTACGTGTTTCCTATTATTTGCTAGTTGCTACATGTTATCTGCTATCTGCTACTTGTTACCTATTATTTGTTACCTGTTACCTGCTAATTGCTACCTGCTAATTGCTACTTGCTAATTGCTACTTGCTAACTGTTAACTGCTAAGTATTAACTATTACTTGCTACCTTTTACCTGCTACCAGCTACCTGTTACATACTACTTGTTATCTTTTACCTGCTACCTTTTACTTTTTACCTGCTACCTATAACTTGTTACCTTTTATCTATTACCATTGACTTTACCTGCTACCTGTAAGGACCTAGAAACTTTAATAGGAATAAAAGTGTTATATTTAAATAATTTCAGAAAAATGTTATTATTTAAAATACAAAGAGTTGGTAAATGAAGTTTCGTAGTGGCAGACATCGGACGTCGCCCATGATCTGGGGTAAGCTAGTAGAGGTCGGTCGGATGACATGTGGACCAAGAAGAGTAAAGGAGGAAAAGTGTAACTAAGAAGTCTTCTACAAGATCGCCGTTAGTGAAGACGGAGGCGATCTCCGACTCCTCTGGCACATAATCGCCTGTCGCCTATAGGAGACATGAGCGCCAATCGCCTAGAGTGTACGTGATCGGCGGGAATGCACGTAGTATGTGGTCGAGATACTGGATCAACCAGAGTGGGTTCCAACAACCACGCGTATCAAGGTGTGGGTTAAGCCTTAGATACGCTGTGCATGCGAAGCTCTACGCTTGAGCAAAAGAGATCACCCTTAGTGTTGCATGCATGGGAGCACGAGGAGTGGTGCTGATCTACTCTTGGAAATGTGAAGCTACCGACGTCACCGAGTCATGTGGAGATGATACCTTGGACGTAACATAGTGGAATGAAGAACCTTCAGGAAGGCGTGGCGATGTCGTCGGGCATCGCCAGGTGAGAGGCATGCGGCCATCGTCAGGGCGAGAGGGGCATGCAGGCATCGCCAGGGCGCGAGGGGCATGCGGGCATCGCCAGGGCGCGAGGGGCATGCGGGCATCGCCAGGGCGCGAGGGGCATGCGGGCATCACCAGGGTGCGAGGCATGCGGGGTTAGTCTTCGCGCGAGAGATCATCGGTGGATAGTCTTCGCGCGAGAGGTCATCGGTGGAGAGTCTTCGCGTGAGAGGTCATCGGTGGATAGCCTTCACGCGAGAGGACATCGGTGGATAGCCTTCGCGCGAGAGGTCATCGGTGGATAGTTTTCGCGCCAGCGGTCATCGGTGGAAGGTTATCGCGCGATGTCGAGCTTCACACAGAGAAAGTGGGACCCAGACTCCCAGCATGAAACGTCCTGCACGCGCGCCACGTAGACAAAAAGGGTGGTTCAGAATAGTGACATCAGAATGTTGGCATGCGCAAGAGACACTCCCGGTCGTACTGTTCAGGGCTGTGGTTTGCATGCAGAAGAGACAACAGTGGTCGTACTGTTCAGGGCAGTGGTTGGCATGCGCAAGAGACAAACATGGTCGTACTGTTCAGAGAAACGTACACTCAGACTTCTCTGCAGAGTGGGTGGTGGCAGCTGCTTTTGTGGACAAGCTGGTTTAAGATGCAAAAACCCACTTCTGAGAGAGGGGAACGTTGCAGTTGTTCAAGAGCGAAAGAGTGAGTTTACCTCCCTTCTCCTCCATTCTCTCCTTCGCGCTGCGATTCTGGCACCTTCACACAAGAGTACGACGAGCGACGGCCACCATTAGAGCACCTGGGAGGTTCTCTGCAAGTCCTTCAAACCAGACGCAAAAACAGAGCCAAGGCATTCTTTAAGCTTCGTTGGGTTTCGGAGCTCCTGGTGTTTTGCGCAAGTCCAGGTAAGGGAAGCTAGCCTTCATTTTCAATACAAGCCATAGATTAGCTGTTTCTGAAGTGAGGGCGACGTGGTCGCCGGTTTCGTTTTCATCTTCGTGAATGCTCTGTTCTATGTGTTTGGGCGACGTGGTCGCCGGTTTTAAATACAGACTTCGAAATACCTTGTTTTTGAACCAGATCGCCGGTTTTGGCGCTGTTTTACGAACTCCCCTGTTTTTGGTGTTGTTTTGAAACTGTTTGAGATGTAAATGTGATATTCGAAAACATGAACCTTGGAGTGAGTTTTGCTGTGATTGAAATCATTCATTTAAGTGTTGCATGATGTGTTAAATGTTGTGAATGTGATATCAAGGCATAGTATTTTCAGGAAAGAAAATACCGTGTAAGATCGTGTAGGATGTGCAATGACCGGTGATTCGTTATGATATCCTGACTCTCCTGATATAATGGAATCATATAGATGAAGTTATTCGGGCGTTGAGAGTCGAAGGAGGTTCATACGTATGGGTGAGTTGTTTGAAAGAGAACGAGCTCGACCTGTTGTGTGGATTAACCCTGTCATGCTTGGATGGTGATGATATTGAGATTCATTATACGCTTGTGAATGTGTGTGATTTCACGACGACCCTGTGAATGTGTGTGATTTCACAGTGGGCAGTATGACAGGTGCAAATACACGAGTCTAGTCAAAGCATGAGTCTTCCGGAAGTAGTGTCAAGTGTCTTGTGTGCTGAGTCAGTGTAGTCTGACGTGTGAAATGAGGAACTTTGAAATTTGATAGACACTTGATGCATGATGTGAAATAGAACAACTCTTGAAAATCTTGTGAAATGTGTGATTCCTTGGCGATCAGGTGAAGGGAATGAGCAACTCTATAGTTTTACGTGGATATCTTGAAATTGTTTTATCTTGATTTTAATGTTCTTATTTAAACTCTCTTTAAAATATCTAGCTTACCCTGCGTGTTTTGGTTCTGTGGCTGTTTTCTCAAAACTGTGATGATCGTGTATGATTTACACGGGAGCAGATGATCTTCCAGGAAGTAGAGCTCCTTAGTGAGTGGTCGCCGGGGAAGAGGTCGCCTGTTTCTATCTCTTTGTGGTGATCGCCGGATTTCTGTCCTGATAGCAGATCGCCTGTTTTGGGGTCTTCTGTTAGGAGATCGCCGGTTTATGTATGGAGACCGCCGGTTTAGATGTTTATGACTGTATTTTGTTAAGTTTTTGAAAAATTTGACTGGTTATGTATTAAACTCCCTGTGAGGAGCAACTTCATTACTTATATATATAATTATGTTCTCTTCAACATTATTTGTTTACCTTTGTTTTCATTATATAAATATGAATAGTTTTTGGCGGGATGTTACACTACCTGCTACCTGCTACCTGTTACTTGTTACCTGCTACCTGTTACATTTTATTTGTTACTTGCTACCTATTACGTGTTATCTACTACTTGTTATCTACTACCTTTTATCGGTTACCTATTATCTGGTACGTGCTATCTGCGTGCTACATGCTACCTGCTATTTGCTATTAGCTAGCTATCTGCTACCTGTTATCTTCTATCCTTTACTTTCTACCTGCTACCTGTTACATGCTACCTCTGCTACCTGTTACCTGTTACATGCTACCTCTGTGACCTCCTACCCTTTACTTCCTACCTGCTACTTCTTACCTGTTATCTGTAACCTATTATCTTCTACTTATTATCTTCTACATGTTATCTCCTACTTGCTAAGTTACAGTAAAAAATATATTAAACAAATTCAAATTTATAACACAATGAACATAATTACATTAAAACAATTACGTCATTTTGCTTCGTTGTCAGGATTTACAAATCACTAATCATGATTTATAACTAATATAAATCTTAAAAAAAAGGAATATAATAATGAAGGAAAAAATAAAAAGAACAAGATGAGAAACTCCAGTAACAAACTTTAAGAAAATATTCATTTTCTAATCTCTTCCCTCTTCTTCACAACAATGTTGTATTTGGAAGCATCCATCTTCCTCATCGACGCCCACATCAACAATGACATGAAGATAACTCTGTATCTGTGCAAAAATCTGAATGCTCTATATTCAAGTAACAATTTGGGATATTTTGCTTCTCTATCTCCTTCCTCTTCTGCCTCCACTTGCTATATGAGAATGAGAAGTAAGAGTAAAAGAAATAAAAATGAGGAGCATTAACAATTAAACAATAAGAATTTATACAACCTGTATCGATTGATTAGAACAAAATAAACGATAATGACATTGGTTCACACGTCTTTTAAATAATTTTTTCAAATTTAATATTAATTTTTTTTATTTTTAATTTTAAATAATTATAAAATAATGAAATAACTAAATAAAATATTAATATAAAGATAAAATATGAATAAATTTGTGTAAAAAAAAAAAAGTATAATAATATATATATATATATATATATATATATAATTTTAGTACAACTAATTCTTAGAACTAACATATTTATTTATGTGCAAAAACATAATTTAAATTAAAGAAACGTAAAATAAAAATGAAAGAAAATTCTTAAGGCATTCTTAAAATTCGAAAAATAAAAGAAAGGGAGTGCCGGTGAAGAAGCAGTTCCTCTCCTCTACCATGGCGATGGACAGCGTTTATGCTTCGTCTCCGCCGTTTCAGACCGGACCGTCCGGGTACTCTTCTTTTCATTCCCCTTCCTCTTTAACTTCCATTTTATATTCATACACATTCTCCCATCTCCTTCATTTTCAGCCACCCGCGCCATTTTTACCTCGCTGTTGACAGGCTCCACTTCAAAATGGTACTCTCGCTCACGTATTTTCACTTGAATAATCTTTTCGTTCTGATTGTTGATTATCTAAAACGATCGACATATCGCAGCAAACGGTAATCGAACTCGTGGATCTGGTGGCTCGACGTCCATCCTTGCCCATCGTCGTCTGTTGCAGCACGCGTGACGACCTCGACTCTCTCTGCTCCTCTCTCTCCGCTCTTCCCTTCGTTTCCTCCTCTGCTCTGGTCTCTCTTCTATTTTCCCATCACCGATTCATTCTCTTCCTCATAATTCCCACGCGCTACACTATTATTTTTCCTAATTCGCTCTTGTTTCCTCCGTTTCCCTTTTCCGCGTGTCAGTACAGTGATCTCGCTGAAGATGAACGCGCTTTCCTCTTAGAGAAGTTTCGACAGGTAACAGCACGGTGGAATCAGACGAATCACGGTGGAGCGCCGAACGAGGACGAGATTGGGAAAGACGAGAGGTCTCATATGATCATTGTAACCGACGCCTGTCTCCCTCTCCTTTCTTCTGGGGAACTTCCCTTGAATGCTCATCTTCTCATTAACTACGAGTTACCGGCAAAGAAGGTTTTCCTCTTCGCTCTTTTTTTTTCTTCTACAAATTTCAATTTCTGCAGCTGATATTTATCTTCGCTCTTCTTATTTTCTTCATTATTTTTGTGTTTCCTGCAGGAGACATACGCTAGGCGATTGACAACTTGTTTAACAGCCGGTCCTTTCTTTATTGCCTACTTCTATAGTTTTCTAAGTTGGACTAAACGTAGACACAGTTCCTTAGATCTTATCTGTGTTATTTTCTAATCAAAATTGAAGTTTTATCTGGAAAGATAGCATAATCCTTTAAATTTTGATTGAAAACAACACAAACAATAGTTAAGGAACTGTATTTAACTTTGTGATAGTTTTGCATTGTTGCTAACATTCCTGAGTAATGTGCAGATGGAATTGTTATTAATATGGTGGTTGGTGGGGAAGTGGTGACTCTAAAAAGTATTGAAGACAGCAGCAATATTGTCATGCAAGAGATGCCTATGCGAGTAAGTTTGCCTTTTAACTCTTTTTGCTCGAGTTTGACTATGGGAGGATCACATCACACTCATCTCACTCTGAATTGGTTGAAGTATCTTCATATATATTAGATTTTTTCAGAGCGAGGATTTCGGTCTAATACATTATGGGATGAAGCACTCTTTTATGTTTTTTCTCATTCATATCGGTCCTCCAGTCCAGTTAGTTTAGTACTATTGTATAAACGTCTTTTTCGGTTCTTCAAATGGTCTTATAATTACATATCTTAAAACTTTGCAGATTCTTGACATTTTATGAAGATCTTTAGTCTTGCTCTTTCCTGAAGAAATCGAAATTTGATCGCTTGCACTCATGAATGGTTGAAGACATGAAGCTCGCTCATTTCTTTGAATATTCTGGGAGTAGTCACTAGCCAGTGCTGCCAACAAAATACTGTCCTTTATTAGTACTTTGGATGTGTAGATTTTTATGCTAGATGACATCTTTAATTGGTTGTTTAAAATTAGAACACAGAAATTTGGTAGAAATGATAAACTTCTTAGTCTTCTCTTTTCTTGGAGATATAATTGTAATGTATAGTTAAACATTGTGAAAGGGGTATTTGAGGGGAGGAAGCAGTTGAGGGTCAATTTTCTCTCCCTCTCTGGGAAAGATCAATGGAAATAACTTTTGTAGAACTTATATCTTCGGGAGAAATTTAAGAATGAGGTGGAATGCCAAAAACGTGGTAAAATGCTCCAGATGTACAAGGAAACTTATAATGTATAAACTAAGCATTGATAATGCTCGACATGCAGTATTTGTGGCATGTATCGCAATGTAGACAGTGGAACACAGACATTGGCATGTAGACTATGTCAAGGCAAAATTTACTAGTTGAAGTGTCCTGAAATCTGACAGTGCCACTTCTTACGTGGTTAGTTTTGCAGAAAATAATAGGCCTTTAATAGCATAAAAGTGCCTAAAATCTAGGGCCTTGTATTTGTCCTGATCATTGCTTGGGAAAACACTGAAACAACGGAAGCACTTAAGCAGATTTATCAAGTGTACTAATACTGTATGCAGTTTTCGTTTAGATCACCCTGCTGTGAATTTTCTTTGCTCTTGCAGGGTTGGGATTGTGCGATTTTCAATTAGGCTCCATGAATTTGGACAATCTCTTGTGGGTGGTTGAAGATTCTGCATTAATTAGTGATGATATTCAATTTATAGAAGTGAGTGATAATGTTCTACTTATAAACCGATTTTGTTGAGTACAAAATGTAAAATTCTAAAGATGATTTAGTCTAATAGACCTTGATAGGTTCTCTATTGTTTAGACCATTTGTAAACATTTAGTCTCATCAACTTTATCTCCAACAACGGACTTTATTAGCTTATCAATTATTAGACCATTTGTAAATATTTAGTCCTATCAACTGTATGTCTGAGATGACTGGTTATTAAATGAGGAGTATATGCAGGAGATCTTAAGTGACTTTGGATCCCATGTAAACCAAAAGATAAAGGAAAGTGTTTTACCAAGCAAAGAAACGTACGAGGATATTTTTTATACATTACAAATGAAAACCAATGTACGAGGCTGATTTTCTGAAGCACAGTTTTGAGATGGAGTCTGTACTCTGGTTAAAATTCTAACCGCAACAGTTCCATATGTGTCTCTCCTGTGCATAAAACATGAAAGGGAGAAATAATTGTACCGTTGGTGAAGTTAGGCACTGACATTCATCTTAAAAACAGCCTCATAAATGATAATAGTATCTTCAAACGTCTTGGTGAAACGTCCAGGCAGTGAAATTCTTCTCATACAAACAAGCACTTGAACAGAATATTTGAAGAAGATAAAAGAGGTTGAGAAGACATCTCTTGACTGTTTCTGTTTTTAAATTTCTAACACATTTCTTTTGGAAGCAATTTTCGGACTTTATTAGATTTTGGAGGAAATGGAACAGAATATTTTATGGAAATAGAAGTGGGTGAGAAAACATCTCTCAACTGTTTCTGTTTATTTTTTCTAAAACATTTCTTTTGGAAAGAACTTTCGAAATTTAATAGATATTATATTGGATGAAAGATTGTACTGAGTAGTGTGAAATTATTTTAGAAAACAGTTTACAAAACAATGTTAAAAGACAATCAATTATACTGTACTTAAGAACTGAAATGTTTGATAAAACTAGTTATTGAGTTAACTGGGAATTGTAAAATGACATTAGTAATTATCTGTCCATAATTTAAAATTTGGTACCTATATTTTAAATATTTATAATTGTTATATTTTAATTTTTAAGTGATTTATCTTCTTAAAATACACGATAGGAATTTGTTTAGAATTTATTCTCATTTATAAATATTTTATTAAATGTGTTAATACTAATAATTTATATGGTTGTTTCGATGATTTTATATTTTAGAAAAATGAGGTTTTGATGATTTGTTAAATCCATCTCAAGAGATTAGGGATATAGTTCTTTTAGAAGCAATGAATGTTGAGACTTTTTTACTTGTTTCTTTCCTTTTCAACAAAATGTATATAAAAATTTAATTAAATAAACTTTCATTTCTTTTATTTTTGTACAAAATAAAGTTTTTAAAAATTTCTTTGAAAAGATAATGATTTTCTTTTATTTTTCCTTCATCTAAACTGTATTTGTACTTTTTTCACCACAAATTACTACTTTAATAACTGAAACTACCAATATGTTCCTATCATGCAAGATTTCAATAAATAAGCACCACTCGATCACTGGTGTGGTGTAAATGGGGGTAGGTAATAGCAGGCCAACTCTGGGCGGCAGCATAAACTTTGTCTCCCTTATGTAGGATTACCCATTACTGTTTGATAAGTTTTTTTTTTTTTTACTGAAGGAAATAGCTTCATGCACCCAATGTTTTTGTTTGAACCTCCTTCCAATGTTTTTGTACCTGCACCCAATGCTTTATATATGAAAAGATAAAAATATTCTTTTTAGTTTTTAAATAGGAGTGGAGTGGAGTTGCAGGATAAAATGTATTCCGAATTTGGATTTCTAAAATAGATTTTTAGATTTGAATTTTCAGAATACTTTTCAAAATTTTATGAATTTTGAATTTTCCGTAATACATTTTTTCAGATTTAGTTTTCTAAAATATTTTTTCAGATTTTTTGTTTTCTGAAATAACAGATTTCTTTTTTTGAAATGTAGTTTTAGTTTTGAATTTCCAATTCTAGAATGAAGTTCAATTTTGAAATTTCTAAAATTGATTAGGTGCAGGTGCAAAATTATTGGGTGCAGATAGCAATTGTCTTTTTTGTTAAATATGGCCACTTGATGGGCTTGCTTCAGCCCAAGCAGCACGTGCTGGTACTTGTCAACATGTATAAGTTGCTTATATATCTGAAGAGACAATAGCAACAACCTATTTTGAGTGGCATTATATTCTCTCTCTTTAAGTAAGGTCTTTCCAGAACACTTACGTAAAATGTTTAAATCATAAGTTCCTAAACTATTTTGATAAATGATCGTAGAGATATTATTGAAATAACTGAAAACAACCTATAGAAATATCATAAGATCCTTGCAAGATTTATGGTAAGGTTTATGTCATAATAAGTGGAAATAAGTTACAATAAATTACTGTAGACGCTCCTGTATTCATGAATAAATAGGAAGTAGACATTGTTAGATTAAGAATTTGAGGGATCAGTTTAAAACTTTCGGTCACTTGTTGTCTTTATCATGCTTTTTCTTTGATGCTTGCATCTATACAACTTGCTGGCTCAATGAAAATTAGGTGAGTTAATATAGTGAAGAAAGTTTTCAATTGCAAATGGTTTAGTGGTAAGGAGAATATATTGGCGAGCTTAAGATGAGTGTCTCATCTAGTGTTACTTCGTATGAATGAAATAAAAAACTGAATATACATTAAAATATACAGAACAGGAATGATTATCTCTTCTATCATAAAGTCCAAAAGAAAGAAAGGTTAATGTACATGCATATATACATTCATCACGTATTAACAAGTGACCAAAGAATAGGATTCGTTGAGCTCTGTGAGGGGGTATGTGGTGAATACACGGTTTTACGAAAAAGATAGAAAGGAATCGTCCAACATAGATTGCATTTCAACCTAACAATTACGTGAATTGACCAATCCCGTCCACAAAAAACTATTCTATAACTTCACCAAGCTAGTGTTCATCAATAAACAGCTCGAGCGTGTGAGGAGAAACTCACAATCGTAAAGAATGTAGCATAAAGCATATATATCAACTAGAGTTTAAACTCCGTGCATTGGAATGAGTCTTTATTCAGATTCCACCACTTTTTCTCAGAAACAATATCTTGAGCTTCGAGGGAATCCAAAGGCGGAAGGTTATCTATATAAACAAACCATTATGTAGTAGCATTCATAACAAAATCATACCAAAGCCTAATATTTGTGTATCTTTTGTACCCTAAAACAAACCATATACATGTCGAATTTGAGTTTCCTCAAGTTCAACTATAGCTTCTCATGGAAGCCCTCCTCTTCACGCAAGCATTTAGCCCAGAAGAACAGCTTCATATCAAGACAAACATCGAATAATGAAGGACAAAGTTTCCAACCAAAAGAAGAGGAAATGAAATGGGTGTTCCAGAAATTTGACACCAACAAAGATGGCAAGATCTCACTTGAAGAGTACAAGGCTGCTGCAAGGGCTTTAGATAGGGGCACTGGGGAAGCTGAAGCAGTCAAGGCTTTTAGGGCGATGGACTCTGACGGAGATGGCTTCATTGACTTCAGAGAGTTCGTGGAGATGCTCAACGGAGAAGGTAGGATTAAAGAAGCGGATATCAAGAATGCTTTTCAAGTGTTTGATTTGAACGGTGATGGGAAGATTAGTGCTCAGGAGTTGTCCCAAGTTCTCAAGAGGCTAGGAGAGAGTTGCAGCCTTAGTGCATGCAAAAAAATGGTCAAACGGGTCGATGGAAATGGAGATGGTTTTATTGACTTGAACGAGTTTACGAGGATGATGATGAGTGGGAAGAAACTGGGCTAAGTCTTTAGACTTTGGGGACAACCAAGAACCATCGGTTATCTTGTTCATTGTTTATGTTGTTCGTGTCTCAAAATATTTTGTATCTTTTTCTTTTCTTGAGTGCTAGAATGGTTATAGTAGTTTGTTGGTCCAATGTATGTGATTAACTGACTATCATGCTTAGTTAGTAACAGGTGTAATAGTTCTGATATATATATATATATATATAGTGTTAATGTTACTTTGTCTTTGATTTCTTGCCCAGTTGTTTTCTCACTCTAGATAATCTCTTATACATCATGCTTGGAAAAACTGTAATTATGATGTGAAGCAAAATGAAACCAGAGAAGAGACCTTAAGATATAAGTTATGACACAGCTAAATCACGGGTCCATGACAGACAAATTGAAGCAGCTCTTTAATTGCAATTAGAAAAAAAACACTCCTAAAGCACTGAATCGTTTAATCAACAAACAGTTCTTAATTAATCTAACGAGTCTCCTGTTCTTTCTACTAGGAGAAATAATTTGAAGGTTCTTCACCACATATTTATAGTGGAGTTTTTTTAGAAGCCCGAAATTATGTTTTGACGTGACTATGTAGAACAAATTTTCTAAAGGTTCTACAAGTTAATAAATAACTGGTACCAATGGTTATAAAAAAATTCTTTAGAACATTTGATGCAGTATGTGATTATATATTCTCCTACCATTAATAAAGCAGCATTATAGAAAATTGAGTTCGTATCAACACATTAATGGCAGGGACATCTTTATTCATTTATTATTGGGGTTGCAGGCATTTTATGGGGAGAGCATAACTCGTATTCATAGGTAATTAATTTAATTGGATAGACGTTCGTGTGACCTAGATATTCCTGAGATGCACATTTGCCTTTGCCTTCTCATGGAGTTTTGTTTTGTTTACATTTTTTGAGGCATTAAATCAACCAAAACAAAATGGTGTTGGAATTGCGTACGTACTACAACTCTCGGTGATGCCACCATGAAATTTCTCTAAACAACCACTTCCAAGGCCCAAAATTTATAAACAATACTCAGCTTGAAAGAACATAAGCAGGTGATGACATTAACTCAATTAAACAAAGTTATCTGCTTACAGCAACCCGTGTGAGTTTTGAACTGAGAGCAAATCGCCTGTTGCGGCGTTTTATTCTATCAATGTATCGGAAATTCAAAGGAAACAACTGCACACAGATTCTGCATTTTGATGATCCTTCATTTGAAGTGTTTTTTTTTCTCTTACCATTGCTAGGTGGGCCATACATCCAAGAAGGTAGAACCCAGAGTTCGCAAAGTATGGAAAAAGAAAGACTCGATATCGTACGCTAAGGCAATGAAAGGGGAAAGCATGACAACGACAGTGTTGAGGGATGGAGGGGAATGGGAATCCAAGTAGATCGTGAAGAAAATAAATGGCTAAAACGGAGCTACATTGGGTGTTTGCATCGAATTGAAGAAATCAGGGACAACTTCTTCATCAACGGAATGAACTATATTCAGATGAGATCACTCTTATCGATATCGTATAACGGAAGATACCACGACTCCAAAATCTTTTATGAAGGTATATAACAGAAACCATAGAAATATCGTGATCAAAAGAAATACAATATATAGATATACATAACTTAAAAAAAATACAAAAATAATAAAAGAAATCATTACTAATAATAATATTATGTTTAAAAATTTAAATAACAATAATATCAAATCAAAATATTATAAATTTCAAGTTTAAAACTTAAAATAACAACTGAACATAAAAGAAATTGTTTTATGTTTCTAATTATTCCACTCTTCTTCAATTTCAATATAATTGTCTTCAATATTATCATATGGGACATATCCCTTCTTTTTTTCTTTCAAACTCAGAATCTATGTTATCATGCAATTCATTATCAATTCTATATTGAATCTTCTTCTTGTTGTGGATCAAGTTGCACCTTGACCTTTCCTAGAAGCATGAGAAAATCCAATGGCAATACCATCATCACTTTATGGTTATTTTCTTTTATTGGCCGCTTGTCTCCTAGTGTAAATTATTGGTTCTCCAACACCACCTAAAACTTCATAAATAGTTGTCTAATTAAGAGTGAGATCATCATTAAAAACCAACTTATTTCTCCCTTTTCATTATCATTATCATCATCTACTTGTCCTACTAACCACTCATTGCACTTATCAATGTCATTTAGTACAATAGGGTTTATTTCATCTATCATATTGTATCTTTGAGCAAGTTGTTGCTTATACTTTATGTAAATCAAATCATGCAACTTTTTGCGCTTCAAACTACTCCTTTTTTTTTTAATGAATATGCATTATGAATAAGTAAAATGTGAATTAATTTCTTTTTACATTCTACCAAAAAAAAATAATGAAATGAGTCATGTCATGAAAAATAATTATTACTTGCTCAAAATACATTTAGAAGCCTATGAATTGGTTAAGAGGGAATTTCATTTTTATATATGCTACACAATTGGTTTTGGGGCAAAATATGGATTGATGGGTGCTTAGTATCCTCTTCTATATCTATTTTAGTTAATAGATCGCCTACTTATCAATTTTACCCTACAAAGAATCTTAGACCGGGTGATCCTCTTGTTCTTCTTTTCATTATAGTAACTAAAGGGTTTGAGAGGGTGGTTAGGAAGATCGAGGGAAACGGGTTGTATGATGGAGTTAAGGTGGGACATAATCAAACCTAAATATGCATGCAGTGTAGAAAGGAAAGCATATATTGTTTGCTGGAAGCATTACTCTCATAAAATCTGTTATGTCTGCTATCCCATTATATTACTTATCTCTTTCTATTTGCCTGTGGGTGTTGAGAAAGAAATCAGGAGGATACAAAGAGAACTCTTATGAGGTGGGGGCATGACTTGAGAAAAATTGCTTAGATAAAGTGAGATAGTCTTTGCTTACCTAAAACAATAAGGAGACTAGGCATTAAAGATCTTAGGGAGTTTAATAGAGCATTATTAGGTAAATGGAAGTGGAGGCTTGGAGGGGGAAAACAAGGACTATGGAAAGATATTTTAGTATCAAAATATGGTTCATGGAGAGGGTTAGAGAGACAAAATGAGTCAAGCTTAGATTCTTAGTGGTGGAGGGATATTAAAAAGGCTTGTGGGAGTGGTAATGATAAGTGGTTTGATAATAATAGGGGATGGAGTATTGGAAAGGGGAATAAGATTGAATTCTAGAGGGATAATTGGCTTGGTGAAAATTTCCTCATAGCTAAATGACTAAGAGTCTTCTCTACTTTTTATTTGAAAAAGGGTACTATGGACCAATTTGGATCATGACATGAAAATCAATAAATATAAAAGGGGTCTTGGTGAAGAGAACGGTTCCAATGGGAGAGTGATATGTTAAATGAATTTCTGAGAGACTTAAATAAGGTCTTTATTAACATTCATATGAAAGATGATTGGTATGGAAGAATGTATCATAAAAAACCTACAATGTAAAATCTACTAATTCAAACTCTACTCACAAAATAATCATAATATTTGTTTCAATTTTGAGGTTTTCTAGAAAATAAAAAGTTTTACCCTCAAGATAATGTTTCACATGGTGAGTTATTTTGGAGGAAGTATCTACATGTGAAAATATTTTACACAAGGATATACAAGTTGGGAATGGGTTTTGCATGTGGAGCAGATTTGAAAAACGCTAGTCTTATTTTCTTCTGTTGTATGGAGTTCATCAAAGTGTGACAAATGATTGATAGATGGGTAGGAAGATCTTTTATACACTTCAATGAGATTGAAGATAATTTTAATTAATTTGATTTACCTGATACATTACAAGAAAATCAATAAATAAAAATCAACTTTAAAGACCAATAATAGTTAGTCACTTTATTAACTAAACTACATACTATTGTAGAGACTAAACAAATTATTGGTATCTAAAGTAATTTTTATTATTAATAAAATTTATAAATTTTATTAATAATAAAAACTACTTTAGATATCAATAATTTTTTTAGTCTCTAAAATAATATTTAATTTAATCAATATAATGACTAATTATTTTTTATTTTTAAAATTAATTTTTATTTTTAAAATTAATTTTTATTTAATAATTTTCTTATAATAATATAAGTGAAAAAATTAATTAAATTTGAAGATGTGTTTGGATACCAAGTATATGAGGAATTTAGAATCAGGAAAACAACGTTTTGTTCTAAATTCCCTCCATTCCCAATACCTTAGCATGGTTTGTAACGTACGTATAATGGAATACATGGAAAAAAAAAATTGTCTCACAGTTGTTATAGGAAAATATTAAAGTAATTTAACTTTTATATCATTTTTAATTAGGTATTATATGTTATTATATGTATTGTTTAAGTATTGTGGTCACATGTAAATTACCTTTTAGAGTTATTAAATTTAAAAAAACAAAGGTTAAGATGAAGTGTATTTTTTATAAAATTAAAATGTAAGCAAATTCATTTCTACCGCATATACTCCATCTGTTTCACTTTATATATGTCCTTCACTTTATATATGTCCTTTTTAGAGAGAGAAAATTGTCCACGATTAATTATCCTTTTTACAAAACAACACATGCAATAAATATTCTTTCAAGGCAATCCTTAATCAATACTTCTAAGCGAGTAATTAATTAGAGATAAAGAGTGTATATTTATAACCTTAGACATATTATAAAATATAGTAAAATGGAGAGAGTTGGAGGATTAAGTTATCCATGATAAATTTAAAAGTCATTGTCTATTCTCACATTTTAATTTCTAAAAATATAACAAGAAAGGGTATGATATACTATAATTAATGGCTTGATACATCGTATAAGTTTTTTCATTTTATTTTCTGGCCTATCATATAAAAATATTTCTTATATATTGAGTGAATAGAATAATAAAATAATGTTTTTTTTTAAAGTGCCAAACTCACAATTGGCGAGTTGCTAGATTTTCATTTTATTTTTTAATCATATATCAATGTAGAAAAATGTGATGTACAAATCAATAATGACATTATCAAATTGAAAACTAAAAAGAAAATCGACACTCACACATTATCTAACACTAACAAATAAAATAAAAATAGAGGCAATGCGGAATTTTCCAAATTTGAAAAATGTTATTTTTATATATATCGGACATATTATTGCCAAGTTAGCAAAAAATATAAATTAATATGGGAGCCCCAAAATGTGAGGATAATTAATGAATAGCTTTAGCAAGCGTGACTTGGCCTGTTTTAACTTATATCACAGTGCAAGCACTGGCTGAAAGAAAGCCTCTTAACAGCATAAGCACTTTTGGAAGTTGTTTTTCAAATGTAGGTCCATATCTGTCTCCAGAACAACTCTCAGAAGAATCATTACTCTTCACACATTTCTTTTATTACTATTACCTCCAACCATGCTCAACAGTAACCATTTTCAATGATCAAACAGTAGTACTACTATATTACAATCTTCACTCCAATTTTGCATGAATTTTACTATGAGGTTCCATTTCCCAGCTTTTTATATTACAAAAAGTATTTCACGGGTGGGGATAATCCATCTCTAAGACACCCTCCAACAAGGTTTTTTTTACATATTACATGAAATAATCTTCCTGTTATTCAATCAAAATAGTATGTTGAATATATGTTCATGAATTTTGTTCCCACTTTCTATGGTTGAATCACCTTCTAGCCAAACAATATACAATTAGTTTATGTATAAATTATATATAAAAAAAAGTTATTCTATTATTTTAATAAAAGTTTTTATGCAGAAATTATACACAAAAGAATCATCTATAGCTAGTAATTAGCTCGTTGTTGAGATCTGGCATTGGGAAAGGAGCATAGAAATTAAATATAGAAGAAGTTTTTAATGTGAATTAAGTTAGGTTTAGTATCACAGGCAATAAGATGGAAGTAGTTTTAGAAGGAAATGGAAGACCAAATTGAAGAGGCTTTTAATCTCCAAGAATTTGCCGAATGTGTTTGACTGGTCCATGTTCGAAGGCTTTCATTTGTGGGAATCAGCCACATGTCATAACCCCATTAGCAGAATCACTTGAAAAGAGCTGAACCACGTGAGTGACAACCTTGTCCTTTGCTGCAGATTAATTTTTCAATTTTTTATTTTGTTAATAAACTTTTAGTTGTCTGTGTCCTTTCCCTGCATGTTACCAGGCTTTATTGGTCCTGAAGACTAGTAATTCCACTTCTGAACAATAGTCCAAGAGTTCAAGATTATGCCCCTCTCACCCTTTTCTTTCTCTCTCTCTCTCTCTCTGCCATTTCCAAATCAAATAATGATATGTTGTTATTAGTAACAATTTGTATGATTGATTACATTTGTTGATTCATGGACGTTAGCTGTGTTTGTTTCCTCCCTATGATTGGCATAACAGAAGTTGCAATTAGGATGCAAAGCCATTTGGTGCGTACCAGGAATATTTACACGATAAAGACTCAAACAGTTATATGAATTTGTGATTACTGATTGGTGAACACCATAGCTGTCCAACTTGGAAGAAGGGAAGGAAATTTACATGTCTCAACATGGCCAAATGCAAGCAACTCATGTACCAGCTAGAGAAAGATAGTGATAGATACAAGACTAGAATATGACCTTGTAGTTAAAACTTGAAATGACCTTGAACTTATTAAAAACATCCCCTTGTGGGCTTTGGCTCTGTATAGAGGTTTTAAAGTGATTTAAACTTCACTTATTACGGTTGACTCATTAAGGATTAATGCTGTTAAAAAAGGTTGAATCTAATTTATCTTTCTTCTGATATATATTATAGTGTCGGATTCATTACACTTTAGTGATACTCGATTTATGTCTGTGCAGAAGCTATCATTTGTAGTTGTTGCGTAATTTGTAGTGATTGAAATAAAAATTTAGTTAAAACTCGAGTCTTGAACATGTTTCCAAACCAAACATCAGCAAAAAAATGAAAACAACTTAAAACCAAAAAAGAAGAAAAAAACATGACTTGGCACAGCTAGGCTATCCCTTTTAACCCGGACGAATTAAATAAAAATTGAATCAATTCAACTCACAACAAAAGTAAACAAATATTTTGATAATTTATTTCAAGACTTGGATCTAGTAAGTGATGCCACTAAAATGTTGTATCTTCCTCCTCACCCATATATGTGTTGGCTATTGGGGATTTAGTGGTTTGAATTTGAATTAATAAATGTGTGTCCTAATAAAGTTGAATATGATTATCTAATTGAAAGACAATCCAGAGTCACGTGGTCACTTTGATCCGTTAGTGTCGCCAGCTCATTCCCTGGCTTTGTTTGATTTTAGAGTCAAAGTTGGGTCAATTATGAGAGATGAAATGTGCATGCATACAGCATATGTGCATGTGCATGCCGGTCCTCTCTGTAACTGTAAGCTGTAACTCTGCCTCTGTGCTACTTTGGTGGTGGTGGTGGTGGGAGCCTTCAAACTTTCATCGATTCAAAAATATTCCAACCATTTAACTCTCCTTTATCTCAATACCCCATTCCTTTAATTTAAATGTCATTGTTGTTGCTTTCTGTACCTCAAATTATAATGCTTGCTAACTGCTATCAACTCTCCTTCTCCATGACATCACCTGAAGAGAACAACAAACATGCCAAACCTTTTGTTTATGCATTGGTTGTTTTTCAAGATGTTACAAAAGAAAAAAAAGATAATGCATAATAATATATGTTTTGTTATTGCTATGCATTGGATGATGAGATGACATGGTTAAAAGTGCAAGTTCTTCGAATCTTCCCAAAACTTTGTTTATATGTTGCAACATGAAACACAAGGGATTGGCCTAAAAAGGAGAGCTTTTGCATCAGTTACAACCAGCCAATGGTCATGGGGTAAAGGGCGAGAAGGAAAATAAATAAACAGTTAAAATACTTAATTTGATGGCAGTTCCACGCATTCACAATTCACATGTGTCCAAGAAGAGCAGCGTAAACTGGAGACAGTACAAATCTTGAAGATTGACCGTCATTGAAAGCCAAATTGACATGTCATGACAAAGCATCATGTCAAGGCATGCCATGCATGTAAATAATAGTATTTATTAGCAAAGATGGGAAGAAAAATCCAAAGGAAGATCCCTTCTGTGACACATATAAATACAAACATCTGCTGTAAGTGGGGTTGCAACAGTGTGAAAGAGGGGGTCCCAAGTGGAGTTTATTGTTTCTACTTCTCGCATGCATCCATTTTGTTTTCTTTTTATTTTAGAGGTGGTGTTGTGAAATCTGATGGCATGCTTAGACATGTACAACAACTCGGAGCACAAGCGTGATGATAATCATCATCATCATAATCATCAGATTGCTCCAATGAGCCCTAGAATCTCTTTCTCAAATGATTTTGTGGATGTGCAGCAGGCCATGAAGCAACAAGAGCAAAGAGGCTCAAGATCAGACGCACCTGCAGTATCCTCAGACTTCGAATTTTCAGTCACAAACTACTCCATGATGAGTGCTGATGAGCTTTTCTTCAAGGGCAGGTTGTTGTCGTACAAGGACAATTGCAACAACCACATGATGCAGCAAAGGGCCACCACTACCACCACTCTCAAGGAAGAGCTCCTCATAAATGACGATGAATATGATCAGGGTTTTTCTCTCAGGCCACCCAAGGCCTCCTCAACAAGGTGGAAGGGTCTTTTGGGTCTCAGAAAGACTCACATTGGCTCCAAGAAGCCTCACAAGGGTACTGAAGCTTCTTCAGAACCAAGGTCTGCATTGGCCAATGAAGCGCCTCCAATTTCTCAGGTCATAAATTTATCTCTTTTTTTTTTCAATTTTATATGTTTATTTATTTATTTTGGTTTTTCTATCGCTAGAGATTTAGCTTTTAACGAGCTCAGTACTGTCATATGATATACAAAATCTATCTTCACCTGCGGGACTTAATTTGTTTGTTGTGTTTATTTTGGTTTTTCTTTGATGTGATCACTGGCCAGTTGCATGTCTGATAATTGTCTCTTTGTTTTTTGGTGTAATCCAGGAACTTCTAAATGAAGGAGACTCAAATTATGTTCCTTATGGGGTTGGTGAGTATTGAATATTTGTAGAGGAATGGAGCTTCTCTCTTTTTCTCCTTTCTTCTTTGTTTCTTTTTGCCTTTTCTTTCCTTGCTGTCAAGGTATGTTCTTTTTTGTTTTTCTCTTCGTTGGGATGCTGAGTTAAGTAAGTTTGTTTGTGTTAGGATTTGGCTATTTTCTTTTATTCTCTCTTGTAATTTCTCTTGATCTCGTAGAATGTAGAACTTTCCTATTAGCTGTACAAATTATTTTGCTTCTTGCATTTCCATATTTCACTCTTTTTTCTTTTACAGTAGAAGAAAAATGTTTTTATCGACATTGATTTCCCCTAACCACGACACTAGACTTATATAAATGTTGATTCCTGCGAAATAAATGTCTCTTATATATCATGAACGCTCGAATCTTATGCCAGCCGCCACAATAGATTGAGAAAATCACTATAATAATTGTGTACTACATTTTATTTTATACAAAGGGAAGAGAGAAAAAAAAAACTGCATTGTAAGACGGATAATGGGATAGAGAGTAAGAAAATAGTGTTATAAATGTTGTAAAAAATTAAAAATGTTAGAATATATAACTCCAATATGATTCGGTTGTCATTATTGATATATTTTTTTTGTTGCTGTTGAAATGGCACAACTCTAAACTATAGGTTTTTTAGAATGTAGTGGGAAAAGAAAAACTGTTTATCTGTAAATTTAGTCCAACTGTGAAGAAAATTTACGAAGTTCATCACCGAAATTTATTTTGAGTACGCTTTGTTAAGTGATATACATAGAAGAAGAAAGGACAAAAAAAAACTGTGTTTAATTGACTCATGTTCATAAGAGTGTTTCCTCCCTCTCCTTTCTAATCACTTCGGAAAAATGCTTTTGTTTGCAGTTTACTTTTTCAATCACGAGACTTTTATACATATATATAAAATCCTCATTGGTGCAGATCTTGTTGTGTGTTTAACTGTAGTTTGTCGTGTGCAAGAGACATATGTAATATTAAAAACAGTATATACTAATTCTACATCTTTTTCTGAAACAAGCTGTTCGAGTTCGAGATTCTCAAAAAATTCATAATACTTTTTAGAAATGAAAAATAAAAGAATAAAAAGAGATCATTTTTTGGGTAAGTTAAAGATATAAATTTAGAAAATTTATATAAAAGGAATTTTATAAATCAGTTTGAGAGAAAATCTTTTTTTCCCTCGTTCAAGGCCTTGAGGAAAAACTTGTCAAAACAATATTTACTCTATCATAAATGGAGTTGTAAATTTTATGGGATAATGCTAGCATATAAAAAATTCAAATATTTGATATCGTAAATTTTAAAAATATCGAAAGATAAATATATATATATATATAGAAAATTTACTTTGGAGAAAAAAAATTAAAAAAATAGAAGGAGTAATTTAAAAAAATAATAATAATAAGATAAATATAGAAAAGAAAATAAAAGAAAAAAAATGTAAACTTAAAATTCCAAAACAAAATGGATCTTTGAGTTTTGACTTGGCTGTTGTTGTTGTTATATAATGCTTTAATGAGTGCTGCTTCTTGTATTTACCTCTGAAGAGGTTTATAGTGTTATTTGGTTTTGGGCTTTGTCCTTTCGTTCAACCCAGAAGAAAAACGAAAAGTAATTTATATAAAATAAAATATATGCCCCAAGTATAAGTTATAAGAGTTTAGAATTGAAGAAATTCTTTTTTCAAATGGAGGCAAATTTATTCTGAGATTTGAGGATATAGGTTCCGTTGGGCTATTTGCATTTTTTTTTTCTTTTTCTCCCTATATGACATTTTTGGACAAGATTATACAGACTAACAAAAACAATTAGTTCAGCTGTTGTATGTCTTGTAATAGTGATCAGAGAAATTCTTTTTACGATAATATCTGGTAATAACATGTTTCTCTTGTATTATTTTTTATAAATTAGTAAAAATAAACTTTTTGTTGTATTAAATTTGTGTGGTGTTAGTAGAGAACCTATAGTTTTTTAAATAGTATTGAGGTGTGCTAAATGCAGACTCAATAATCAAATAATTTCATTAAAGAAAGGTTACATGGATGGGACCACTGGGTTCGTCTTTTACTTCCTGTACGCACCCATTATTACTAACTACACCTTATACAACAAAAAAGACTAAAATATCTCCTTCATTGCACCGTGTCACTACTGCCGCTACTGGTGTCATCACTATCATTGTGCCATCACCGTTGTACCTTCATTCTTCACTGCACTATTTGACAGGATGAAAAAGAATAGATAGTTCGTTTTGAAAAAAACTCATTCTAGAAAGCTCGTTTAAAAAGGTATTATTTATGTTTTACAAAGTTTTTTTAGAAATTCTATTTTAAAAAACTAATTTAAAAAATATAGTTTAGAAAGTTCGTTCTGAAAGGTTGTTTATATTCTCAAAAGCTTGATCCAATAATTTTATTTTGAAAAGTTCAGTCTAAAAGGTATTTTATATACGTTTGTTTTGTAAATTTGTTCTAGAAATCCTATTCTGGAAATTCTGTTCCAAAAATTATTTTCCGAAAATTCTGGAAAACTTGTTCACGAATATTTCATAACATTCCATTTGGAAATCATTTTTAGAAAGGGTAAAGTGGTCATTTTAAAGTTATGGTAATTCATTTAGAAATTTTTGGGTGCAGGAAGAATAAACCCAACGTTTTTAGAATAATATGGGGCTGGACAGAGCAATAAGCTGGGCAGCCACTTCCACAGAAACTCATTAGGAGCAAAAGAGTTGGGCTTTTCTGCTTATTGGTAAAGGGGCAGTTTCTTCCTGCACCCCCACAATGTAATGCAAAGACAAAAGTATCCTTATTATTTTTGAAAAACCCCAAAATGCACATAAGATCCATACTACTTTTTCTTCTTCCGAACAATGCAATTCGGTAGTTTTATGTAATCGGAAATCCACATTTATTTTTTTTACATTTTGGATTGGAAAATCCATAAATCTTTCGGATTGGGGATTCCATAAATCTTCCAGATTGGGGAATCCATAAATCTTCCAGATTGATGAGTCCAGTAAGCTTCCAAATCCATCAATCTGTAACAAAAATCAGGCTTCTGGATTCAGCAATCCAGAAATCAACAATTTATTAACAATTGCTTCTAGAACACCCCCTCATTTGAAAAAAAACATGATTCACTTCTGGATTGATAAATCCGTAGCACATTCCCAAATCCTGATTTCTGGTAACTCCAAAAACTCTATAACCACCAATGTTCCTAAAAAAAATTTAATTCTTACCTCTAAAAACCAAACAATACTTCGATAATGTAACTCACTCTTCCACCTTACTCCGCACAGCTAAAATAACCTTCCACCAGCACCTGAGATGAATCAAGAAGATGAATAGTGCCAAAGAAACTCCACCATGGCACCCTTTTTTAAATAAAAGATCAAGGTTAGTTTTGAGATTTTTAAAATTATGGGGGTGCAGGAAGAAAAATGCAAGGGTGCAGAAAGAAGAAGCCTGGTTAAGGACCAGAACAAATTGGCCCATTAGCTTGAAAAAAGTTGTTTCTATTTTTTTCCACTTTTTACTGAAATTTAAGAAAAGAAAAGTATCATTTTACTTTTAATTTCATATTTGAAATTTTTTTTATCTAAAACGTAAATACAATAAATTTTATTTTCACCTGTTTATAATATAAATTTGTCGAAACAAAAAAGGTTAGAAAGAAGCTGGTTGATTAATGTTGTTTGATTCTTAATGGTGTGTATAAGTAGAAAGACATTTTTGAAAAAAATGAACACATTCCTATGATTTAGATCTGAAAAAAGATTAATTTTTAATTGTTATTTTTCTGGCATCGAATCTACTGAAAAAAGAAAAAAAAAAACATTACGGCATGCAGGTTTCATTTAGAAACAAATATTAAATGGATATATTTTTAATTAGCTTTTGGATTTATTAAAATTAAATATAAGGAATAATAGCATTAACTTATTAGTTAATGGGATGACGTAGACTACAATTTTGAGGATTGTCAAGTTATCTACAAGTTCTATAATAGTAATAAAATCTGTCTAACGTAAAACTCCATTAACTACATTTAACGATAAATAAATATTATCAAAACTATGAATCCTTTGTTCCAACTTTAAATTCGTTGCTTTAGTAAGCTTAATGCATTCGTTTTGTTTCAAACGAGACGGTTTCATCTTAAAAAAACTTCTCAAATCTTTGTAAAGTAAGGAAAAATCATTATTATAAACTATTTACAATCTTAACTTGCATTTTATAACAGGTTTTTTAATCCAGGTTAGAGTAAATCTACAAAGACTTATTTAATTCAATAAGGTGTCTATTAGAGAAAAGTTGGAAGACCTAGAAGTTAAAATGGACAATATATTGAGAGGAAGTCCATGTTTCACACTAAATCATAGGATTCTATACTTACACTCGATTGATTGAATACATTGTATACAGTACAAATATTGGACTAATTTTTGAGCGGCAAGAAGAGTCTTGCGGCACTTCATCATCAACACATCTCACAGGAAGTGATATTCTTTTTTCCATTCTGTTTTTGATTTTTTTCATTATGGTATCAGAGTCATTTAGAGCTTATCCTAACGAGTATTTGTTGGGCTTATCAAACTATCCGCTATCAGGTCTTTATCAGATCACCCATAATATGTTGTCCCACACACAAGTTGTCACTCTCGGCATAAGGGGGTGTGTTGGAGATCTCACATCGACTAGAGATAAAGACATTTCATTATATATAAGTGGATGCAAACCTCACCTTATAAGTCAATTTTATGAGGTTGAGTTAGGCTTAAAGTCCACTTCTTAATAGATAGAATTTATTACATATGTTAAGTGTGCAGGTATAACCAACACCTTCATCAAGAAATATCAATATTCAAAGAAGAACTACATGTGGAGTTAGGGTTAATACCATGTGTTATATCTAATATTTACTTAAACAATTTGTTAGACCTAAGATAAACATACTGCAGTTTAAGGTTTTGATAGAGACACTATTATTTTTCCATGTTAAATATAATATATAATTTGTGTCTTAAACGTACATGTAAAGTGTACAGCAACATTGTTTATTTAAATCTTCCTTTTTAGTTAAAATTATGCATCTATATGTTTAATTGCACACTGCATTCAATAATGGTTACATGTTATCAAAGCAATTACGTAATACATATGATTTGTTGGTGTTGCAATAAGTAATCAAACTATATTGTTAAAAAAAATGTAATGCATTAAATCTATTTGTTCTTTTTGAAGATAATGTTTATGAGAGAAGATCTATAAGATTTTTCTCCGAAGTTAGATTAGTACTTTGAAGTGGAAGGATACTACTACACTAGTATACTTCTATTTACATTATTACCTCATATGGCGATTAATTAATAATAAAATCTTTGCAGCTAATAATGAATGACAGTTTTCCTCACACAAGTTGATTTTGTTTAGATATGTGATTAAGCACGTGGATAAAAGCAAGGGTTAAACAAGTTTAGAAGGTGATTAGGTAGTGATATTTAATCCAAATATATGTATATTCTGATAGATGATGCATGATTAGAAGGAGTGGTGGGATGGGGAGACCGAAAGCAACTAAGAAAAGAGAAAAGTGCGTTGGAAAGTGGGTGTGAAATGGAGTTAGCATTGCGAGCAGCTAAGAATAATTAAAGGGCAGAAATGGATAGGGCAGATAAATGGTGAGATAAAGGGTGAGTTAAAGGGTGAGGGAGGAATATTAGGAAGGAGAACTTGGTAAGTCAAAATTCCACGTGGGTAAGGAGGGACCAAAAGTAGCATGAAAAGAAGCGAGAAGTGAAGTGAAGAGGAATAGGGCACAAGATCCAAGAAGAATAGTACGTACCCAAGTGACACCACTCTGTAGATCCATGTTTCTGTCCAGTGCCACTGTGCCACTTCCCTTCTTTAATACCCCTATTCCTACTACACCCATCGTCCTATTCCTCCCAGCTACCTACCACTCTCTTCATCACTCATTCAACTGCCACAACCATATTAACATAATAAAACATAAACATGCTTCCAATATTTCACCGCCCTCTTCTTCTTCAACAACAACATCATCATCATCTTCATCTTCTTCTCCTTATCCTCAGTTTCAGCCTAGAACCGCCCCCAACCCAAAACAGACACTATCCCTATTCTTTACCTCAGCCTACTCCCTGACACGAATTACACCATTTTAGAACGTTTCGCTATCAACCGTTGATGCATCAAATCAGCGTACCATTGAAGGTTGGCAGGGCCCGCAAGCCTAACTCTCCTCTCTCTTCTTTATGATCCAGCATTGTGGGTTTAATTTACTGCCGCTTCCCTTTTCCGGGGATATATGCCTATTTCAAGTGCCCACGTGCACTTGTACCTTCAATCTTCGTTTTAGCTACGGATTACCATTTTAACCACACTTTGCGTCTTTAGATCCATCGTACTTCCCTCTGCTATTCCTTCTCTTATTTCTTATGGCTCATCCTTCCACAACATATGTATTAAAGGGTGTCTTTTGATCCATTCAATTCAAACATAATGTTAACCCATATGGCATTGTCTCCTATATATATGCATATATATGTCTTTATATATATAATAATTGGATCCTATGTCATGTAATATTTCTAATCTCTCTCCATTTTTATTAATAATAATAATATCAATATCTCAGTCCCGCCTACTGCTGACGCCTACATTATGCCCACATCTGTGAATCGCACCAAATATTATTTCAACCAACGAGCGATGTTGTCCAGATGGTTATCATGCAGATGCCTTCTCTCGGCAACAATAAAGACACGGAGACAAAATAAAATAATTAGTAGCCTTGAATTTGTTCTAAAAGTAAATCAGTACTGCTACTAATTTGTGGACGTGAATCTCGACCTGTTTTACGTACGTTGTACCTAAGGTTGCGAATTGTGTTGTTAATTATTGGTTAACACGGACTGCAAGGGAAAGGACAGCTGAGGTGTGGATAAGCAATATACTATTTCATCTGTGAATTACATTTTCCTTCATCCACTTGTCGTGACATGCGTCATGTAAAAGAATATCCAGGGGGACCTACTAGATAATTAGAATATATATATATATATATATATATATATATATATATAGAGAGAGAGAGAGAGAGAGAGAGAGAGAACTTGTTGTATCTTTCATTAATTTGAATTTGGTTTCCTGTTTTCTTGTCCTACCTATGCCTGGTTGGTAAGAATAGTTTCACTGTTAAATAAATATATGATTGGAGGATATAAAATAATTATGCTCTGAAAGACACGCACGAGCACAACTTAATTATGAACGTATAAAATGATAGAAATAAAAAGTGCCACACAATCCGATGTTCATATACTACCATATGATCCCACTGAAACTTGGACGTGCTTTATTAACATTGTCTTCTAATTAAAGATGAGATGAATGTGTGTTTGGTTTCCACTTTTGGGAGAAGGAGAAAACCACACACAACAGTATATTTATATAAATGTGCACATGTTAGTAGGGGTAAAAGGGGAGGGTAAAGGTAAAGGTAAAGCTTGCTGGAGATTAAAAAGTTTGTAAGAATGAAGATCCTGTGCTGTCGAAGGATATCTGATATACTGATATCTCATCCGAATGATAGTGTTTGATTCGCAGTGCAGTGACTAAAACATAACGAAAAGCAGCAGTGGCGGAAGGCAAATCACGGAATCCACAAGCTGCAGCAGAGAATCTCAATCCTCACAACCATGTACTACTGCTGCACTATCTCAGTGCCCTAATAAGCCGCCTAGCTAGTACGAAGTGACAAACACGTTCCTCCCGCGCTACATGGCAAAATAATAAATTAAAAATTGCGAAACCAAAACGACGGCCGAATAAGGTCACACTAGCTACCTTCCATTCCATCTCTACATCCCAATATGGCTATGCAGCAGCAGGACCACAACTCCTCAACCCAACTATGTACCACTCTTCTGCTACCTAAACCCTTTCCTCTCATCTTCACCACCCCATTCCCATTCTCATTCCCAACTCCTCCTCCTCTCTCTAGTTAATTTCTCTCTCTTTCAAATGAATCCACCTTTGCCATAAATTCTAGTAATTAAACAAAACAACCTAACTAATTAATGATAAGCGTGTGTCTCTCTTTGAGGATTTAAAATTCTGATCAAGACCAGATACTTTCCGTTTTATGTATCTTAGTAGATAAGAAGAAGCGAGAATGGTACATGTGGAAACAACAATAACAATAATATTCCAATTTTTAGTCCGTTACCTATATTTGTTGTACTTGTGAAAGTGGAGTGGATTTTGTTGCAAGCTTGGAAGACTCTTCTCACATGGTGGGGCGTGGAGGGGATAATAAGATCAGCTTTCTCACCCTCTCAAACACGTGCCCGTAACTTACACGGCATGGTGCGTGTCTTTGCCCCCTCCCATGTTCAACATCTAAGCAAAACCTTGGCCTCCCCTCTTCCTACTACCTACTCCCACTCCTTTCCTTTCTCCAATTTCGCTATAAGTTGGTTAATCTTCTTCCTTCTCATTTTTTTTGTTATCTATTTTTTTTAAAAAAAATATGCAAAAGAAATGAAAAAGTAGACACAATCATACAGTCACTGACTTCAGTATACTCTCTGCAGAAAAGCGAAGTTTTAAAAAATAAATGGACAGGGGTTTTAGGGGCGCGCTTAGAGCGAAAACGAGAGAAGTTGAAGCCTGTAATGGAAGCGTTTGTTCTTCACAAAGGAAATTTACAGTATTCTGCACAAGCGAGCATTAAGCTGCTTCTCCGTACAGGGAACAAACGAAGCTCAACCTGTTTACCTTAACCACACCGAAATACAAAAGAAGCTGTAGACCAGAGAAAGGAGTCTTGGCTGGTGTAAATGATAATTAACATTGAAGAAACCAAAGACCTAGACTGGACTTAACAATATTATAATTAAAGAGAACAAAATGGCATGTTCAAATTGATCGGATTTTTTTTCTTCGGTGGCGAGACGCACACCTTCACGGCTTCAACTGAACCCACTCGTAGCGTCCTTCCAGCGGCACATCCTTAACAACGTCATAATTGTACCTGCAAAACAATTTTTTAATTAAAAAGGAATGACGGAGCTACATGATATACTAATTATGGTGTCAAAAACTAAAACTAAAACTAAAAAAAGAAAAAGAAAAAAGAGTGAGAGAGAGAAAAAAAGAAAATTCTACCAATTATAACTTACTTGTCTTGAAATCGTTTCTGAATGTCTTTCTCGGCGGTAACGAAGAATTCTTCCAGCTCCAACTCGGATGGCATGGTTCGCGCCTTTGACGAGTCACGGCGAGAATTGATCTCCACTGACTCCAGCTCCTCCGAATTTTCAAGAAGCTCGCTGGAACGGTTCATCTCTTTCCTGCAATGTCCGGACACGAAAACTGTTACGGTTCAGAATTATAGATAGAATAGAATGCGCAGTGCGGGAAAAGACACAAACACACGAGAGAGAGAGGAACAACGACTTTGAGTTTTGAAGGGAGGAAATTATCATGACTGGTGAGACATTATTTATTTCGTGCTTTTTTTGAACTGAAACTTGAATTATGGAGAAAAAAAGGGTAGGAGGAAAAGGTCCTGGATATGGAACTATAGCTTGAAGCAAATTCAAATTTAAATAAAATGAGATTGATTAAAAGACCTCTCAATTTGTGAAGCACCATTGCACGTCGACGTTTCAACTTGCGCGCTCTCCACCTGTAAAGGAACGTGGAATGCGGTGCATAATTTAGGTGAAGAAAAATGAATGAGCGAGAGGCTATACACAGACTAAATGAGCGAAAGGAACAGTTTAAGAGGAGTGTTGAATGAATAAAATGTATGACAGACAGGTTAAATAAGAAATGTAAATCCGTTACCTCCAGATCTAAGAGTTTGATCCTCTCCTCATCGAGACTGGTGGACCCATTGCTGGAGCAGCAAGAGGCAGGAATTTCAGTGGAGGTAGGGCTGAGGCAGCGTTGGTTGATCTCCGGCTGCTGCGGGAGAAGCGTGGGAGGTTTGACGAGGGAAGAAGAAGTGGTTCTGGGAGACTTGGAGGATTTTGGAGGATCTTGGTTGGTGCGGGCGATGGTCTTTCTCTTGGGAGTTGGTCGAGCTGAAGTGTCAGGGTCCATGGCTAATGCGGCTCGGGCTCGTGTTCTGACACCGACGTGAGCAGGCATTGACGTGCACTGTGAGTCCCTTTAAGTACTACAACTAACACTGCGTTCTCTCGCGAGGTGATTCCTTTTCAGGTGTTGGTGTGCGCGATGCTGCGTTGTGCGTTTTTTCGGGGTTGGGTTTGGGTTGGTTTGCTAATGTAAGAGAGAGAGAATGAGGGAAGGAAGGGGGTGTGGTGTGAGTGAGAGTAGTAAGTTGGTGCGCGCGTGTAGTACGGAGACGACGAAATTGTGATAATGACGAAAGGGCTTCAACGGTTGGGATTGGGCAATTGCTTTTTCTTAGTGGTGCTGGCAAGTGTGTGTGAGTAGTGTGTGTTTTGCATCGTGGTGGTGGCCCAGTCTCTGTTAACAGTGACGGGGAATCTAGAAACGGGAAATCTGACGGCGCCGTTATATATATGGATCCACTCAAGTTTCTACCCTGCGCCGTTGAGTGCCCAAATCCGCGTCTTACATCTCATGCTCCCAACCGGATTAAGGTTAAGACAAATCATGGCTGAGCTGGGATTATCACTATATTACACACTACAAAAAAAGTAACGTTGATTCTGTAGTGCAAAATGAGAATCATGCGCTTCTAGTGAAACCATCATCAGGTATCAGCGTTTCTTCCGAAATTCCGTTTGGTGGAGAACCCGTCTCAAGCAAAATAATTGTGTTATAAACCCCAATTACGGATTTATCCTTCCTATAAACAGTGAAACGCGAAAATGCCCTTCTATGCTCCCCACCACCATAATCCTGTCTGCGTGTCAAGTACACTACGATTTGCCCTTTCTCGTCCTTAAACAATTCAGATGCACAGTTTTTATTTATTTATTTTCCCCTTGGCTTAGCCATGAAGTACGTACAAGCGAGTGGTCACTACTCCCTACTATGCTACACCAACTTATTGTACCAAAATAAATAAAATTCTAATGTTTTTTCTTGAAAAAAAAAACAAAACTTCAATCTTTATTTACATGTAGGATATCCAAGTGCGTGTCCTTGGACACTAATTAAAATATATTAAATAAAAGAATCTTAAACAGGGTTTTGGATTAATATTCTCCCTGTAGTCTTTGGCCACACAATCTATCTTCATTTAATTCACTGTATTTTTTCTTTAGACACTAAGTTGTAGAAACATGTATTGAGTCATGGTACTAATTCCAGTTCTGCCTAATTCAAATCAATCCTAATTTTAATTCAAATCAATCCTAATTTTAATTTAGAGTAATTATTTTTTGCTTTGACCACAAATTGATTAAATTTTTTACTATTTGATGAAGCACGAAAGCTAAATTGACAAATGAAAAAATAAATGGTAGCATTTTATTTACTATTTCGTGTGTACTGATTAATACTTCGTGATGAATACACCGCGTTTTGTTTTAATTCTATCAACCAACTTCATAGTTGATAAATAAAATGTGGCTGGCTATTGACTAAAATCATAAAATTAACCTAAATTTTGCTAATGACTTCTTTAAAAAATTATATATACTTCTAAATATATTATTTCTGCCACGATATTTTTGGGTTCCTTTTGTTGGGAGGGGTATTTTGTTTGTTGAAGCTCGTATTTCCTTTCTAGTGCTACATTCTTAATTGATCACAATAAATTTTGAAATGGTGACATACAACAAATTAAGTGTAGGAGAAAAGAGCAAGGGAACATGACACATGGTCATTTAATTTAGGACCATACCGATTTCCATATGTGAGGTAAGTATAGATATTGAATGTAGTAGGATTGGATCATATACGGTTGAGATACGCATATTGCAATGTGCATCCACATACACGTGGGTCACCAACATCAATTGCCACCAAGTATACATACCATGTTCAAAACCAATTCAACCTAATTTTAAATTTTAAAATAGAATTACAATATCGTAAATTATAAAAATCAAACTTCATCAGATTACATTTTTAAATAATTTTATATTTTTTTTATAGCTGTGATTTACTCTGCGAAGTGCAAAATAGTAAGTTCTTTGTGTGTGATCTTCCACGGCAAAATAAGTCATTAACAATATGTTTTGGTGATAGGTATTGAGCAACTGCAGTAGAAAATGGTGAGTGACATGTTTTAAATTAGCTCCAACCTTTTGAAAATGGTTGACTTTGATCCATCGTCGTCTCCACTTTCAGTTACAGTTAAATAAAATAAGTGTCGTTTCCAACTGTTGTCGTATATAGTATAGAACTACCACAAAACACTATTCTCTGCACTTTTCTCTTTGTGCCCAATGATCTTCGTTGTCAGCCTCGTCCATTCGTCAAAGGTTCTTGCCTTACTCAGCCCATTCGCGTTTTCCTTTTCACATCCCAGTCGGTAAGTTATCTCTCCATCTCTCTCTAGTTTATATAGCAGTATACAATTTTTTTATGTAAAAAAAAAAAACAAATAAAAAAAAATAATTTTAGCATGAAAATTTTAATGTATTAAATATAATATTTATTGATTAAATTATTCCTAGTAAAAATGATTTCATAGAATTTTAGTAGTTAAATTGTGACTAAAATACTTAATAAAGTACAGTTAATTTTAATAACTAATACGTAAATTTATTAATCTATTATTAATGTAATAAAAACAATAATGACCTTTAGATAACAATGAGTATGTTATTATAATAAGATAAATGCAAGATTAATATATATATATATATAATCTTGAAAATGATACCTAATAAAAAAATTAATGCATTCATTTTACAAAATTTGTTAATTTTTTTTTTCTATATTAGATCAATATAATTTTTTTTTCTATACATTGGTTTATAATGACTAAGTTCATAAATTTATAATGTTTTTGATACTAAAACATTAAAAAGATCAAAATTAATGACAACACATAAAGTTATTAAAAACTTATATTACAGAGAAAAAAAAATGTTTTAAAGCTGTAACATTTCAACCAATTCAAAGTGTAATTGATGTGATTTGATTGTTAACTAATTTCAATAAGAAAAAAATGTATTGATTTAAATGACTTTTACTTAAAATTAAACTAAACAACACCACAAATCCCCCAATCTGGATCTACCTACATTTATGCTCATCCCAAAGTTTTATACAATTCTTTTTCTTGCTTTTGACAAAAAGAGATAAAAGTGTAGATATTAAAATTAAATGAAATATATAATCAAAATGGGATGAGATGATTTGATTTTGATATGAGCACCACACGGTTAAGCGAAATTAATGATCTCGTTATGAAAGTTGCGGTTTTCTTTATAAAGTTGATACAACTTATTACTTATGGTACCAGGACTCTTCCTTTCCTATAAATACTGTTCCCTGATTTAAAGCTTTTGATTGCAAAAGATCTTCAATTACTACATTTAAATTTAATTGACTTTTAATTCAATAATTGATTGTACAACATATATATTTATTAGTATACACGTGTATGAAATATAGTACATAATTTAAATTTGTGTATATGAAGAAGTAAAAAATACTGTGTTTGAAATTAAAGGCTCTGAAAACCTATGCATGATGCTGGTGAGTGGGGAACAGAAGATAAAGTAAAACGAAGCCAGCAAACCCAAGGGAAGAAAAAGGAATTTGTCCTTTCATCATCAGGTCATCACATTTTCCACAAAAATCAAAGCAAACTTTTTTGTTTCACGTATTCTTTATTTCCTTGAAAACTTCTGAATTGAATTACTTTTCATGTTAATTTGTTGGGCACTATCTTTAATGTGGTTTGAAGTTGAAGCCGGTAGTGTGTTAGACCCCAGTTGCACGGCCCCATTCCATGCACACACTGATGTGTAGACAGGTACAAAGTACCATGATTTGCATGCAAGGAATACTTACAAAGCATTACAAGACAATTTCCAGATAAATATTACTCAGTGGAGTTAATGCCTGTGAGCAAATCTCTCCTGGAAATGTACATCTTCAATACAAAACTAAATTTTATTTTATTTTCTAATCTTTAGTAGGTGATATTGGAGTTAATTTTAAATTTCACTCTTTAATATGATATTAAAATTATTTTGAGTCTATCATAATAAAAGTTTATTGGACCTATCTTATCACGTGTTATCGAATTACTCATAAATATATAGTCTCGTATACGAGTTAGTAGCCTCGACATGAAAGATCTTATAAGATTGAGTTAGACTTAAATGTACTTACTTCGCATGCATTTATATGTATTTGGATTTGAATAATAATTTTTAAAATATCAAAATAATATTATACTCTTATTAATATAATGTATTTTATTATTTTATCTTTTATATTATTAAATTGTTTTTTAAATTGAATTACTATTTATAACAAAAATTTATCTATATTTAAATTGTTAAAATTATTTATTTTATAATTATTTTTATAAACATGTTTTTTAAAAAATTTAATAATAAAAAAATTATTTTAATAATTACGATATTTTTATTTATTTTTTGCTATCATAATAAAAAAATGTATAATACTCACGTTTTTCATGTAGAAAGAATAAACATTTAATATTTCTATTATGTTTTAAACTATTTTATAATATAGTGGTTATATTCAAATATTTATAATTAATCTACATAAATATTTAATAAAAAATGTTTTTTTATTAAATTCAAAAAAATAACGCATTCAGTATGCTCATGTACTTTTCATACTATTTATAATAATATAAAAAAATTTCTCCAATTTTTTAGAATATATATATATATATATATATATATATATATATTATATGGCATTATATATTAATTAAAAAATTATTATAATTTTTAATATAATAATCATATAAAAATATTTAAAAAATACGAATACCGTGGTTGACCGTGACTGCTAGTTAATTCGAATGTAACAGTTTATGCATGCTTTTACCATTTCTGAGAAATAGATGATTAATAGCACTTGATATATAGTAAAAATATAAGTTTAGTTATAAAAAAGAAAAAAAAAATCAAGAATTTGGATGAGACTGTTTGATGGACATAATACCTATACATCCAACTAAAAATCATTCTTAAAACAGGACATTGAGCTGATAAAAAAAAAAAAAAAAAGACATTGAAATTTAGATTTTTTAATGTTAATAAACTTTCTATAAGTTTTAAGTCAATATCACAAGATTTATCTATATTGTTTAAAAGCATTGATTGATTACCATATTCTTTTATGGAATATGTTTTCAAATCGTAATCCAATACACGCTAACTTACATTGTTTGGGTTTAAGTATGAATTGACTTGGATTGTGAATACTACCTAGGATATTAATCTTTTCTTACATATTTATTAAAAAATCTCTCTATAATTAATTTATGAAGGAGATGGGATCATATATATATATATATATATATATATATATATATATATATATATATATATATATATATATATGATAGAATAGAACATTTCTTCTAAAAATAGTTCAATTAAAAATATTAATTAAATCAAATAAATATATTTCAAGCACAAATTATCTATTTTCTTAAAATTATTATGTGAAAAATTCCACGAATTATAGTTCTTTGATTAACTTACTCATTATCGAAACATATTAATAATATAATTGAATCAATACATTTTAATTAGAAAAATGTTAATATTCATATGAATTGATTCATATTTATTTTATAATTAAAAAAATTTATCCATTATCATTTGCGAAATATACTGATAATATAATTTATTCTCTTACAAGTTATTAAGTCTTTTATTATAATCTTTTATTATAATCTCTATGTGCACAATCCAAATGGCTTATAAACCAAAAATATGACGGTGACTTAATTTTTTTTATCAAAACTAGCAATTTAAGATAAAAAATAATTCCATCAAGCTTTCTTGCAGGATTAGACATATATTTTAGTATAAAAAGGCATTTAATTACGTGTCTACGATGCAAAGGTGATACCACGATAGAAATACTAAATTTTAGATTCCAAGTATAGATAGATATTTATAATCCCGAGTAAGATAGTAGAATAGTTATGTTAAAAAAAAACACATACCCTTGTCGACCATTAAATGAAATATAGCGTGTTTGCTTTACACAAAATGAACTTTTTGAGATATGTTAAACGTGAATATCCTCCTCCCGTACTAAATTCAGGCTCAACGTGGTTGAATTGCAATCCAAACACCCCTTTATTTAACTTCAGCAATGGGTCTTTTTTTGACTTTTTCTTTATTAGCCCTAGTTTTTGTTAGCATAGTTGTTTTTGTACCACAATTGTTATATAATTTTGTTCTTCATAGAAAGTGAGAACGAGTGTTGCTTTAAATAAAGGGGAACGAATTAAGTTTTTTTCAAACTTTTTATTTTTATTTAAGGATGAGTTCTAATAACATAACCTTCAAGTTGATAATTTTTTAAAATAATAATAATAATAATAAATAGATGGGAATAATAGTATTTTCTTTAATATTTATATATATTTATAAACATTTATATCTTCAATAATAAAATTAAACAATAAAAATATATGTTTATTTGTAAATAAACACTTCACTGCTAATTTTCATTCTAATTCAACCTTTGTCTTTGATTTTAATAAATAACAAATTTTGTATATATAATAACCAAAATATATATAAATCCAATAATTTTATGGGTGAACGAATAAATAAAAAATTTTACATTCAATACAAGAAAATCATTGATTAGAAACTAACTTTAGAGACAAAAAATAATTAGTTGCTATAGTGACTAAATTAGAGACTATTTTAGAGACTATAAAAATTTTTTGTTTCTAAATTAGTTTTTATTATCGTTAAAGAGTTTCTAAATTGGTATCTAATAGCTACCAAGGTTTTTGCTACCAAATTTAGAATCTAAATAATTGGTAGTTAAAATCTTGATAGCTAATTAGATATCAATTTAGAAATTATTTGACAATAATAGAAACTAATTTAGAAACTAAAAATTTTTTTAGTTTCCAAAATTTATAATTTTATCACTATAGCAACTAATTATTTTTTGTCTCTAAAATTAGTTTCTATTTCATAATTTTCTTGTAGTGATTGTTACTTGTTATTACAAGATTGAGATTATTTTATAAAACCACTTCTTCCTTCAATTTGTGTGCTCCAAGATCTAAGTTCCTTTGCTCTCGATCTTCTTTGTACTTGGCCACTTTCATCCTTAGTCTTCTTTGTTCTCAGTCATCACCTTCATTCTTAGGTTAGAGAAAGGAGTGGAAATACCTCCAAAAGTATTTTGTCCCCAAGTGAGTGAAATGTGGTATATGTCTCCCCATATATATTAAGTCAGTCATTTTCGTCTTGGGTCGTTTTTTTATTGCAATAAAGAATCTTAATAAATAGGAGTACTAGGGGTACTCCAACCCATGTACCAATAGCTCAATCCATTGAGCCATAACTTGCCAAAATACAAAACATTGTAGCTTCACAGGCTAAAATAATATCAGAAACACTTCTAATAAAGCTCCTATCCCCCATCACATGACATAAAACAACAGGGAAGCCTTTGTATACATTAAACCGAGGATACCAAAAATATATAAAGCCAAGGTTCTTATTAACAGAGAAACCAACTACGCTTCTTGTTTTAGCAAAACAACTTGCAAAGGATGTTATGGTTGAGCAAAAACTGCAAAACCCATAAAAAAGCAAGTTCCAAAAAGAAATAAAAAGTACCTTGAGATTGAGTTGTTGTTGCAACTCCCACAGAATGACCCCTCATCTCTATTGTCAGCCCTCACCACTACCTGCAAAACCAGAGAACTATGACAAGCATAGTAACATAAAAGCACCAAAGTTTAGAAACAAAATCCTATACAACCTTCCTCCCCATCCCAGGTTACTGCCCCACATAGCATTCTTTAACCATCCTACAACCACAAAATCTACTCCCATTTGGACAATTTCACTAAGAACACATTAGCATAACAGATAACATTATAACAATTATATTGTTCTTTATGGAATTTAAACACATGATTAGATTTAGATACTAGTCAGAGTAAAAAAATAGTGGAAATTTGTCCTTACCAATTATCTAAGACCAAGTCTTCAACTGAGCAAGAGTAAAGATTTCTACTAGATCAAATGTAACACTTCTAAGTGATTCCTTTTGTTCCAAATTTCTACAATGATGGGAACCCATATGCACTCCCATGCTTTGTTTCTGCTCCTATTTAGCCTTAAAACGTTAAACTGTCGAAAGTGATGCTTTTGCTTACAATGAATTGTTGTGACCTCCCCAATGTAATTAAAACAATTTTTCCAAACAGCCAAGGTAATAATACAATTTATGAATATGTGGGTGACATACTCCTCCTTTTTATACCACAGAAAACACATAGTACCTTAATCCCCTTTTACTAAGATTCTCCATGGTTGTCACTCTATTTTGTATCCTCCAAACTATGAACTGTGATGAAGGCAATGCTTTAACATTCCAAAATTTCTCATATACCAACTCGTCTTCCCCGTCAATATCATGTTGTAATAAATTGTAAGTTAAATTTACCGTGTAAAAGCCTATGTCTCCTGTTGTTTCCATTTCCTTTCTAATCTTCAATTGTATACCATCTATGTCTTTCATTATATTTTTACACAAAATAGGTTCCCACTCTACCAACTCCCTTCCCCGTTTAAAGGACCAAGTCTAACTATTATTTTCCCAATTTCCAACCTCAACCTTGCATCTTTGTAGTTAAAAATGATATATAGCCTTAAATATTTATCTTTCAGTGCCACATTCCCAACTCATATATCCTCCCAAACTCTTATGTTTTGTTGCTCCCCAATTTCCCATTCTATGTTATCCTCAAAACTATATCTCAATTCCTCCATCAGCCTTATTTTCCTAATGTCTCTCCTCCAAAAGACTTAGAGTTGTCAACATTAATAATCCTTAACTCTCTCTAATCCCATATTTAGAGTCTAATATCTCTTTTTATAATTCTTCCTTATTCGACTACTAATGTTATGTTAAAAATTCTTAAATCATTAATTCATAATTTGTTATTTACATTTATCTTACATGTACCAAGAAATTCAATTAACTTTTCTTTCTCCTCTCTCTGAACCATAGAAGTAGACAATGGTGTTAGAATACACATGACTAAGTTAATTAACTTATTATTCCATTAATTTGGCATGTATGTGTTTTGGAAGTGGGACTGATATTGCATTAAAAAATGCAAAAATTTAGAACAAATTATTATTTGGGACACTACAAAATTTCATCGTTTTCTTTTATCACTAGTCATCCTCAAACATTTCATATTCTTTTTTTTTGTTAAGGATATCCATATGATGGATGAAATATAGTAAAAAATTAATTATTTTTCATACTTAAAATAAATTTATATCTTTTAATAAAATCTTCTCACTGCATCCAAGGTATTATCTCCTTTGGAGGTCGATGTTTCGTTACGATTTTGTCTTTAAAAGATGTTTTGATGGGTTGGAAGAGAAAAGAGTGTATAAATTGTCATTGATATTGACTCCTGAACGATGTGAGACTATCAAAACAACTATATTTAAGAATCAAACATCTTATATGTTTAAAAAATCCAGTTCTTTAACAATTGGTTAGATCTTGTTGATAATTTTTTTTTTAAAAAAAATCTATCTCCTTTTGCATTTGTCACTACTTTGATCATATATAATTTTTCTATTTCACTTTTTCGAGCATGAAAAATATACAAAATAGTGTTCAACCCATAATACAAATATATGTGTGTGATGGACATAGATAGTTATTATTCACCTTAACTCTTAAAAAAAACACGGACTACTTATATGTCATTTAATAAGTGTCAAATCAAACATTTAACCCTCAAAGCTTCCATGGACTCCTACCCCACCCAATTACTTCAATCATATGTAATTTTTCAATTACCCTTATATATAAGAGTGAAAATTAAGTAGTCATAGTTTTTTTTTATCAGCTTAATTAACTAAGTTGTAAATTATATAATACTCTTTAAGTAATTAATTAATTGAAAAATAAGAATAGTTATATATATTTGTCCTATGATGACCTTTGTGCCATTTTTATTATCCTCAAAATGATATTTTTCTCAAAACCAATTATCTAGTTTTTCATTATAATACATTATAATATTCGTATTACAAGAAAATAATTAAATAGTAATAAAATTTAAAGAAAAAAAATAATTAATCATTATATTAACTAAAAATTAGATATTATTTTAGAGGCTAAAAAATTATTGGTATCTAAAGTGATTTTTATTACTAAAAAACATTATAAAACGATTTCTAAATTGGTATCTAAATTAACTATCAAGGTTTTAGCTACTAATATTTTAGATTATGAATTTATCTCTAAAAGAATAACAGAAACTAATTTAGAATATAATGTAATAAATAACTAAAACTTTGGTAGCTAATGGTTAAGTACCAATTTATAAACTATTTTATAAATTTTTATTAATAATAGAAACTAATTTATATATTAATATTTTTTTAAGTTTATAAAATGGCCTTTAATTTAGTCAAATAGTAACTAATTATTTTGATATCTAAAATTAATTTTTATTTAATAATTTTCTTATAGTGTATTCCATCAGTTGCTTTTTCAAACAAAATTATTAAATTCTTTTTTCTATTCCACCAAAGGTTTACATGACATTTAAAATAATAAATTATTTGTAAAATTTTATAGTTAGAAACATGAAAGGCTTTGATGGATATGAGGTTAGGGTTTTAAAGAAGATAAACATTAGTTTTTATTCGGCCAGCTATCTGAATAGTCCATAACTTTTGACATTATTGGTTTTTACTTTGGCCACCTATTTGACGAGTCTAAGTAGGATTGTGAAAGCATGTTTGAATATGCAATGTAAATTCACCTAAAGCCAGATTTTCATGTGAGTAATGAGGCTCAAAATGCAGATCTAATTAAACATGTAGCCGTAATGTCAAATAATGAATACTTTTATTTTTTGTAAAATACATAGTTTGAGCTTTTCTTTTCTTCTTTTTTCCTTTTTAACTATCCTAGCATATGTAGAAGCGAAGTACGTGGCAACCCTAATATTACCCCAAACGGGTTTTAAATACATTGGTTTTAATATTTGTGTCTACCCAAAAACAAAAAGATAAAAACTTTGTTTTTACCGATCGAGTTATGATCACTGAATAAAAAGGTTGGAGTTGTGGAATTACCTTACTATAAATAATATGATAAGAGTATCTTTTATAGACTCATAAGTAGGTCTGGCCAATTCTTTGATCATGTCCAAACGAACTTTATAATGCAAAGACCTTTTTCTGTCTCTTGTTATTATTTTGTGGGATGAATAAAAAAGAAAAGGACGAAAGATTTGAATCAAGGGTCGTATATAGTATACAATGGTAGAGCTTTCCATATCCTCTGGTAGATGAAGCACATACACTTTGAATAGGTAGCTAGCACATGGCGTGCAGTGCTCGTAGCCACGAAGAACTTTACAATATTATTTACAAGGAGTGGTCCAGGATCTGAAACATGGAAAAGAAAAAATGGAAAGATATATGGAGAAAAGCCAGAACAGTCTTAGACTTATAACTTGATAAGTGAAACAAACTGGCACGTAGAAGGAACATCTGAAAAGGAGCATAACCCTTCAGGACCATTAGCATTCTGCCCTAGCTAAAGGCCTTAAGTCCTTCACACACCTTAAGTTTTCCCTTATTTTAAACTTGAGTTAAACTGATTTCAATTCTTGAATGCCTTTTCTCAGAAACCATAAATATCTTATACTCAAAATAGTTATACCTAAACTAGCTAAACTCGTTATTAACAGAAACATATACTTTTTAAGCATTTATTGCAGCTCCAGAACTCAAGACTTTAAATTATAAATTTTAGAAGAAATCCTATATTCTCTTTAATACTTTAATATATATATATATATATATATATATATATATATATATATATATATATATATATATACACACACACACACACACACATAAGTTAATTAAAGAAATTAGATTCGCTTATTATTTCATGTTTTAAAAATGAAATCAATAAAATTATATTTCTAATGAATTTCAATTACTGGTAGAAAAGAGTGTCAGTAAGAGAATGACAGAGAAAGATTGACTTGGGACTCCTCTAAACTTTATATCAGTACGTGCATTTAATGTGTCCCTGTGAGGCCTGGAAGAGGGTTCGTTTCTTATATTTTATATAAAATAAATAGATCCAAAATGGGTTATGTATGTCTGCTTTATCAGGAGATCACACAATTAAAATAAAATAAAGTAATTGAATGAGAAACAAATATTTTCCATGGTCAGTAACAAAAGTTGAAAATTTTAAATATATGATTTATAAGGATATGGTGGGTAAAGGAAAGAAAATTCCTCATATGACAAGTAAGTTTACACATTTTTATTGTTTTTTATAACATTTCATAAAGTATATATTTAGTAAATCTAAGATTTAAATAGCATGATACTTTTCTTTTTTTTTTATAATTATGCATATTAAAATTCAAATAACTAATGCATCCAATGGGTATATTAATTTTATTATCAATATGCACCTATATTTTTTAGAAAAATATATCTTATATATGTAAATGTTGGCTGGTGAAATATGGATTATTTTTTAAATTACATGAACTTTTAAAGGTTTATATACTCGATCAAGACTTTTTGTTTTTTCAATTAGATTGGTAAATATAATATCCATAAGAAATATTATACAGTATACTGATTCATAACATTCAATTCTTTTATCTTTTGAAATGTAGAGGTGATTCGGGTGGTGTAGAGACTTTTACAGAGATTCTTGGATATAGTATAAATATTTTATATTAGGAGAAATTCAGGTAGTGTTGGGACTTTTATGGGTATAAATGTTTTGTTATTAAGTAGGTTGCAAGGTTTAGTTAATCTTATCTTCTGAACTTTTTTTTTCTTTATCTATGTTTTAAAGTATTAGTTTAGATTTTTGTACACATTAAATGTTTTATATATTTATTTTTTTGATAAAAAGAAACTACGATTAAAAAAAAGAAAGTGATAAAGGTAGACATCATTAATAAATTAGATAAGATTTTTTTTTATCCGTAATAACAAATATATAAATAAAAGAATAAGGGATTGGGAATCAAAGTGTAATATTAAATAAGATGTATTTTTACATAATTTTATAATTTTCTTAAAATTGCTCGAGGTTATATACTTAATGTTGTAATCTCTATAAGGCATGCAACATGATCTAGTTAGCCTTAATTACTTTCTTTGGCCAAATATTTAGATTCAAACAACAACAAAAACGTGTTGATCTAGCAATAAGAAGTAAGGAAAAATAAATCTTGATATCCTTTTTTAAAACATAACCATTTAAAAATCTTTTTTATTAATACTAGCTAAAGTATATATTTTATTATATTAAAATAATATAATTTTAAAAAATATATAATTTTGTAAAAGTTATATTCAAAACATAAAGTAATTATATATATATATATATATATATATAATTCTTTAAAAATAATATATGAGTTACTTTAACTAAAGAAGTTATGTAGTTATTGTTAGAGAGATAAATTATTGAATTGCTTATTTCATTAAATAAATAATTAAATTATTTTTTATTTATTAAAAACTGATGTTATCTAATTAAAATATTTTATATTTATTATTATTATCTATAATTTTAATAAAAAGTTCCCATTTTCAACTATTTTTTAAAATAAATTCTTACTATTTTACCTTTTAGATAATTGTTTTTTTAAACTTAATTAACTACCCTCAGTAAAATAAACCACTTATATATAATAAAATCACTTAAAATAAATTAATTTATTTTTATAATTAATTTTTATGGATTTTTTATAATTTAATAATATTTTTATTTTTTATTATAAAGAAAAAAAAAAGATACCAATGCGCTTAAGGGTACGTGTATCCATTTGTATTAATAAAAGGAATTATTAAATACTTGTATTTTAAAAAAAGGAATGTTTATATATTACCCAAGAAATAAATGTTGGACAAAATGTAAGAAAAAAAAGTTGAAAGTTGGTTAATAATTAACAAATTTGTTGGTATTTGATAGCTTTAAAACTAATTTACTAAACCATAAAAAAATATTAATTAATTTCTAAAATAACTGATATATGTGAAAGAATATGGGGGGTGCATATATATTAAATTTTAATTTTATTTCCTTGATAAAACATATTTTGGTAATTATAGTTTTTTAAACAAATTTTTTTGTTTAGGAATTTTTTATTTATTACATTTCTTTACTATGCATTTTATATTAACGTCTTATATCTTAATATATTTCCAATTGAATTCAAAATAGAAAATAATATATATTTAACTGAACATCAAAATTACTATTGATTAGTGTAAAAGTAAGCAGTGTTTCTTTCATGAAAACTACTGGAGTGTGATAGGAGATGCGTTCAGGTCCAAGCATTCTCTTCACTTCATCAGCTTTTTCCTCACTTTGTTTCCAAAAAAACTATTGATTGTGTAAAATGTCATTCAATTACGCTAATAATGGACTATGTAAATGAAATATTTATTTATCATATTTACAAGATGTTTAAATTTTTAAAAATATATAATATTTTTAAATTCACAACAAAAAGTAATTTATAAGTGATTCGCCGCTTCGAAATTTTAATTAAAATTAGGGATAAAATTCTCAACTTGATGTAGAGTTCAGATAAATAAAATCTGGGAGAATAATTGGGTCCCGTTTTACATTAAGACAACGTCCTTAAATTTATGAAATAGACAACAGTAGTATGCGTTAAATTTTATTAAAATAACTAATAATCATTTTCCTTTTTTATATGAATCGAAATGATATTATAACTAAACACTATTTTGAATTTTGTAATTTCTCATGTAATATATCTATAAATAATCCTACTTAACATATATTATGAAAGGTATTTATAAACCATTGAAATATTTAGTTCCAAAGACTATATAATTATCTTTATATATATATATATATATATTTCATTACATTATGCAATATTAGCAGGAAGATTCTATGGACAACAGATGATGAAAGAACACAAGAGAGTGGCACAGAAAATTTGAGTACTTCTTTTTCATCTAATGATTTCATATTTTGACTTAGCAAATGTAATCTTGTTTGAGTAGTTGTTTTGATTGGTGTTTATATTTGACTTATGTTTGATTTGTTATTAGAATTATTTAGTTTTTTTTTTATTAGCAAAAAATAAATAAATTAAGGAAAATATTTTAGGGGTATCTCAACCCTTATACAAAATCATATACCTACTAGATCTAGCTTTTAACTACAAAAGACACTACAAGCTTGCATTCAAAATTAGATAAACATTTAATTATAAAACATTCTATAATTATACTACTAGTTATTTAAATTACGTGGATTTATATGAAGAATGTCTAAAGTGAAATCTGCTTTGTTAAAGGATTATTACGAGTAGTTTTTTTTTTTTTTTATAAAGATTATAATATCCTTTAAATACTCTCATTTATTTATTCTGCAATATTTTTTTTATCAACTTATGCAATATTATATAATAGTATATTGATTGTTTTAAAATTAATAATATATATATATATATAACTTATACATATATCATTAATATCATATTTTTAACATGATATATGTATAACAAATTATAATTGAATCACTTTCAATAGAGAATGTAAAATTCTCAACTCCATCCCAATGAAACAATGTAGTTTATCACATCTAATGTCTTACGGAATACTCATATTAAGTATGTTATGATCGTCAAAAACACTATTTGTACAAATCAATATGAGTTTCTTATTATGTGAGGTTAGTTACTTAAATTAGTTATAAAAAGTTTTGATACAAAAACATCCTTCAACGTTTCACCTTAAATTCTTATCTTATGATTATATTATCATTGAAATATATGAAATTTCATTTTCATAATAAGTTACATGATTAATTTCGACCTTTGAACTTAGAACATCATCCCATTTATCTTTACCTTACACTTATAAAAGGGGATAACCTACAAGGTGTAACACACCCATAAAGGACAACATATTGTAGAAATATCACATATAATATATAACGCAATGTATTTCATACAAATACATGCATATCAACATATCAATCACATATATAATTACATATACATTTACATGTTAATCATCAATATTATCATCATACATACACTATATGTTGTTAGAACGACCCTATCTCCTTAAATCAAAGAAGATGTTATCACTTGAGTGGCCTCAGACTACTTAAACAATGCAAATCAAACACACGTCAAAACTCTTGAATGATTATCATTAGTGTCATTCCAATATTTGAGCTATATTACTTGTTTACGATTTGATGTGTACTAAAATTACTAATCTTACTGCTTCATTAACCCTTGAGTGATTGCATTGCCACTTTATTTTTAAAACTTCATTATATGTTCTTTTATATTCCAGAATCCCATCATACACTATTATCACTTCCTTGTTAGAGTGACCTCTCATTAAACAATATTCATTTCAAATAAAAGAGAATTGTCTCAACTTCTATCTTAAAACTTTAAGTTATCATTTATAATTAATACAAAACAACCACCCACTTCTTCTTACACTTATACTAGCATTGTATCAATAAAATATTTAAAATGAAGACAAAAAACATATTTTAATTGAAAGTGTCATTTTAAATTTTCAAAAACAAATTCTACACCAACTTATTTAATAATTTACTTCAAATAAGTTATAAAAGAATTTAATTTCAGATTATATATGAATTTTTAACATTTAAAAAAACATAAAAAGTAATTTTTTAGTGAAAATGATTTTAAAAAGAAAAACTGAATCAAACTAAGTCTAGTACCGTAAAAAAAAGAAAAAAAAAACTAAGTCTAGTATGAAAATGTATTTATGCACATTCCACATAAACGTTAGTGACGGTTGAAGAAGTTGAAGTGACGTGAAATGGAGGAGGAAGGAGGGGTGCGTGGACTTTTGCGCAGTTGCATGCAGCCAAAAAGCTCATTGATTGCAGATGGGAAGTGCGTACTAATGAAGGCAGCCAGATGGTAAACCCCGCAATCCAATACCTGAACACCACCACCATCATCTTTGGTCCCAGACATCTTATTCTTACATCACGTTTTTTGGATCAACTTTTCTTTAAATTAAAAATTCAATTCAATTTCCTTTTTTCATAAACTAAAATCAGATTTTATATTTACACTATCTTTTATATTATCTCACTTACATTCGGATCTTACTTCTTTAACACATACTCAACTTTTGTCAAAACTCTTTTATTTACTTTCTGTGTAAAAAATCCTGCTAGGTAAAGCATTTCACAATTTTAGTAAAAAGGATAACTTAACAATACACTAAACCATATAACGATGAGAAAAATAATAAAAAATATTTCAAAGTTATGTTGTACAATTCTTTCTTTTACCCTCTATTTGTTTCTTTCTATTAAGTTTTGAAGTAAGAATTCAAAAAATGAAATAAAAAATATAAAAGTACTACAAGTATTCTGTAAAAAATATTTCCTGGCATGATATGCTTTTTGAATAGTCTATATTTAAAATAATAATGAAATATTTACAACATAGTCAATGCAAAATCGATTATTAAATTTAAGTTATATCAATAATAGGTATTATTAATTTTTTATTGATAGGCATTTTATAATATATTAAAATAAAATATAACTAAAATAAAAAAATGTAATATTCTATTAATATACATTTTATATAATAAAAATAAAATATTAAGATAATTAATTTAGCATATTATTAATGGATATGTTTTATATTAATAAAACATATAATCAAAATAAAAAACATTTAATAATAAATTAATTTAAATTTTGATTTATTAAATTTATTTATTTTAATATATTCTTATTTAGAAATATAACTAAAAATAATTTTAAATATAATTTATATTTTAAAAATAATACTAACATTCGGCTTTTATTTTCTCGATTGAAATAAGTCAACTGTTCACCGTTTTTTTTTTGACACTTTGTCCTATCCGAGCAAATGATGGATTGCTGCAGAAATTTAGATGTATAGTTGTCAAAAAATTAGAGATTGTTGCATTTATAAAATGATATAACCTTATCTGGGCCGTTCTACATTGAAAAGTTTGATTTGTCGTCTAAAATGTATCTTTCTTTCAGTTTATAGTGGATGGTTAAAAGTGTAGAAAAGACGTAAAGGACAATAGTTGTTGGTCTGTGAGAGAATTAGATGTTTTTGATGGATGAGTGAAGGTAAAATGATAAAAATGAAAAAAGGAAAAGGATTGGATGGGGCCACAGGATAGGGGAAGTGTGCATCGGATTCCAAAAAGTGTGGCCATGAAAGGAAAGAAAGGGGAAAAGGACTTGTCGTGGTTGTATGGGCTTGGCCGCATTTTGGGCGGGGGACCTAACACACCAAGTTTTTCTTAACTCACTTCCATGGAGCAACTCTTTAACCTTCACCATCTTGTCCTTTAGTCTTCCTCATTTCACTGCTGCAACTTCAATTATACTCTTTCGTTTTCCATCTCTGTTTCTCTTCCTTGCCGCTTCTCTGCTCCCAAACACTTTATTCCGTTTCTCATTTTCACCCACTCTTTACTCTACATTTTTTACTTCATATATTTTCAAGAGGAGATAGCAAAATTAGTTGATGATACCAATTTCTTTATCAACGCTTATTCATTAATAATAAATAATATATACCCATCAAACTAGTAAACCAGGGTCAGAAACATCCTCGCTTTCGCTGAAATATTCTATACAAAAAAATTCGGGACAAACAAAAAGGCTGAGTTGTTCTTGTGTTTATCGGCGTGCACGTGCAAGCCTTTCGCGTCAACAAAATTTTGATATTTTAATTTTGTTAAACTCTCTCAAGTATTTTATATGGGGATTTTCTTTTCATTTCTTTATGTTATGTTGTAGCATGTGTTATAGATATTCCTTTTTTAAATCTAGAGGGATCTATAAGCCCGACAGAATTTCAGTCTACATTTTTTCATCAATGGGCCAGTCTTTGAGGAGTACGGAGTCTTTTTTTTTCTTCCTGCACCTCCATATAACATGTGAAATGATATATTTGCCATTTGTTTTTATCTTTTTTATTGAAATTTTGCTTTCTCTTTTTTTGGGATTCATATATTTTAAATTTTATAATTTATAATACAATTTTGTATTCCAGATTCTATAATTTAGAATGCATCTTCAATTCCACAAAGTACATTTGGAACTCTAAAATTTAAAATACAAAATTGTATTCAGAATTTTAGAATTTAGAATTGTATTAGTCGAGTCCGCACGACCGATAGAGGTACCAACATTTAGTCTGAACTGACCAACATGACCAAATTCATTCATTATACCTGACAAAAGATTAATGAGAATCAATGATCAAACATTATATAATATACTTTTAAACACGATCCAAAAATTCTAATCCAGCCTAATAAGAAAAGGTCCATGATAATCATATAAATAGGCACAAATTCTTAAAATAAGACACATAATCATTCCTTACTAATAGCACCGAGTGTCGAACATCGAAATTTCACTTGAGCGTAGATGTGTTTTTTGCAGGTACCAATTATACAATTAAAGAAAAAACAAATCCTTCATATATTTTGTTCAAGGTAATTTTGGAATTGAAAAATTTGTGAACATGCAGGAAAAAATTATGGAGTGGAGGAAGAAATTCCCGGAGTTGGATTAAGCATTATTTGGGCCTAGACGGTGATAGATAGATTGAGTTTGTGCTTAACGCCTCAACCTTCAGAACAAACTAATCACTCCAAAACATACATCAATACCTAAATTAATTTTCAGAAAGGTAATTTTGGTATTTTAGAAATACCGGGTGGAGGATGAAATCATGGAAGTGTATGAAGAATTTGCCCATTTTCCTATGGGTGCTGGACGTATTTGCCCTGAGCATAAGATTAGGGCCCATAGGGAGAACCGAAAATGGTCTGGGGAAACAAATATAATAAAGATTTAAAATATGGAAAAGAAAATTGAAGGAACCAAAAAATATATGCAAACGGATAACAAGAATGGAGTGAGAGGAGCAGCAGGGAAGAAACTAGAAAGGAAGAAGAATGACGAGCGGAGTGTCACCGCAACTGCAAATGAGCTTGAAATCCTCTTTCATCGGAGATCGATTCTTACGGTGTTCAAGGCACCAATCACTTCCTCAACTATTCCGTTTCAACCCTGGTTCTCCCTTTTCCCCGACCTACTGCTTCTTCTTCCATTTTTTACTTCATTTTAGCTTCTAGGTTTTCCTTTTTTATTTTAACATCGCTGTGTATCTTTTTTAACAGGAAGCAAGCATGTTTCCATGCAGTTATCTCGAACGCTTTCTGGCTTGACCAATCTCTTTTTCAATAGAAGGTATCTGCGCCTGTACGTTTTCTGCAAAAATAATGGACACAACTAATGATGTTTGTGCTGTAGTGTAATTTATATTGTTCAAGGATTCTATTCCCTGATGTCGGGTGTTGGTTATTTCATAACTTTACGGCACTGCTATTTTGTTTTTCGATTTCTGTTTCTTTTTTTCTGTAGGATTTAAATTGTAATACCTGAAGTTTATGCTAGTCAATTTATTGAACTCTTGGACGAAAGGATCTTTACATTTTGTCCATTTCCCAATGCGTGCCTTTTGGTTTTGAAGTTTTTGGTGATGGCTGGCTTTGCAGAAATGTGGATGAAGTGCCTAACAGCAAGCGTAAACGACTGAGGCCTGGAAAAGTTTCTCCACTGCGACAGGTGCCGAAGCATATACTGAGGCCTCCTTATGTGGATTCTATGGTTCCTGCAGGGATTGTGAGTGGACCTCAAGTGCATGACAAGAAAGGAATAGAATGCATGAGAGCTTCTGGAAGGCTTGCAGCTCAGGTTCTTCAATATGCTGGCACCCTAGTCAAGGTGAGCTCCACATTCTTTTGTTCAATAATTGCACATTCTTTAATTGTATACATCCTACATAAAAGCTTGGCTGTTTACTATGAAATGTTTATGTAAAAAAAAGTTTATTCATACTTTTTGGATGATATATTGTCCTCTCCACTCCCTGGTCTTGCTCTTTGCTTATATTATGAGGGTTATAAGTCCAAATTAGCTAAGGAAGTTAGGAAGGAAACATTGTCGCTTGTTATTGTTGATCAGTGCAGGATATTATAAGTATACAATTTTTAAAGAGTCGTATAATATAAATCTATGAAATCCTCATCATTTTGTATAATAATGCCTATTTTATGTTTTTATCCAAAAAAGTTGTACTTCTGTTGACAGCCAGGCATAACAACAGATGAAATTGACCAAGCAGTTCACCAAATGATAGTTGACAATGGTGCATACCCATCTCCTCTTGGCTATGGTGGTTTTCCAAAGAGTGTCTGCACATCTGTAAATGAATGCATCTGCCATGGAATACCAGATTCCCGTCCCCTTGAGGTGCTTTTGGTCAATTTCTTTCCAAATTAAACATCCTGTGTTAAAAAAAATTGTTGACGCATTCTTTGTTTGCAGGACGGTGATATAATCAACATTGATGTTACTGTTTATCTAAATGTAAGTTGTTTTTTTTTTTTTTTTCCGGGGGTGGGTTATGGGCTGATTTTGCTTTTGTGAGATGGTGAGAATGGAATGGCCATAAAATTTCATTTGCCATTTGGCTTGTTCCCATTACATTTTTATTTTTGTTAAGCCATCCTCATGATATCATCAACATCTCTGTTTACTATGTTGATACCCTCTTGTGTATTGTTTGGGGTTATAGAGGCTGCAATTTATTTATTATGCGCACATAATTAGTTTTTTTTTTCAATAAACTTTGTACTGTATCAATTTTTGTGAAAATTAGAATTCGAGTTGCATCTCCTTATTTGAGCTGTTGAGCATACTGCTTTGTCAGTTATTTTGCCATTCTTTATTTGTTTTGCAATTACATATTTTAATATTTGTACATTTTAAGTTATAGCTTGGTGAATGAAATGTAAAGATTCGAATGGCAGGGCTATCACGGGGACACATCAGCAACTTTCTATTGTGGAGGTGTTGACGATGAGGCTAAAAAACTAGTTCAGGTACCGAGTTGTCTTCATGCCACCAATGGCTGTGATTTGTTTCTTATGTGTCTTCATAATGCCGCACACTCTTTATAATTCTGAAATTTATTACTTCAATCTGTTTCTTAATATAATGTACTTCTTTCATTGTTTCTTTCTTCCTTTATTTTTTAAGTAGAATTTATGTATTCTTTCCCACCAAGAGTGAAAAAGCTACACGACTATATTTACTATTTATTAGTAGTGGCATGTGAGTTGTGACAAGCAAAAAAGGCTGAAGCTTTCTTTTTTCAATTCTGGTGTTGCTGGGTTAGGGAGGAAATTGGAATTTCAATTTTTAATTTTGAACGGATTGGCCTTGAATTCTTATTGTTTTCTGCTTTGGTTTTCATTCTAAAAAGAAAGGACTGACTGTGAAGTGGCTGGATTTCCTTAGGCATAGATAACTGGTGAAATAATGTGAAGTTTTGTTTTAGAACTTTGTAATATTAGCAGAGAAAGAGAGCTACTTTACTGAATTTGATGACATTGTATATGTTACCATAGCAGAGCAGTAACTATAGGTACCAAGATGTAAAGCTATAAGGTAGAATATCCCACGGTATTAGATTTTTCATATTATTGTTGTTGTATTCAAGATTCATAAGGAAGACTATCCCTATTATTTGTTTACGGCTTTATACTGTCTAATCACATGATGACATGCCACTTATTTATTCCTATAAGTGTTATTTCCCCATAATATTATTTATCTGACCTCTTGTCTACTATTATGAATTTTGTTTATACTTTTCTTTTACAACGTACTGTGTTATGCTTCTAGTTGAAGTACTGTTCTAGAAGTCTCTTATGTGGCTTTGCTTTTGTGAAATGTTTTATTTTTGTTTTTGAGAATTGAGATATTGTCCTCGTCATTTTTTTTTTTTTTGCTTAATGGGGAATGTTTATTTGTTAATACAGATAACTAAAGAATGCTTAGATAAAGCAATATCAATATGTGCACCGGGAGTGGAATTCAAGACAATTGGCAAAACAATTCAGTAAGATGTCACCCCCTTTTCCATTTGTTCTCTCCCTTGTTCCCTCATTTACCCTATACTGCAGAAAGCCAGAAACACTTGAGCAATAAGATTCAATGTAATAAATAGTTATTGCATAGCTTTAGAGTCATGACCCTTAATTTTCTTTTTACATTTAACTTGTCAGGAATAATTTTAGTTCCCAAAAGCCACTTTTTCCACTCCCAGTTTAACAAAATTAACTGATAATCTTATAAACTGCAAGCTAAAAGTTGAGCTAGCTGAGTATTTGGTAAAACTAGTTGAAGTAGGTGATATATGTTAAACGATATAAAAGGACTTATTTATATTTTTTTGTATAAATTTAGTTATATGTTTTCTATGAATTCCCTTCTATATTTTGTATTAATTTTAATTGTTTAAGATCAAATAGCTAGTTTACTAAAACTGTTAGGGCGTAACATAATAATCATTAAAAAGATGGTGCAATGGGAAATACATTTAAATAGTAAGGATAAAAAAGTTGCAAGCATATACGCTACAAATGAGTTTACTCCATGTCTTTTGTTACATCTTTTATATCTCTGCTAGAAAACAAGAAGCTAGGAGGACTTTACTTCCTCCATGAATGGTTCCCTCAAGCTATATCCACCTTGAACTGTTTCTTCCTCAAGCAGTATCTAAGCTATTACCTCATTCATGTCAATATGAGCTAGTATTTTTTTACTGTAACTCAAGTAAAAGTTTATTCTTAATTATATAATGATTCAAGCTATTACCTCATTCATGTCAATATGAGCTAGTATTTTTTTACTGTAACTCAAGTAAAAGTTTATTCTTAATTATATAATGATTCATAATTGACGTCTTCTCTTTTCTTTTTAGTGATCATGCAGATAAATACCGTTATGGTGTTGTCAGAGATTTTGTTGGCCATGGAATTGGACGTGTTTTTCATGCTGATCCTGTTGTTCTTCATTATAGTAATTAACTTTATTCCTTCTGTCATTATTAGCTCTACATAAATTCTATAAATCAACAAACCTGTGCTTAGTTTTGTGAATATCATTTTGGCTTAAGGAATATTGAAGTCAGTGTGTGTCTGTTAATTTGAAAAGTGATTATCATGAATTATTGAGAAGTTAAGTTTAGATTTGGGATTTGTCAAATTATATTGTGTTTTGATTATTGAATTGAATAAGTCAGAAGTTATTATTTTTCTTCAAAAAAGTTTATTGTAAATAATATAATTAATAAAACATATTATATGTTCTTGTTGCTCCCTTTCTGTAAAACAATATGCCAAAACAGAAGTCCATTTTAACTTTCACTTAACTTCCATTGCTGTTTGCAGATATTACTTAATTTAGCTGTTCAGTTTTAAGTTACTAATTTGTTCATGGAACTATTAGTGTTTCAAAGGTTTTTTATTGCCACCCTATTTTTTTATATTTAAAATGTTTAATATTTCATCAGCTTGCCTAACTATTGGTGTCTGTAACAATCACTGTTATTTTCTGCAGGAAACAATGGAAGTGGACGAATGGTGCTGAATCAAACCTTTACAATTGGTAATTTTATTTTGTACAACATAGAATGCTATGAACTCTTGAGATTTGTTGTTTGAGGAATTAGAAACTGTGCACGCTTTCGCCTCTTGATTATGTTGCATGGAATGGTTTCTAGTTTCTAGTATCCCTTCTGAATTATGATACGTTAGTGCAACATTTAAAAAAATTATGGAGTATAAAAAAAGTCAATTTTGTGGGCACTGATGAAAATGGCTTCAGTTAAAACACTTTTTTCCAGTTCATTTTCCCATTATAGAACTAGGGGAATGAAATTGTGGACCTAAAGTGAAATTGGAGCTCACATCAGTCCACTTCCCAACCACCTCAGATGTTTTCTCTGTTTCACAGGGTCTGCTGACCCAAGCTTCCTAACAACTTGAAATTTGCTTGTTTAAATTTATTTATAAAAAAATTCTCGCATTAGTTTCTTTAAGATTTGTTTTTTTAATTTATGTGCAAATTAATTTTAGTTTTGAAAAATGTTTATTTTTTATTTTATTTTATTTTCCTGTAAGTGTTTATGGAAAATTTACGTTAATATGGCCAAGTTTCTTGTGATAGGTCTTGTTATAAGAAAAAAGTATTTTGACAACTACATTGGTGGTATAATTATATCACTATCAGTAACTCTTTTGTGTACATGGTAAATTTTACAGAACCAATGCTGACTATTGGCAGCGTCAATCATGTGACGTGGAATGACGACTGGACAATCGTAACGAAAGATGGAAGCCTTTCGGCACAGTTTGAACACACAATTCTCATAACCCCTGATGGGGCAGAGATTATGACTCAATGCTGACAGATACAACATTTCATAGTTGTGTATCCACATGTAGAAACTTCATTATTTAGATGCAATTGGTTTAATTACTTCTAGTTCCAGATCAATATTTTTTCTGCTGGAACTTACCAGGGTGGGTGGCGAGGGATGTTGGTGCTCTTGGAAAGCTTATACAAAATGGATTGTTCAATGGCTGTAGGTCTACACACTGGGGTTTCATGGGTTATGTGCAAGCAAGGAGAAAAACTATTAAAAGATACTGGTACAAATATGGCCAGCATGCATGAAGCTGCTGGCAGAGGTCCATACGAATCTCGACAATCACCAGTTTAGAGTGGGTTGGGGTGATGAGAGAGAAAGGGCCTAGGAATATGGAGTGATTTTTAAGAAAAGGGTAACCAAATTGATAGTTTTAGAAATAGTAGGAAGAATTTAGAAGGAGCTTAATAGTAAAGAAATGAACAAGATATTAAATTCTATAACATGGGGAGATAATTTTACCATGGCATTTTCATTGCATTTTTTTAGACATTGAGAACGATTGCAAACATTGAGTTGTGTCCTGTTCAACATTTTGAAATTTTCAACTACCTTTTAGCAAGTATTCTAAATCACAACTATAAAGCATAATTATTCACAAAACTTGTTTAAGTACAAAAATTTGGAAGTAAAAGTTGGAGAGAATTGAGCGGCTCTGAATTAAGTAAATAGCACATGAATTTAGTTATACTTATTTTATTTAGGTAGTTATATTACTTGAGTAATTAATTCTGGGAATTGTGAAAAAAATTCAAATTAGAAAACGAACAAAGAAGATTTTAGTTATGCTTTTTTTTGTGGGTTACCTTATATCATTTAGAGAATAAGATCTTAGAAGATCTCACTTAATTCTTTTCTTCTTTTCTTTAAGTAACTTAATTCTTTTCTTTAAGTAACTTTTTCTGTAAGTTCCTATGAAGCTTGGACACTTCTTTTTAAATAGTGTGTTCGTGTCGGACACACGTATTGAATACTACACTTGTATGACACTCGTAGGATACGTATCGGTGAAGTGTCTGATTCAAAAAGTATTTGTTGGATTTTTGACTATTCTAACGCAATTCTAACACAATTTAAAAAAAATACATTAATTTTCTAAAACTCAAATTTATTATATAAATTTTTAGTATAATTATAAAAATAAGGAGCATTTTTTTGAATCAATCATAAAAAAACATCTTTCTGCTCAAAAAAGAAAGTAAAACATACTTGTGCATATAAATCTTTACTGTCAATTTATATAATTTATAATTATATAAAATCTGTGTTTTTCTATCCTACATTTTAAAAATTATACGTATCTATGTCTGTGCTACATAGGTAAGTTCCAAAGAAATTCCACAATTTAATTTCTATTTAGTTTTTCTAAGGTGTGAGATTATAAAAAAATATTTTCTGGAAATCTTGAGAATTTTTCTATAAGAACTCATCTTCTATGCTATAGATATTTATTTTGGCTTTGGTATAAGATTTTCCAAGCTTTAGTGAAAGATAAAAATAAAATCCTATATTTAAGATTTTAACGACGGTAAAGATGATAGGTAGTTGACAAAGGCTATGGCCTAGTCCTCCAAAAAATAATCAACACTTTATTAGATAGGTTTTACATAAAATATTTAAAACATGTTTAAAGTAGACTTTTGTACGAGTACTTAAGGAAAAAAAATAATGTTATATTTGTTATAAGTTAAAAAATAATATATAAAAATTAAATCATATTATCAAAAATTAATATAAAATAATTTTTACAAATGAATTTTTATTTATAAAAAAATTAATTTATTTTTATTTTTATTTTTATTTTTTCTCATAAGTAAGTGTGCAGAAGTTTCTCCAACTACACCTATGTTGACGGTTACTTTTATGCTACTTTTTTCAGACTTTAATGTGACTAACTTATTTTTCTATCTTAATAGGTTGATTTAACAATGTATGCAGCAATCCTCTGTAAAGATACATAACCAACACTTCTAGATTGAGTAAATAAATTATATGACAAATTAAATAATCTTTTACACTATCAACAAATTTTAATTGAATTCTTTTATTTAAGTTTCAAAAGTAGCAACAATTGTTCTCTTCAACATTTAAGATTGGAGCAAATTTAACACATGTAATCTCATAGAAATTATAGCAAATCTATGAGAAGCTTCAACCAAGATTGTCATTATCATGTTTGATGCCCATCTTGTGCGTTGGACTTTTTCTTCTTTCTTACATCTGAGAGTGACTTTGCAAACCTGCAAACATCAATCAATTTTGTTTTGATGTGTTGCTTTAAATTAAAATTATTTTTCAAATAAAATGAACCTTTTGAGTGCTTCCTCATTGGTGCCTTTATGTGGAACTGGTTCATAGAGACCTGTATCAAGATTCACTCGCGTAACTTTTTTCTTCAGTAACTGCTCCCCAACATTGACCAGATTATTCAAATTCTCTGTAGTAGCTATATCCACAGATGCTAAATCCCCCTTTAATGTATCGTCCTGATTGCACAACCGAATTAATTTATTATTACGACCATTATTAAATACACAGACAGCAATAAAACCAGACAAAAGTACTTCAAAATTTATCTATAAATGCCCTTAATTTTGTAATGCTTAATTTAACATTGTACTGCCACAAGATTTAGAGAAAAAACTTGAGCACAGAACTTCATCTAGCTTACTTGAATCCGGAGGTAGTTGTCTTCAGATTGAAGCGCCCTAAAAACCACGCAGTTGTGGTAGTCAACCATATCACTGCTTGCTTTGCTGAAACAATCTATAATGGGCGTTAATCCAGATTTGAATACCCAAGTTAAAATTCCCCATTTTGACACCATTTTCGCGTCGTATTTGTGCTCGTTCTTGTTCGATCCAGTCCCCAATGAGAGAACAAGAAAGCGATCATAGTTCAAAGGGCTGCTACTTATTTCATTTGGCTTCCTTATGATTTGCTTCGTCAATTCTCTAATTGCAACCAAAGTCTGCACAACCATTCACTATTACTAGTAGCTATATAGAATAAGCCTTTATTTATCTCTTTTGTTCTGTCTCAAGAATCTCACCGGATTATTTGCAGCCACACCACCATCAATGAGGTTGAATTCTCTCATCACATTTCCTTGTTCATCTTGTTTTGTAAAATAATGAGCCGGTAAAAAGGTTGGAGCAGCCGAAGTGGCTATACAAATATCTGACAGTTCTACATCCAAAGTTGCCTCCGTGGCAATCTGCACAACATGATTCCATTCACTACAATTTCAACAACATAAGCTAACTATATATGTATAACTAAGCATTCAAAATTTGATTAATGACCTTAAACGAGGAAAAGATGGTAGGTTGAAGTGTCTTGATGTCAAAAGTTGGAATAACAACGTTTGTCAAGGTTTGGTGAAACTTTGTGTCCCCTAACTTCTTTCTTATCAACTCATGGAGATACTTTCCATCGTACTTAGGTCCTGTCAATGCTTTCGCTATGTTTTTCAGCCACCCAAATAGTCCCCTGCATGCACGTGAAATATGAAAGAGTATAACCAAAGGATATATGTACACGCACACTCATAACATATAATTGGTAAGTCTATGCACTATATATATAGTATATATTTACATGACAGTGTCAATGAATAGGAATCATGTGCATGTGATAAGAGTAATATTACTAATTATATTATTAGACCTTGTCTGAGGGAAAATTTGAGGAGAATTTTGGAGGTAAAATGGCACAATTTCTTTGGCAGCAAATAAAGGGTGCTTGTTGGCCTTTGGATTGGGAGCTGTTAACATGGCAGCAACGAGACCCCCTGTACTTGTCCCAGCAATCACATCAAAGTAATCTGCAAGCCTTGCATCTTCATCATCTAACTCCTACATAAGTATGCACACATTCAGAAGCATTAGAATCTAACTTAGAATTAAACACGTGTGTGTTTGCTGAATCAGTGCCATTTGCTTCTGTAAATATTAACCTGAAGTTGAGACTCAAGGTAGGCAAGAAGAACACTGGGAATGATTCCTCGGATACCACCACCGTCAATGCTAAGAACAGTAATGAAATTCTCGTATTTTGAAACCGGAATTTCGGGAGAAGATGGATTTTCCATGGCTCTTTGGAAACTAGAATGGAGAAGTCTCGAGGAAACTTGTACATTTATTTCACGCAAACCATGAGATAGCTCGTGGCAGTTAAAGAATTTCGCAATTGGGTTTGCTTTGTTTTTGTTTCTTTTCCAGAACTCCCCATTTCAGTTTAGACTTAATCATTTAGTCACATGTTCTTCTTGATGCAAAGTTTTTTTCGGCGTCAAAGTAAACTTCTCCTGAAGAATGAGATGACGTGCTAAATGACAGTACATAATAATTCGAGCTGTTATGGTATTCACGCTTTCGTTCCTTTTCACTCGTATTTCGTTTCCTTTTCTTTATTACAACATTTAATATTTTCTTTTTATATTTTATCTCTTTAACTTATGTGATTTATATAATTAATGTACCTCAAGAAAAAACAAACTCCATAATCAACATCTGATTAATGATGATGTTAGGTGGACGTGAGATTTAAAGGTTATCAACAGTACAATAAAATTATTACATATAAATTAATTTTAAACATAAAAAATAATTAATTACTATATTAAATGATATTTTAAAAGCTAAAAAACTAATTGGTATATAAGGTAATTTTTGTAACTAATTAAATATTAATTTAAAAATTATTTATTAATAATTTGTGTCTGATTAAATATCATTTTATAGAATATTTATTAATAATAAAAATTATATACGAATAATTTTTTAATCTTTAAAATAATATTTAATTTAATATTTTTTTTATCGGTAATAAAAAATAAATAAATATGAACCACTTTAGGGGTGGTTCAACCCTTATACATGATCACAACTGATCCGGTCGGTCATCGGTAGTCGATGACGTCAACAGCTGATGACGACGTGGGTCAGTCGCAGAGTGACGCGTGGCACGAGAAAGCAGATGAACCAGGGTGGAGATCGTTCAAGAACGGCGATCAGTGGTCAGCTACCGAGTGACCACCACCAGAAGATCGGTTCCTACTTGAGCGCCTGGAAGCAGAGCGCGAGAAGTGACGAGGCACCGATCAGTCATCGGTGCATGCAGAGTGATCAGTCGTCGGGGGTTCCTTGCCAACACGTGTTAAACTGGGACCCAGGCTCCCAGCGAGAACGTTACTCAAGGACCTCGCCTGATTCCATAAGCGGAGCACGAGGACGTGAAGAAGCACATCGGTCATCGGTGTGTGTTGAGGTGACATCGGCCGCGCGATGTGAACAACGAAATCGATGATCAGTAAAGCGCCCAGAGGCAGTGAATGGCCTTAGTCGCAAGACGACCACGCATGAAGATGAGAAGACACAGTTAGGTGCAGAATCCTGCTGGACGAGAACCCATCAAGGTTAGAGTCTCCTAGTGGGTTGCATGTCTGCCACGTGGATGGTGAAGATGTTCCCAGAGAATAGGTGGGGCAGATAGGCACAGAAGTCGAGGGGCCCAGAGGCACCCACGCGGCTCCTGCTGTCAGACTTGGCACTCAAGTGAAGAAAGCTGGCACGCAAGGTAGCCCTGGGGAGTGGAAACGGCAATGCAGAGTAATTAAGTGGCCTAGAGGTAGCCTGTAGGGGCTACACGGGTCTATATGAGGAAGAAGAACACCGAAACCAGGTACGCAATCTTTTACTCAAACACAACACAAATCCAAGAGCACTCAGTCTTCGAATCAAAGAGGACTGAGGGCACACACACACGGTCTCACACAGAGAAACCTAAGAGAGACCTTTTGGTGTTCCCGTTGCCTGACTTGAGCGTCGGAGCTACAACGGCCGCTAGAGGCGCCGTCTGTGTGTTTTGCAGGCACCATTCGAAGTGAAACTGAAGGTTCCTGGAGCCTCCTTGCAAAGCGCGCAGCAGATAGAAAGCCAAACGAAGGAGTGACGAGGCAATCTCTCCACGCTCGAGTCCGCGGCGAGATCAACAACCTTATTCTCTCCTACTAAACATTCTCCCATGTAATGGCAATATAGAACTCTCCTATCTTAACCCACAGAAATTCACTGGAGACTAACAATCATATGACTTAACAGAATACATCATGAGATCATCCCCATGCAAACCAGCGGATCTAGGCATCAATCAGAAAAGAAAAAATGCGCAGACTATGACTTGGATGTAACCCAAGACCAAGCCTTTAATTGGACTAAAGCAAAAACTTCTATAACATTTATTCCTCCTCCTTTAAAGATAACCTATTCCTATGCTTCCAAACCTCGTTGACTACTGCGATCCAAATCACTTCCCAAACCTCATTCACTGAAGCTGACGCATTGCTCATTCTAAACTGAGAAAAATTTAGCAATGGGACGTTGTGGAATACGTTCTGCACGCCCAGCCAAACACAACAATGATTCCACAATAACCAAACAACTCTGCACTCAAAGAACAAATGGGTACTAGTCTCTTTCTCGACTCCGCAAAGACTACACGTGGAACTTGTAACCGTGATCCCGCGCCTTTCCAGGTTAGCCTTAGTGACTAACTTATTTTAATCAATATAATGACTATTTACTTTTAGTCTTTAAAATATTTTTTATTTAATAATTTTTTTGCATTTATAATAAATGATAAGATGTCAAAGTATCTTATTTATTTATATATATATATATATAAATAAATAAATAAAATTATTAAATAGATATTAATTTTAAACATAAAAATAATTAATATATTAGTTAAATTAAATATTCTTTTAAAAGATAAATAAATTATTGGTGTATAAAAATAGTTTTTATTATTAATAATTTTTTTAAATTGGATTTGGAGTTTAAATATATCCATATACATTAATTCTATTTTAATCTTCTCAAATACTAAATTATGTCTTTCGTTCGGTTATAAAAAATCTGCAAAAATAGAAATGACAATACTTTGAAAACCTAACCTTTTTATACAATTATCTAACAATTCTTGATATTAATTTCTTATTGAATAATTTAATTTATATTTAAATAAATATTTTAATTGAATATTTTAGTATTGTAAAATAGTTGGCATTTAGTTGTTTTAAAAAAGTTGGTTGTAAAGGTATTTTTTCTTCAGAAGAAATATACATGGGAAGGTTAGAGAACCTTGATCCTATGCCTATTTTTTCATCCTTTTTCTTATTTCTTTTCTTCTGTAACCTTTATTTTCAGTTTTTGTGCTTCTATCTCCTAACCACATCTTGTCTCTTCACGCTAAGTTCTCTTACTTCTTGTACGCGATTCTCCCAACTATTTTCCTTCTCAAACTGTTTTCTGATTATTTTGGTTTAGGAACTTTTAGCTACCTTAATTTTTTTCTTGGACTCCAAATAAATTTCAGGAAAGTTATTTTTTAAGCATAATTTAAATTTTAGATCTATTATTTGTACAGGTTTATAGTAGAATGTTTTGTCATAATAGTTTAAAATTGATTTTTTGTTTGATTGTATTGATTACTCATTATTATGTATTGATATAAATATTTAAAGCAAGTTGGTCATTGTGAGCATTTTAGATGGTGTAAAAATTTCTTTAGATTGATATATATGAGTACTAAACTAGGAAATAGGTCTAAAAGGGGTTTAAAACTTGGTAAAAAGGTTTATTTAGATTTGTTAGAATGAATTTTTCAGTTGGTTGGAGTTGAATAATGTGATTTTTTTGAGAATTATACATAATTTCAAGTTTAACATAACCTCTTTATTAAATAATTTATTCAACAAATGAAATTCTACTTATCAGATTTGATGAAAGTATTTACTTTCAAACCTAATCTATTCAACATATTCTTATGTGATTAGTCGATTATCTAAACCCAAAAGCAATTAGGAAGAATTATAAATTAAATGCGCTCAATATATTTTATTGTGTTTCGTGAAATTATAATCTTTGCACCACATGTTTGATTGAATTGTATGATTATCAATTTATTAGAAATGATGGTGGAGTGTTCATTCATATCGTTTTGTTATTACATATAAAAAAATATGATGATTTAATTTGTTATCCGAAGTATTAAACATGTAACTTATTACTAGATTATTTCTAGAAGAAGATGTGATTACTATTTGTGTCAATTTGTTGTAACTAGTAAATGGATAGAAGTTTAAGTATCAATCACCTACAGTGCTTATATAATTATTTAATAAAAAAGAAAATTAATTATAGAGTTTTCAAATAAAAGAACAAAATGAAAGATACTTTATATAATAAAGAATAAATAGCCAAATATAATTGAATAAGAAAGTAAAGATTGATCAAATGAGTCATTAAGATAAGTAAATGTGAAATGATAAAAGAACTTTTAAATAACCATTTCAATGTTATTTTCTATGTAATTTCCTCTTTTCCACATCAACAAGTTCAATTACTATTAAATGATTCACCAAATTAATTTATACTCAATTCTTCATTGAGAAAATATATAAATTTCTTAAGAAAAATTAAAATGATTGGTTGGTAAAGTTTGTTAAGCAACTAACATTTCTACTTGTATTCTCACTCCTAATTTCGACATGTATTCTCACTTATAAATTGTATTACAAATGACATTATTTTCTTTCTAATGATTAAATAAAGTTAGCATTAAAATGAGGTAAGAGAAAATTGTAAATCATCTTTAAATGGAATAATATTACCAGTTTATAGCATCTAACACTCAAGAGATGGGAAGTGTTAAGATTTATGATATCAGCTTAAGAAAAATGTTCCAAATAATAATACATTTATTTTAAGATTTTAAAACTAAAAATACTAATAAACCTCGTAACTACTTAAAAAATCCATACTTTGATGCGTGATATATAGAAGTTGATATAAGATATTAAATTAGAATGTGTATGGAACTATTGTTTAGAAAACGTTATTTAAACGAAATGTAGGCTTAAAAAATGTATACATGTTCTCTCTTTATATGACACGCAATATATATATATATATATATATATATATATATATATATATATATTATTTAAAGATTATAAAATACATAAGAATATAAAAAAATAATTAAATAAAAAAAATACAACATTGAAAAGTAAGCGAATGGAGTATTTTCTTTTAACAATTAAAATAGTAGAAAATTGAACATTTATATTGTAATTATATAGGAATTATAGTAAATATATGAAAAGCTTCAAGCATGGATTGTGATTCATTGTTCTCATCATTCAATTATCATGTTGTGGAGTTGGACTTTTTCTTCTTTCTTGCCTCCGACAGTGATTTTGCAAACCTGCAAACATGAATCAATTTGTTTAGACTTCTCGGCTACTGCCACAAAATAAATAAAATTAAATAGATTATACAAATAAAATGAACCTTTTGAGTGCTTCCTCATTGGTGCCTTTATCTGGAGCTGGTTCATAGAGACCTGTATCAAGATTCACTTGCGACACTGTTTTCTTCAGTAAATTCTCCCCCACTTTCACCAGATTATTCAAATTCTCTGTAGTAGCTATATCCACAGATGCTAAATCTCCCTTTAATGTATTCTCCTGATTCAACCAACCATTACAATTCTTTTTAAACAAACTACTAATTAAATATACAACAACAGAACCACACAAATAACATACGAACTGTTTCAAATATGCTCATCCTTTACAAGTAATTTCAAAACAAAAACTTGTTTAAATCAAATGAAATTGAAACAAGTTTTTAAACATTGTTTCGCTGTCATCATCCCACAGTTTTTAAGCTTTTGCTCATTGTGTTTCTTAAGTTTCCCGTTGTATATATCTTTCCACAACCCAGCTGCGCCTTTGGCTCCAAACTGATTCGTTTTACCTCGGTACTCATAATGTTGAAATATATTTTTACTCTACTTACAAAATTCTGAATAAAACTTTATATTTAGTTTTTAAACAATTATTAGATTTCATATCCATACAAACACATAAAAAAAAACACCTTTTTCTTTACAAAACTATACAGAGAAATATAATAGTGACTTTATTTATTTGGTTAATTTGACTGTCTTGAGTTTCTAAGCAAACCAAACACAGAGGTTTAGTAAAGAAAGTGTGCAAGGTAAAACTTACTTGAATCCGAAGGTAGTTGTCTTCAGATTGAAGCGAACTAAAAACCACAACGTTGTGGTAATCAACCATATCAGTGCTTGCTTCGCTGAAACAATCTATAATGGGTGTTGACCCAGAATTGAATAACCAAGTTAAAATTCCCCACTTCGAAACCATCTTCGCGTCGTATTTGTGCTCGCTCATGTTTGATCCAGTCCCTAATGAGAGAACAAGAAAACGATCATAGTCCAAAGGGCTAATAGTTGTTTCATCTGGCTTCCTTATGGTTTGCTTCGTCACTTCTCTAATTGCGACCAAAGTCTGCAGATATATATATGAACAAGCATCTTAAGCCTTATATTAATAACATCAACAAAAATTGCTTACTATTATAGTAGTATATAGTAATAATTTCTCCCTCCTTTTTCTCTCAACTCAAGAATCTCACCGGATTATTAGCAGCCAAACCACCATCAATGAGGTTGAATTCTTTTATGACTTTCCCTTGTGCATCTTCTTTTGTAAAATAGTGAGCCGGCAGAAAGGTTGGAGCAGCCGAAGTTGCTATGCAAATATCAGACAGTGGTACATCTAAAGCTGCCTCAGTTTCCAACTGCACAACATGACCGAATTTACCACCATTTCAAGGAAAAACTAGCTAAATTATATATAAGAAATAGAATTAACTAATGACCTGATACGAGGAAAAGATGGTAGGTTGAAGTTTCTTGACGTCAAACGTGGGAATAACAACGTTTGTCAACGTTTGGTGCAACATTGTGTCCCCTAAGTTCTTTCTTATCAACTCATGGAGATACTTCCCATCGTACTTAGGTCCCATCAATGCTTTCCCTATGTTCACTAGCGGAGTGAATATTCCACTGCATGCACGTGAAAATATGAAAGATGAACCAACGGATATATAAATTTGTTTAGTCTATATATACTATATTTTACACACAAGGAAATAATATGTATGTGACAGTAACATATAGTAGTAGAAGTACCTTTTCTGGGGGAAAATTTGTGGAGAATTTTTAAGGTAAAATGGCACTATATCTTTGGCAGAAAACAAAGGGCGATTATTGGCCTTTGGATCTGGAGCTGCTAACATGGAAGCAACGAGACCCCCTGTACTTGTTCCAGCCATTATATCAAAGTAATCTGCAAGTCTTGCATCCTTATCACCGTCTAACTCCTACAATATATTAGTATGGATACACATTTCAAAGCATTAGGAATAATTAGTTAAAGAAGCAGGTGTGTTCTTACTGCAAATATTTGCTTCTATATATATATTAACCTGAAGTTGAGACTCAAGGTACGCAAGAATAACACCGGGAATGATTCCTCGGATACCACCACCGTCAATGCTAAGAACCGTAATGGTATCATATTTTGGAGCCTGAATTTCGGGTGAAGATGGATTTTCCATGGCTGTTTGGAAAACTGTCAGTGATTAACAATATGGATATGTGAAGATGTTCCTTGCAAGATTATATGTAGACTTTAATAGTATATATTTCACGCAAACCATGAGGTAGCTAGTGGCAATTAAAAACCTTCTGAATTTGGTTTACATGGTTTTTGAGTTCAAATTTTATGACTGGGCAGAGGCTATTCTTTTCTTGAAGTACATGTTTATCTGAATCACGAATAATACAAAGACACTATCACAAATAAATGAATAAATATATGTGGAAAAAGAAAATAAGTTAAAACAAACGTTCTTTCATCTAATTTTTTTAAATTAAAATAAATAAGTTAGTTTTGACCTATGTAGCACGGACACTGATATGACGCGGACACTGATACGACACGGATATGGATACGGAGATACTGTACACAAATGTTTTAGTTTTTTTTTGGAGCAAAAAGATATTTTTCATGGCTGATTCAAAAGTATCTGTTCCTTATTTTTATAATTATACTAAAAATTTATATAATAAATTTGAGTTTTAAGAAAATTAATGTATTTTTCATTTTAAAAATTGTGTTAGAATCGTGCTAGAATAGTCAAAAATCCAAAAAATAATTTTTTGAATCGGACACTTCACCGATATATGTCCTACGAGTGTCATACAAGTGTCATGTCTGATACGTGTGTCCGACACGGACACGCTATTTAAGAGGAATTGTCTAAGCTGCATAGGTTTTGACTACCTTTTTCTCATATAACACTATTTTCACTTTTATTTTCCTATGTAGCACCCTTTTGTTTTTATTTCCCTATCTGACACCCTTTTGTTTTTATTTTCTTATCTAGTATGGTTTCAAAAGTAAAAAAAATATTAATAAATTGATTGTAAAAATAAATGTATTGATTGTAAAAAAAAAATATTTTTAATGTTTAAAATAGTTAGAAATATAATTAATGAATAAAGAAATGAGTTTTTACAAAATAAAAATAAAAAATTAATAAATTAAAAATATTTAGTTTAAAATTCATTTTTTTTGTAAGAATGAAGAAAATAAAAATTAAACCCTACAACAACATAAAAGTTGAATCTATAAACATAAATTAGTATTTATTTTTATTACTATCAATGATGTAATCATGTTAATTTCAAGTAAAAAATACAAGCATAATTATAAAAAAAATCAAAGTCAATTAGTATTAATTAGATTTGTTTTTATTTGTTTTTATATCTTTTATCTTTATCTTATTTTATTTTCCCTTTATTTTATATAGTTTCTGTTTTTAGTTATTATTATTTTTTCTGCCATTCTTTATTTATTTTTGTTTTTGTTTTTATTTTTGTTGTTTTTATTTTCTATATTTATTAATTTTTACATTTTTTTTCTTCTTATTTTTAAGCATTAAGTGTAGCATTTGCATTAGTTTTTTTTTTTTTAGAATTTTGCATTTAAGGTAGACACTTCAATATTATCTGTGTATTCACTACTAATTAATACTAATTAACTTTGGTTTTTTAATAATTATGTCTTGTACTTTTTACTTGAAATTAACATAACTACATCATCAATAATAATAAAAATAAATACTAATTTATGTTTGTAGATTTAACTGTTATGTTGTTGTAGGGTTTAATTTTTTATTTTCTTTTTTCATTCTTAAAAAAAAATTAAACTAAACATTTTGAATTTACTACTTTTTTATTTTTATTTTGTAAAAAATCATTTCTTTATTCATTAATTATATTTTTCTAACTATTTTAAAAATTAAAAAATTTTATTTTCTTAATGTATTCAAAATTAAAATTATCAATTTTTTAAAATTTATTATTTTCTTTTTACTTTTGCAACAGTGCTAAATAAAAAAATAAAAATAAAAAGATGATAAATAGGGAAATAAAAAAAAAATACTAGATAAGAAAATAAAAGTATAAATATTGCTATATCAGAAATTAAGTCTAGTTTTGACTTATAAAATAATTAATTTATGAAGTATGTGGGAAAAACTTTGTCCAACTAACAGGGATAATTAGTGGTAATAAATAATATGAGAGAATGATTATGTGAAGTCATTGACTATTTAAAAGATTATCCCGTGGAAAAAAAAAAACCCTATAAATTTCCCAGATCTGTGCTTAAATTAGTAGTGTTATATACATACACGCTACCAGCCAGTATTTCATGTAGCTTTTAATATGGTTTAGGCAACATCCAAAAAAATACGAGTTTTATGTTAGAGTCAAACAATCGTTTCAAGTATAATTAGCCTCCAGTTTAATGATAATAACACTTAATTAAATTTAAGGCATTTTATAAGGAAATTTTTAATTAAATTTCTATTAAAAAAATTCATTTTTGTAAATGTTTAAAATATATTTTATTTTCTTCTTGGTATTATGTTAGTTTAATTGTTACCCTTAAAGAGATGACCTAATACTTACTTTTTCTAATTCTAAGTCACCAATCATTTTGTTTCTTTTTTTTTTTCCCTAATTTTATTCAACTCGTAGAAGATTCGAGAGAAGAGGTGTGAATCGGATATGTGAAGATAAAACTAATTATTACAAAGATTTTATCACCAAGATAAAAGAAGATTTGATAGGAAATGTGCCAAGATGAAGATAATTATTAAATTATCTCATTAACAACAAATTTAAATGTCCTATACTTAAATAAAAATAAAAGTTATTTTTGAGTATTCAATAAAAAATTATATTTTTTTTTATAAAAACTTAATTAAAAATACTTCAATTTATAAATTATTTAAAATTTAATTAAGATAATAGATTTGAATAATTCCATTACAAAATATTAGGGATGGATGAAAATGCCTCTCTCAGAAGTCTCACAAAATTATCATCGGAAATGTCCATGCCCCAAAGATGTACGAATAACATCTGTTGTTAATTTATAACTAGAATTTTAATCTTGATAAGTTTAAGACTATCAAAAAATTATTAAATAAAAATTAATTTTAAAATAAAAAATAATTAATTATTATATTAATTGAATTAAATATTATTTTAAAAAGTAAAAAAATTATTAATATTTAAAGTAATTTTTATTATTAATAAAATATATAAACTAAATACTATATTTAATTTAGTAAATATAATAATTAATTACTTTTTTTCTCTAAAATTAATTTTTATTTAATGTTTTTTTATGTTATTTTTAAATAATTAATATGTATAACTAAATATTTATGTTTCCATTAAACAATTTAAATTGTGATATAAATATCTTTTTATCTATTTATAATTGTTTTAAAATTTATTGAAATTTAATTTAGAAATAAAGATAAAAGAGGACAAATTGAAAGAAAATAGTGTGAAAAAAGTCCATTTGTTTAAAAGTTCTTTTTTTTTTTACAAAAAAATATAATAATAACATCTTTGTTTATTTCGTGTTTATAACATTTTTTAAATAATCAGAAATATAAAAGAATTTCTCACCAAAAAAAGAAACATAAAAGAATTAAAAATCTTATTAATCAGAAGTTATTCAAAGCCGCCTCTCATTAAAATATTTATTTATTTTCTTAAAAAATTTATTTTTGCTTATTGTAAACAAACATGAATTAAATTTTAATATTAAAATCACCAAAAAAATAACCACTAGTTATTTTCTATTTAAATTAATTCTTATTTAATTTTAAGCAAATGGATCCAAAATGCACCTTCAAAACAACAATATCTAATTAAGAAAATGTAAGGACTCTAAAATTTTCATTCTAATTTATATCAACCACTTTAATATATGACATGATCAATCATCATATTTTTACTCTATATTTAAAAAGAGGATAAAGAGGTAAAACAAATAATATTTATTTATTTATTGTAAGAATAGTGTAAAATCATAATAAAAGAAAATGGATGAGGATTCATTTATTCAGTAGTTTATCTGAACTTTCTTCTCAAAATTTGGGATGCAGTGGATATAAAAGATGTATAGTAACTAACAATGCTACACACGATGAAAGAACCTAATGAAACAGTTCATCATAAAGTTAATAAAAAATCGTAGTTATTTATGTTTTAAATCATATGATGTTTATTTTGTCACAACCTACCAAAACGAAACCAGATTGGAGATGTGAAATGTCCTTGATCACCATGTGTATTTAACTCTACTTATATACTAGGATCTACGTGTAACACAAATATAAAAACTATATATTATGTTCCTTACTCAGTTATCCATTCTGTTCAATCCAAAGTAAATATTAAAATATTTAGTGGAGAAGGAGACCTTTTTTGTTTACGCTATGATATTCTCTCTTTTTTTGTTAAGAAGAACATTTCAATTCCATTGTAAAGTTTGGATATACTTTTTTTTCAAACCACTTGTTTTCTAGTTTCTACCAGAAGTTATATTATCATGCAAAAATAATAAAAAGAAAATAAATATAAAATTTAAAGAAAATAAATTTTAAATTTAACTTACTTTCACAAAACTAGTTTAACACATTCTCTTGTTGAGAATATAAAATATAAGTATACAAAAATATCAATAACAAATAACACAGTGAATTTAATAGGATAAACTTAAATAAGACTTTTCGACAAAAAAAAAATATTTAGTTTTTAATATGGTAACTTTAATAAGACTCTTTGATAAATAAACAAAAATATATTTAATTGTAAATAAGAGTTGAATACTTACTTTCAATTTTTAATTTATTACTCAACTATTTTGAGTATTTGACTCACTTCATTATATACTTTTTATATGTGTAACAAAAGTACACGTTTCTCCAAACATTGTTAAGGTGGAGAAGCACAACGCGCGAGACATTATATTAATATATGAAATGCTTATTTTATTTATGATTAAAAGCACAAGAACAAAAAAAAAAGTAAGAGATAAATTAATATTTATAAAAATGTATTAATATTTTATAACATATTAATATAAATTGAGAACATTAATAAGAGGAGGGAAATGCTAGGTTTAAATCAATTCATAAAAAGGTTAGAGTTAGAAGATATATCGATTATAAGTAAAAAAAATACTTGATACAAAAGTGATAGGACTGCAAAGAGTATATTAGACATGATTATATTATTCAAGGAGTGGTTGAATGTTTGGCTAGGAAGCAAACAATATGTTAACTGGGCCTCAAACCTTTCAGGTTCATCGATGCTTGGCAAGACCACAACGGATTCAAATAAACTAATACAACACCTGTGGTCAGTTAATGGTGGGGAGGATGGGACAATAAAAAACTGAAAAGAAAAAAATTAAACATGTAAAATGAAGACTAAAACAATGAATAAAGAAGTGTTTGAGAATATCCAAACTCAGAAATATAGGTTGGCCAGTAAGATTCGGGAATTAGATGAAAAAATTATTTGAGTGAATTGAGTAAAAATGACCAAACTTGAGCCTGAAATCATACTTCTAAACCTTAAGTGAGAATCTCTTTAGCAACAAAAGGTCAGGGTAAAGTGGGTAGTTGGGAGATATAAATTCTAAGTATTTTCACTCCATAATTAAATGGAGGAAATGTAGTAATAACCTCAATGACCTTAACATCAATGAGAATTGGTGTGAGAAACCAGAAATAATAAAGAAAGAGGTAAAAAGGTTTTCTGAAAGAAGATTTTGTGGGGGAGAGAGAGATGTCCAGTGAGGTTGGATGGGGTGGAATTTCAAAAAATCTCACAGATATAGAGACCTGATTGTTGAAATCAATGAAGAGGAAACAAATAGGGCAATTTGAATGATAGTAGTAAAAGCCCAAACCCAAATGACTTTAACTTTAGTTTCATAAAAAAAATAGTTGGAAATAATTAAAAATGACTTGACTAAGGCAATTATGGAGTTTCAGAACAGGGAGAAATTCCAAAAGGATGTAATTCATCCTTCATTATACTAATTCCAAAGGCTAACAACCCCCAACGTTTAGATGAGTTTAGGACAATATCCCTCATTGGGTGCTTCTATAATTTTCTTTCTAAGATCCTAACAAACAAGCCGAAGAAAGTGCTACCAAAAGTGATGGATTTCTCACAATCAGCTTTTTTAGAATATAGGGGACTTCTAGATAGTGTGATTATTGCAAATGAGACGGTAGATGTGGTTAAGCAAAAAAAGAATACATCATAGTCAAGATGTGGTTAAGCAAAAAAAATTCTGTGAAAATAGGAAAATTCTGTGAGTGAAATGAGATTACATATGTACAAAGAAGGATTAAGGGGGGTGAAAGATTTAAAAGTCTTTAGTATTGTATTGTTAGGTAAATGGCTTTGGAGGTTACATTCTGAGAAATGGCTTATGGAAAGAGGTTATTTGGTAAAAAATATAGAGGGTGGAGGAGTTTAGAGAAAAGAAATAAGCAAAAAGAATTGTAGGTGGTGGAAAGATGTTAAGGGCGTAATCAATAATGCAAATGGTAGTTAGTTTAAAGACAACATGTCCACATTTAAAAAAAATTATAATTGCGTAGAACTTTAAAATCTGAAGTGCTCAGGTGTCTTCTTGAGTGTATGATAAATAAATAAGATGCATCTTAAATTTGTAGTTATTAATATGAAAGTTATAGTTGAACTTTATTAAGAGTAAATTATTTTTCTTAAAATACCTATTGAAATGAACTAGGAATTAGTTATCCTTTAGTTGGAATCGCGACAGGGTGAAAACAAAAACATAAATTAATGAAATATGGGAGTTGTTATTATTAAAGATTATTTTTATCAAAAACAATTTGAAAAGTACCTTAAAAAATTATTTTTCAGCTAAAAATTAGATTTATAAAATCATTATGTTGGGATAAATGTATACGTTTAATACCCAATACATGATGTTATCAATCTCAAATAAAAATTATTCTTTATTCTATTTTTATATTTCATTAAATCATTTGTAATTTGATAAAACTGTTGGTTAAAATTAGAGACTTCTCATTATGGTAGAATATATGATAATGAGAAATATTTTACAGTTGTAATCAAAATGGTTATAAATAAGATGTCAACAATTTGGACAAATCCAGAAAATATACAGGTATATAATATGATAATCATAAATATTAAAATAAATTATTTATTAATTTACGTATAGATTATACACATATAAATGTGACAGCTCAATTTCAAAATTTCTAATGATTAATATTATTACAAATTATCAATACAAAATGTAATAGTTTATTTTAAATTCAAAGTACCATAACAACTAATAAATATTTATCATACTTTAATACCACACCTCTAACGTCTTAGTACATTATTCAAATAAAAATTGAATTTGAGTAAAGACTTAATTATTATTATTAAATAAATGATTATTAAAAGAATCAATCAAAATTCTTGTTAATGTGTTTAAGCTTTATGATAAAATTAACAATTGGTCATGACATGAAATAAATAAGTTTTTTAAGCCATGCACTAATCAAATATTTTAGGTTAAATTAATAAGATTTTATAATAGTATCATATTCTATTGATAATTCGAAGTTCTAAATAATAGAGCAAAAATTATATTATTTTTTATTAGTTTTTGAAGATAAATATCGTATACTATATTATTCTAACGTGACATCTACCTCATTATTACTTAATTATTAATTTACTATTGACTTGATATTAAAACTACTGGTAACAGAAATGTCTTAATCTCATGTTTTATTTGATAATTAAATTTAAAAGCTGATTTTTACAAATAAAAAATTTAGTAAAATATTATTTTTATCCCTTTAAGCTTCTTAAATATAGTGAAAAAACCTTGTTCTAGTTTTTGTAGATTAAGTCAAACTGTCTATTTGTCATATTGAACCACTTTAAATTTAATTAATGGTTAAAGTTAAAATATGAGTCCAACATTTTATTGAGTTGAGGCTTGGATCAAACCAGTTGCTTGCATTTCTTGTCAGTCCATGTAGAATAATATTTCCAATAACCAGTGATGATATTATGTCATTTGATTGATATTGATAGTGGTATAAAAAATTTATACGCATATAAAATTATTAAGATGTTTATTAAATATTGATTTTTCATATATTTATAAAAATAACTTATCATTAAGATTAGACGTTGATAATAATTAACATTTCAAATTTATTATTAACATTCAAATATGTTAAGCATTATCGTTTAGATCAGAACCTTAGTACTTTCCAGTCAAATCTAAAATTCTAGATCATGGTAAATCAAGCATTATAAACAAAATAATAATATCAATAATCAATCAAGAACAAAATATTGTATTTAGATATCATCTTAATACATAAAAATTTGAACAGATTACTGTCAATCACAAAGGATAGAACTAGCAACACATGATGACTATTACAAGCAAGAAAAGAAAATTCAGGATGTTTCTCCTCCTTTAATGTTTTTCACACTTCATATCCTCTCAGTTGGTGGGTTACAAGTCACTCAATGGTGTTTTCTTCTCAATCTTGCATACTAGGATTATGTCTCAAGTCTCCTATTTAACCTGATTTTCCTGGACTTAAGTGACTTCTCGCTTTGGCGAGTAAACCGTAAAAAGGCCCAATGTTACTAAAGTTATCTTTCTATCTCGTTCAAGCGAGCCACACGGGTGACATCTTGACTTTTTGCGAATTTAGGTAGCTTTGGTGAGTGTTGATGCATTCCAACTTTCTCTTTTTAGTCTTGTATATTTTATTTTTTGTCCAATTATCTCGATTCTTCCATAGAATCCTGAAATTAACACAAATTTAAGTTCTTATTTAATTTAAAATCACAAAATATGTAAAAATGTATAAAATCATAAATTAAGGATTATTTAATACTTATTTTAACAATTAATACTCATAAATATCTATATTTTAATATAAAATATTAGTGAAATTTAGTACTTATCAAATGTTTTTTCCTACACCCCCAAAGTATTTCTTCCTGCACCCTAACATTGTTTGAAAAGAGTGTTTTACTTCTTTTAAAAATGACTTCTAACTCACTTTTTCCAAAATGTTTCCATAACATATTTTTTCTGAAACATATTTTATGAATTGTAGATTTACCATTTTGGAAATCAAAAATGTGTTATGAAAAAGAAATTTTGACATGATTTTTTTATCTTCCGAATTTTCTCTTCAAGACACACATTTTGCTTACAAAATATCTCCTATTCTAAAATCACCTAAAATTGTTAAAAATAATTTATTTAAGTATTTTGAAGAATGTAGAGTGGAGGAAGAAACACCTACATACATAGTATAAATACGAAGTCACATAAATATTTAGGCTTTTTTTTTTTTGCATTTTCATAATTTCTAATTACACTCCCATAATTTTTAAAATAACCTCTTACTTTTTTTCAAAAGTGACTTCTTTTAATTACGGATTTTCTGTTTTGGGAATTTTCAAAACAAATTTTTTAGAATTTTCAACTGGAAAAAAATTTTAAAACAGAAATTTTAGAATAATTTTTTTGAAACATATAAAATATATTTTGGAATAAATTTTCCAAAATTTTTCCGAATATAAGTAAAGCCTTCTCGAATGAATTTTTTGGAATAAGTTGAAATGCGTTCTTAAACAATTTTTGAAAATATGATTTTCAAAACAATTATTTTGCGACATATATCATAACTTTCAGATGGCTTTTCAGAACGAGATTTTTCTAGAACGAGTTCTCTCTTCTTCCTCTCAAAAGTACATTGGAGAATGGAGGTGCACCAACGATGATGAAAGTGATAGCAGAGACAGCAACATTGGTACGGCAACAATAACGTGGTCCAGTGAGAAAGGATATTTTAGTTTGTCTCTGTTAGTATGTGGATGCATTAGTAATAATACAGGTGCATGAAGTAAAAGTCAATATTTATTCATATGAAGTAAAATCCAAGAAAAATTAACATGCCAAGACACACCCTTGAGCTTCTAAACTTCCAGGGGTTAATAAACACCCAAACACTGTCCAGCGTCTAGACATCACTCAAAAACAGAATTTTTCAAATAAACTCCTTCAACTCACTTTGCCATTTGTTAGCAAAGATAAATTGAGAGATAGAAATAATTTTAAAATATTGAAAGAGACTAAACAACTTCTAAATGAAAATTAGAATTGGAAAAACTATTTTTAAGAACGACTAAAAAATAATTTTAAAATTTATATAAAATCTATCTCAATTCTTTTATTTAAAATATTTCTATACATATCGAAACATATTTAGTTTTAAATTTATTTACAAGTCAATCACAAAAAAACTCACCATCCATCACCCTCCAAACGAAGACTAATTATTTGTTGTCTTTTTTTTTTTGGTCTAATTCAGCTAACTCGTTTTCTGACCACTTCTTTTAAAGACTCGTAAATTTATATTTAATGTTGTGTATGTTAGATAAAAAAGGTACGTTTGCTGTGTGTGTCAGCATTTTACGAAGGATTTAATTCCACACAAGTCTTGTGAAAAGTTCCATGTGATGTAGTAAATATCATTCATGTGAAACTAGCACATGATAATATTGATGCTTTTCTTCATTTTACTTTATAGTAGTTAGGAGTAACACTTATCCACGTAACACCTTTATATAATAAAGAAGAACACGAAATCCAAATCTACTCAATAGAAATCATTACTTATTTAATACTATATTTCTATAAACAATTGTAGTTTTCTATTTGGATCAAAATCCCTCAAAATTAGAATCCAACACCAAATTAACATTAGGGCAAAATAAGAAAAGAAAAAGTAAATTTTGCGCAGAAATCATTGTGAGGAAGCCAAAGTCAAAAGATCTGGCCCGAGTAAGGAAATTTGCTCCTTTTTATTTCTATTTTTTAAAATTCAAAATAAAAAGGTTCTTTTTTCTAATTATACCCTATTTTATATTTTTATAATGTTTTATAAATTATTTAAATAAAAGATGAAAATAAATAAGTAATTTATGTAAGAATATACTAAAAGTAGAAAGTTAAATATTGTTCTTTAATTTAGGCGAGATAACTTGAAGTACTACTATAAAGAAATAGAGTAAGTCTTTCTTCTTTTTCTCTCGTTTTCTTCATAATTGACACGCCTCTTGCATCACATGTGGGCCTCCACCCACCTACCAAACCACCACCGTTACGCACGCCAAATTTGTTACTGATATTTTAACTTCTTAATACTACTAATCATCGCCATCGTCATGATAATAAGACTAGTGAAAGAACATAAAAGAAAGGAAAGAACGAAGAAGAAGATTAATAAAATAAAAGTATTTTGATTTTGAGAGAGAGAAGAAACAAGACAACAAGCATAGGGAATCGTGAAGAAGGGCACATTGTTGGTGGTGGTGTTGTCCTCGTCGTCTGCTTGGCTTGGGTTGGCTTTAGGGCTTTGAATGCCATTTGGGGTTCCGCTCTCAGGCAATCAAGCTCCAAAGCTGACCCCTTTCTCCCACTTCTCACTCACAAACCTTCTTCTTCTTCTCTCTCTCTCTCTCTCTCTCTCTCTCTCTCCGGAACAACAATGGTAGAAGACATCTGTTTGTTCTACAAGGTACTTGCTCTCTAGTTCCGTATTTGCTTCTTTCTACTGTTAAACCCAGATTTACTTTTTGCACAATGTGTTTCTTCTCATGCTTCTCTTATTTGCCAATTATTCTAACTTTCTACCATTTTGGGGGGTTTCTCTCTGTTAAAAAATTCAACTTAGAGTGTCTTCTGCTACTTTATCTTCTAATTCTGGTACTCTGGGAGTCGGTTCTTACAAGGGGAAGAGGAAATAATCACGCGGGTTCATAGAAGACTGGTTTAAATTCGGGAAAAGAGAAATTCAAAATGATATATGGGTTTAAAGTGGAACACTTTAGCACTAAAAGAAAAGAGGAACACTTTAAGCTCCTTTGTACGTTTCTGGGTTATTATCTGGATGTGGGTGCTCATTATACTCTAAAATGTTTATTAATTATTGGCAAATGCGTGCATCTGTTGTGTCAGGGACTTGCTTTGCTGGAATTTTTTTGCTTCATGCGTTACCGAGACTAATTCTTTATGCCTCTAAAGTTTTCATTGTTGATATTTTTTTGGTTATTTTCTTTTAATTACTAATATCCTGACAAAGCCAAGAATAATATCTTCTTTTTTTTGGAAAAAATCCATCTGGATGGTATTAGACTGGACACCATTTCGAGAATATCCAGTGTGTTCTTTTCCATTTATGTTCTTCTGGGATTTTGAGTGAAGGGAGAGGCTCCATCAATTTTCCTATTTGACGCCTTTCCTAGCAATGGAAGTTGTCTCATTAGTTGCATTTCAGTAACTTTCTCCGCGTATGTGGTTGCAGGAAGTTCTCGTTATGAAGCCTCCAAAGAGATCACCGATGTTGTTAAGGACAGCAGTTGTAATGTTTTCGATGGTTTGTGGCGTTTTTATCTTCTCTGCATGTCTAAAGCAGATAAGCACTCAAGCTAGGACTACATTTGTGGATTTTAAAGTCATTGACAACCATGCTCAGAGTAGATTGAAGCTAATGAATACTCCTCACCTACTACATTATCCTAAACCTGCATCCTTTAGCAGGTAGTGAGAAGCTTCTGTCAATCTTTATCAGTTGGCTTTAGTTAGGTGCTCATTGATTGCCATGTTGTTTGCCAGGAACGAGTGTGCTCATAATCCTGTACTGTTCTTTGCCATATTGTCCAATCAGAGATCAGGTAGTGGGTGGTTTGAGACCCTTTTGAATAGCCACACCAATGTAAGCTCGAATGGGGAGATATTTTCTGTTAGAGAGAGAAGGAAAAATGTGTCTTCAATTTTGCAGACTTTAGATAAAGTTTACAATTTGGACTGGTTCAACAGTGCTTCGAAGAACGAGTGCTCTGCTGCAACTGGATTGAAGTGGATGCTTAATCAGGTATACATACTTTTTGTTAAGTTTTCTGAGTAGTTACAGTTGTCGAAAGATCCACACATTTATTGATTTAGCTAATGGCTTGGGCAAGTTATGTCGTTTTCTTTTCCTGCTATAGAGACTGCCATTAAACTTTGCCTGATTATCTGAAAGGGATTTTGTAAGGTTATGCCGTAGTGTTGTGTTATTTTCTGCAGTTGAACATGTACTGGCCAAAATGTTTGTCTAGAAATTTTACAAGACTATTTTGAAAGTAATTTCCCATTCCCCTTAAATCTTACTAGAATATCACATGTCAATCTTAAAATATGTTACAATTTACGACTCATTGGTTAAGAACTGAACTCCTAGAGTCTGTTGAAGTACACTTGAGCTTATGTTTTGTTATAGAAGCTTCAAGAAGAAAAACACTACTAAATTACTAATTCTATTTCTTTTAGTAAGGCATAGTTGCATTGCATTATATATGTCACTGGCTTAGATTGCATCTCAATTTATACCCGTAACTATTCCGTGTATTTTCTGTTGTGGAGGATTTAAGTTAAAGAAAACCTCTGGATACTTTAGCTTCTTCACGATTTCACCCTTGGTATCTGGAATCAGCCATTTCTATTGTCACTTGTGAGCATTGAATAGAAATGGGCTACGTAGTTGCACATGAATATAATCTGAGCTGTGAAATTTGTAATGCAAGTATTACATCTATTTGCAATCTAAGCAGTGACAAGTTTTACTAAAAGGAGATTGAATGGACTCACGCAATCTTGCTGATTAATTTTTACATAAATTTGGTTAAATTTAGTTAAATTTGGGTTCATAGACCTGATCAGCTTTATGAAAATTTTAATAAAAGTACTTTCAAAAAGATTGGGGACTACAACATCTTGTTCTTCAAATTTTTCTTTCTGGCATTGAATATTAAAATGATTTTACTCATATGTCTGTGCTGCAAACTTGCTTTCTAAATATTTCTGTATACTACTTAAAGAGTGTCATACAGGTGACCTATCGCCCTATTTTTTAGAAAGATGAGAATATCCCATTCAAGTATTTCTGGTAGTTATTACCATTGGATGCTTCGAGTGGAATTGTAGCATCTCCTGGATTCCCTAAGACTAAGTTCTACATAAGAATGTTTGGTGTGAAGAATTCTAGTTTCTTTCCTGTTGTATCTTTACTTACATAGAGTTTGGTTGGACGAAAATGGAGAGGAGGGAAGAGATTATTTTAAACTTTTGTTGTTTGATTCAATTTTTAGAAGGGGAGCAAAATCCATCTTCATCTAATTTTTGCTCCCTTCCAATGTTGGGGGCATTTGAAGGGGAGAGGAAGAGGCTATATTTCATTTATAATGATTAAAATACCCCTACTTATGTTTTGAAATTTAAAATTATAAGGATACAAAAGTAAATTATTTTTTAAAATCCGTCTCCTCCTTGTGAACCAACCCAAAACTGACTATCTCATCTCCCTCCCTTCCTCTTCACCAAACATAATGCATAAAATTCAAAGTTCCTCTATAGTTTTGTTTTGCTTTACTTATTTCTTTGACCTTGAGTCATGTTGTGTTTAAAATACACTTCTAGTTCAACTGTTACTTCAGGATCAGGAAACGTAAATGTGAAAGCAATCATCTTTAGGATGGATTTATGGACTGGAATTTTCTTGTGGCTATGAAATTTGTGGAATTTGGCATATGCTGTCTACCTCACATCTACCTGCTGTCCTGCTCTTTCTCCCCTCCCTATCAGACTCTGTTTATTTCCATCTAGTTTATGTTGATGTTTGATCTGACTTGAAGTAATAAAAGAACTGAGAAATCTGGCTTTTGCAGGGATTGATGGAACACCATAAGGAAATAGCGGAGTATTTCGATCGTAGACGTATTTCTGTTATATTTCTTTTCCGGAGAAACTTGCTACGCAGGATGGTATCAATGCTAGCCAATTCATATGATCGTTATGCCAAGCTATTGAATGGAACACACAAGGCTCATGTACACTCTGCAGAAGAGGTCTCTCCATCCATCTTTCATTTGATTTCTGTTATTGTAGTCATGGAATGAGGCTCATATTTGGTTTCTTTTAGGCGGATATTCTTTCAAAGTACAAACCTATCATAAATTCGACATCCTTGCTGGATGACTTGAAGGATATGGAGATGAGATCTGCTAAAGCTTTAGAATACTTCAACAGCACTCGGCATATGATTGTGTACTATGAGGATCTTATGAGAAATCACACTGTAAGGACCTCATCATAAAATCTTAAATCATTAAAAGGTTGCAAAATAAAAAAGAAAAATCCTTTTGGATTTAATGCTATCACAATCTGCCAGTGATAACTTATAGTTTTAGTTTAGCTAAACACTTATCTATTTTTACAAAACTTTTTTTTTTTCTACTTTTCACTCTAAAAATTACATGTTTCAATTTTTTCAACATATTTCTTCTATATTTTTTTCAACCAAACACTGCATTATTCATTTGTTCCTAGTTTTCACTCTTCATTACATTATGGTTGTATTCACTTGTGTGTGTTTCATGCAGAAACTAAAAGATGTTCAAGGGTTCTTAGGATTGCCACAGATGGAGTTAACGAGCCGTCATGTTAAGATACATAGAGGACCCTTGTCAGACCACATTCAGAACTGGGATGACGTTAACAAAACGCTGAAAGGAACCGTTTATGAGAGTTTTCTTGAAGCTGACTATTAGTGGTAGTCTCTTCTATTCTGACTGCTGGAGAAAGGTGTAAATACCATACCAACATCGTTCATCTTTTGCCCCAGTAAAGCCTCAGGGTTCAAAAGTTTTGCTTTGGTTCTGGAACATTACCTCAGTGTTCTGTGCCTTTTTTGGTCACCCCCTCGTGATCTACTAACCTCGTTGATGAAATGAAAGGCTTCTTGTTCCTTTGTAGTCTTTTTTGTTTCTTTCTTCCTCCCTTTGCTCTGTGAAACATGTACATGTCTTTGCCAGCTAATTGATTTAAGTAAAAATCATCATTGTTTTGTTCAAACCTGTGTTCATTGATTTGTTTGGTTGGTTGTTAATTTTAACCCTCTGAAATGGCAGTTTGGCATCCCATTAATTGTTTTAAGCTTTTAGCTTCTCAAAGTCACGGGCATCAAGTCCTTTGTAACTCTGTCCTTTTCCACTCACGTTATGGACCAAGACAGTCTATTCAAATTTAAAAGTTGTTGAATTTTAAGAAAAAATAGTCTATTGATCTTGGTGCTCCTCTATGGGTGTGAACAAGCAAATACCGATCGGGCTTCGTGCTTGATTAAAATATCTTAGTGACGTAGCGTGGAACCATTTTTCGTGGGAAAATTGAGAAAATCTAACTGTGTATATCAAATTGCATTAGGTAAAGTTCATTAGGTAGTGTGACCCTAATGACATTGGAACATATGTCAGCAAATGAATACCACCATGGGTGACGTTCGTTCTTTATTTTAGGGTTGCATGTGGCGAGGGTAAAAACAAGTTACAGCAACAACCATGGCTACTTGCAATCATTAACCAACCACAGCACGAAATTCTATTTAACAGTTGGAAAGCTGACTCTGAGTGAAATCCTAACGGAGTTCCACTCTCCATGTAGGTAAACAAAATTAAACTAAAACACAAAATATACTTTTGCAAAAAATAATACATGTATAATAAATATTATGATTCCATAGTTAGCAATGAGTTTAGATACAAAGTTAACATTAATCTTTTTAAAATTAAAATATAAGCAATGGTAATAGAAACAAGTATGCTTTCTGAACTTTTATTTTATCGGAGTTTCTATATAATTGGAGAGTTATAACTTATAATAATATATTAAATGAAAGCAGCGCATTATAAAAATAGGTTCATGCAAAAGTTAATTTTAGTTCGTGATTAAATTAATTTTAATTTTTTTAGAAAAGTTGTTCTAAATATATTCTTAAATGAAAGAAAATTCAAACATTTATAAAAACAATAGTAAAAGTAACTACTGTTAATTCGTAGATTTGAATAAAAAAGATACCTCAAAGAAACTTGAATGGAAGAAAAGTTGCGTTGAAATATCCATCAGCATTGCTTTTGATTCAAAAAAACCCTGTTATAGTTCTTGTCACAAAAAGTCATTTGCCTAGTCATTAAAACTCATTAACCACATTAAGAATATACTTATTCAATTTTATTATATATTGAACCCATGACCAGGGTGCAAAATGTAATTAATCATAAAATTAAATAATAAACCCATCAATTTACGTCCCACTTTTTCTCTTTTTATAAACAATAAATCTATTCAACATTGAAGCTTTTTACAGATGTGGCCATGAATATTAAAAAAATAACTATTATCAATAAACATAAAAATAGACGAATAATCGTAAAAAAAATATATAATTATGAAGGAAATAAATTCAGACATAATTATTTAAAAATCAAAATTATGTATTGATTTTATATGTATTGCCCTCCTAAACTTAAATATAAGCACACAAAATTAATGGGCTATAAGTATCTTTCAACTCTCTAAGTCTTATTTAATTTCTATTTAAAAATATCGTTATTTCTAATTCAAATATTATTTTCAAAAAATAAAATTTGGGGATAACTATTATTCTTAATCAATTTAACTATTATTCTTAATCAGTGTAAAAATAGTTATTCTGAAAAAAAAATGTAAAAATAGCTAATTTTGTTTATAGTTGAATGGAAATGTTATATTATGATTGGGATCGGGTTAAAATCTATAGGAGACTGTAAGCTGTATTTTTTTAATCTAATGTACTTTTTTGAAGGTGGAAATATACTATGTCTTTTAAATTTAGAAAAAATGGTAAATGAAAATTCAATGACCCAAATCACATTTAAAGATATAAAAAAATATAGATTTCATAAGCGTTGTAATGTGATAAGAAAAAAAAATATGGATTAGATGTTTAAAAATAATAGGTATATATGTATTATTACTCTTAAATTTATTATGATGTATGAAAATATTCACTGTAGATCAAATAAGTTAATTATTATTATCAACGGTTAACCTTTCGTTAAGTTTTTTTAATCATGAAATTAATTAATTATCTTATACTAAATTACCTGAGAATTTTAAAACACAAAGACCGATATAATACCATACAGTTTTTTTGCGTATTGAATAATTTTTTTTACAATTTTATAAATCCATAAATTGATTTTATTCTCCATAATTTTTTAACGTATAATTTTAATACCTGTACAGATTTAATTATAAATGGTTCAATTATTAAGATTAAGCCATTCAACTTGAATGTTAATGTTACCTAATTTTTGACAAAAATTACTAACATGTAATTATTATATATTTGATAAATTTTAAAATATTAAAAATTAAATGTATTATTAAATTTTGTAATGATAAAAAATTTATAATAACTACAAGTGGATTAAGTCTTTGAAAAATGTTGTCGTAACATATTTTTTCAACAATACGTGAATTTATAATTAATTTAAGATAAAATATGTTTTTTTTTATATATTATAATATAAAATTAATTTTCATCTTTTATTCAAACTTTAAAAAATATAAAAATAATTAAAATATAATATTTTATATATAAAATGATTGTTAATTTTTTTAAAAAATTATTACAAAATTAGATGTTGTTTCGATTGAAAATTATATCTATTATAATTATTTTTAATGAATTATTTTCAATGGATTGATGAAGTAGAATTTTAAAAATTGAATCAATTTTATATATAAAATGACATATTTTAATTATTTTTATATTATAATATAATTTAAAATTTAGATAAAAATAAAAATCAAGTTTATATTATATATAAGAAAAAAATATATATTTAACCATTAATTTTATAAGATAACTAAAAAATTATAATTTTTTATTGAATTACAAATTTATAAAGAAATGCATAGTATACTTTTATATTAAAAATTACAAAGTAATAAAAGTTGCAGCATAGTAACAATAACAAAGTGAAGAAGACGAAGGAGACAATTTGCAACTTGCCATTTTACTGTTTATTGCTAACACCATACCTTAGCTGCACTGCACACATTATATTATAATTGTTTGAAGTACAATGTTTCAGTTTTTGACCCTTTATATTAATGATCTGAACTCAACAGAAGCCTGAACAATCATTACAAAATGGCTTCAATGCCCAAGAACAATAGCTTTTTGCAGTCATGTGATGTAAATTTAAATTTGTGTTGACCCACAAATTAAAGACACAAAAGTGTATAACCACCACCACTTAACTGGCACTCACCCATGCATCTGACACCCATAACGGCAGTTCTACCAATACATTTATTCCTTTGGAATATAGACACAGGCGCACTTGTTCCCACTGGAGTTTTGTGGAAATACAGAATAAATTTTAATACTTTATAACATTAGTTTTTTATTTTAAATTAAAAAGTACTCAGTTATTAAAATAATAGTAAAAATTGTGTTACTTCAATTTTATTTTAATCAATGAATTTAAATTTAATGTGCATCCAAATAAGTATAGTATACAACAACTTAATGAAAAGAGTATGAGAAGATGTTTTTGGCTTGCTTCAACTTATTTGAAGAGAAGAAGATTAAAAATTTGATAACAGATTAATAAAAAAAATAATGAGAAAAAAAGAAAGTCAATTGACATGTAATAATAAGAAATGAAAAAATAAAATTATATATACATATATATATATATATATATATATATATATATATAAACAAGATTAGTGATTATATTGCACATATATAATAGATATATAAATGATTATATTGTTATAAAAAATTATTTTGAAGTATTATTATACCTATTTATAACTAGTTGTGGGACACCTATACTTGATTATGGGTATTTTTTGCTTTTCTTATAATTATAAAATAATTTAAAAATTATATTATATTAATAAATAATTAAAGATAATTCTTTAAAAAAATTAAAAGTAGGTAATATTGTACTACAATAAGTTAAAATATAGAGAAGGTAAAAGTTGAAATTGAACATAGTTGTTAAAATAATTTTATCTTCTTCTTCTTGCATTAAAGTTGGTGAGATTTTTTAGATATTATTTAATTATAATTCTTGGTTCATCTGGCACTTAAAAATATCCTTAAGTCATTCTTATCTATAAAGATACGATCTAGTTTAAGGATGAATTTTTGAAAGCTGTAAGATAATTTCTGAAGTTGTTAGAAAATTTTTACTTATTTAGATTATTAGATTTGGGTTAACATATACTTTTCTCCTTGTAATTAAATTTTTCTTTAATCAAAAAACAACAAATAAAAAAAATATATACTTGAGAAATATTTCAATTTGTATACAAAATAATTTGAAAACTAACCAGTCCCTCAACTCTATATACAAAATAGATTGAAACTAGTTAACTCATCTCTTATTATATGTTGACTATGTTTATAAATTTATCTAACACATGCACTTATTACAATAACATGATCTAATCTTTAGCCATCTACAAAATATACAAAAATAGCTTTGCAAATAACATAAAACAACTCTTATATCTATCTGGTTGGAGATCCCATGTTGATTAGAACATTTCATAGTATATAAATGGATGTAAACTTCATCTTATAAATTGATTTTATGTGATTGAGTTAGATTTAAAGTCCACTTCTTAATATATAGTATCAGAATCATTTCAAGCCTATCCTAACGATTGTTTGTTCGGCTTATTAGACCACCCATTATCAGACTGTTATCTGATCACCCATAATATATAGTCTCACATCGATTAGAGATTAGGACATTTCATAGTATATAAGTGGGTGACCTCACCTTATAAGTTGATTTTATGAGATTGAATTGAATTTAAAGTCAACTTTTTAATACGATATCAGAGTCATTTCGAGTCTATCCTAACTATTGTTTGTTGATCTTATCAGGTCACTTGCTATCGAGTTGTTATTGGATCACTCATAATACATAATTCTTACGCACAAGTTGATAGCCTCGACATATAAGTGGATGCAAATCTCATCTTAAAACAAATAGCTTTTATTTTCAATTTATTCTCACATATATTTCTTTCTCTTTTTTACCTGCTTCTTCCTTTTTTTTTTTTTCTCATTGGCAAAACCCTTCGGTTGAGGTGAATTACTGTAGTTGAAAAAAATCCTAATTTATAACTATTATACCAAAGGCTTTATAATTTTATTTTCATTTAAATACTTTTATTTTTTTTATTTATTAATTAGTATTCTTCCATTTAACTTCTTCATTTTCCTCAATTTCAACACACTCTCATTGGTACATTTTTTTAAAATACAGATAGGCTGAAGATTCCTTCATTTCTTTATATACATTAAATTAAAATTGTTCAGAAAAACTATATAAAATGTGATGTTAAAAAACACGTCCTCTTTCTTCTTCTTCAGAATGTAAGGTAATTAAAAAAATTTGCCCAAAGAACTTAGGAGGTGACACGTGCAGGTGTAGGACTCCCGCGCACTGTTCCTTAGCTTCTGAGCTCTATATAAGGCCTCTTTGGGATCGGTTCTGTCAAAGCAACTCCATTCATACATCAAACCCCAAATCATACTTCAATACTGCTTCTTAATTATTACTTTGATTTTTAGTCTTCCAAATATGGCACAAAACAAGTTCATGGTGTCTTTCATTTTGGTGGCATTAATAATTTCGTGGCAGGGATTCCAGTCCATTGAAGGAAGGCATCTGAAATCGGAAGAAACCATCCAACATCAAATGCAACGCATTTTGACCACAAATGTGGCGCCGCTTGATGCGGATTTTTCTCCACCAACGCCACCTTCTGCGGCGGTTCCAGGTCGCGACGTTGATAGTTTTCGTCCCACCGGACCGGGTCATAGCCCCGGAGTTGGACACTCCGTTAACAACTAAATGTATGTGGATGATGTTTTGTTTTGGATTTAGTTGGTAGGTGTGTATGGTTTGAATTTCCCTGTTAGGTTTTGTTATGAAGAAGGAGACGGAAATAAAATCTGAAATGACTGTAGCTAGTAATGGTCAATATATATCTCCACAGCGTGTGTGGATCAGTGTTAGAGATGCTGTTGTTCTAGACACACACATAGCTGCTAAACATTATGTACCTAATAGTACTAATTTTATAATGTTTTGTATCATTGTCTCACCTTTAATATATTCTTTTTTTTATAGTTTTGTAAGTTTTTTAAATTATTTTTAGAATATATATCACACCTCATCAGACAAAATAGAACTATTTTTACAAGGAGCGAAAACTGCTTCACAATAACAAATTAATCTCTTTCACTTATATATTTATTAGAATTTTTTTCTCCTTAATGTTTTGACACTCCAATATGTCTTTTTTTTTTGTCTGGTCACCCAATTGATGGGTATGCCTCTAATAATACTCTCATGTATCAAGTTAGCAAATAAGTCTAATTATAGGCAAGGTAATAAATACATATAATCGATATCATAAAATTTCGCCTTTTTTAATATTTTAATGATTTTTTTATCTGATTCATTTTCTAAGTAATCATAATATTAAACTAACATCTGATTTGGGACTTAAACACGCAATACTAACCTTAGACCCTAATATTAATATAATATTGTTGTGGTTGTGGTTCTTCTTGATCAACATCACACCAGTTCCTAAATGTACATAGATCACAGGTTCGAAGTTTCTTGTTAAGAGTCTATAAAAAGAAAATTTACAAATATCTACAACCAACATTAAATTAAGAAAAAGTAATACTAATATAATTTTATTAAGTTTAGTGTAAAAATATTAATTATTACATCATCAATAATTTTATAAAAAAAATATCAATTCAACTATTGAATTATACAAAAAATAATTAAATAAAACTCAATTTTAAAAATAAAAAATAATTAATTACTATATTAATGAAATTAGATATTATCTTAAAAACTAAAAAAATTGTTGATATATAGATTAATTTATATTATTAATAAATAATTTTTAAATTATTATTATATATTTTATTTTAAAAATTATTAATTATTATTTAAAAAAAATAACTGATAAAATACAATAAAATTATCAATCCAATATATAATTTTTTAAATTTTGTTTGAAGTTGTCAACCCAATATATAATTCTTTTACATTTCGTTTGAACTGAAATTGTCAATCAATTGACAATTTTTCACTAAAATAAATAAATAAACTACATAGCAGATTAATAAATTTAATTAATTTCTTCTATCCACAACTTCCTTGTTTTTACTACAAAAATAACTAATTTTATGCATTTGTTTGCATTTGCCTGTTGTAATTGGGTTATCAAATTACCATTCGTATCAATTTCAGTTTCGTACACATTAAATACTTCAAAAGTTACATATTGTCGATAACAGTTCTATTGGAACTCTATTCCATCCTTAATGAATATTTGTGTTTTATGTCATTAAAGATTGAAATTTGATAACTTTCTAAATATAGTAATATTAAATACCTTAGAATAAAAAATCAATCGAATTTATAGTGTGATTTAATTATTACTTTTGGAAAAGAAGAATGTAATATTAAAATCACTTTATAAAGTAAAGTACTTTATGTACTATATATGAATAAATAAATAACTCATTAGGGTAAGTGGTGGAACAGTGGCATTATTAAGTATAATATTATTTTCTCCTTAACTTATACCTAATTATTCGAAAAGAAATGCTGATACCATACCATGTGATGTGCGGAAAAATATGAGTAAACTAGGAGTTCCATAGTCCGAGGAGCCATCCTTCGGGAAGATTGCGTCGATTATTTCCCACCATCCGGGATAAATGAATATTTAATTTATTTCTACAAATTATATTAAAAAAATAAACATAAGTTTTTGAAATATTTAAAAAAATTGTGAAATGAATTAAAGTATATACTTGTGAAATTTTTTGACAAGGTAAGTTTAAGAAAAAAGTAATTATAAAATAGATTATTGGATTGATTTTGATCTACTAAATATAGTTATTGTAACATCCTTAATTTTACTCATATATAATAAAATAAATAAAAAGGTAATATCTAATTAACAAATAAACATATACTATTTTTTTATATTTGTATCTCAAAAAAATATCCCACTTCATATGGATTTAATATATACATAAGAGTTTACAAACAAAACATTCAAGATAAAAACATCTGTTTCTCTGGAAGAGTTCTATTACCTGCAACTTCATTTGCTCCCATGTAAATTAACACGATCATCACAGATTAAAGAAAACAAACACAAAACAAAGCACAGGGTAAACTAGCTATTTTTTTTCTAATATAAATTTTTTTTTAGTATAATCTATCCAATTCTCATAATTTATACATAGTCATCAAGTATCTATCACATTTATCATCCTCATTATTCATGTCAGATTTCTACTGACTCATATACTCAAACACTTAGCTCTACTTCCAAAAAACTCGTGTATTGAAATTAGAATCCTGAGACTTGCACCTGTCATACTAATCACTGTGAATCCACACAGTCCTGTGTATAATCAATCTCAATATCTCATTATCTAGTATGACACGATAAATTCATATGATCTGAAAAACCAGATTATATTTCAAATCGTAAACCAAGTCATATGAACCTCCATCGACTCTCACCAAATGAATAACTTCATCTATGTGATTCCATTATATCAGTAGAGTCAGGATGTCTCATTACAGGCCTAACAGATCAATACTGTAACAGCGTGAAAAAAAAGAACAGAAGATGAAAAGAAACCGCAGACCCCCCCCCCATCACAGTTTCTCCATATTCTCCTGTTTTCCTTCTCTCTTAATTTCCTTGTCCAATCTTCATCTATTTTAGAATCTGATCGGACCACGTTGTAGCTGGCGAGTTAAGGAACATTTCTAACCGATCAGAATTTTAAACAGAGTAAGTTCATTTTTACTCTAAAGATCCTTTATTCTTTGTTTTTCGCTATGTTTTAGTCATCAATCTTGGTGGGGTCAGTTGAGAAGATTAATCCTCTCAACTTATTCTAGTATATACTGAATTTATGTTCTGTTTGGATAACTTGCATTAGGCCCGTAAATCTTAAAGCTTATCCAGACGGTGGACAATAAAATTCTAGAAGTTGCTTGGGAAGCAATCAATTAAGGTAAGGGAAGCTAAATTTAATCTTTTATAGCACCCTAGGCTAGAAGATTCTGGATGTGGAAGGGACGTGGTCCCAATATTTAATTTCTCTAGTACGGATGCTGTGTGTTTATATTTTGTGTTATTTGTTTATATAATATTTAAATTTGTAAAAATATTTTATTTTGATAATTTAGTATTTAAGTGTGGTTTTTTTTATGTTAAATAAACTTTTGAATATTGTGGATTACATTTTGAATGATATTGTATGATGAAAATGATATGGAATTGAATTCATACATTTGGGATAATGTATGGATTGATGTTTGCTGTGTATTAAGTATTGATACCTATGTGGTAACAGAGATCTCCGAGCTTCACTGATGATCTAAGTCACATAGACTAAGATATCAGGTGGTGAGAAGCTGATGGAGGAGTTCATGCACACCGTGACATATGAGATGCACGGCTTGGGTTGTATTGAACTTACCCTGACCCTTTATGTCGGATTCGCTGGTAATCTTTGGATCAGGTGTTAGTCTCTGGTGGGACTTACTTAATACGAGTCTTCCGGAAGATGTTGTTTGTTGAATATATTGGATGTGTAGATCCATGTGAGATCTATGTGATTGCTTTATTATTGAGATTTGAAAAAGATTGAAAAATTGAAGAATTGGTCATGTAATTTGGTTTTCTCTTTTAATTTAATTGCATATATTATAGAACTTTATTTTCACTAGCTTACCCTTGCTTTTCGTGTTGTGTTTGAACTGCGATGACTGTACTATGTACACGAGCAGATGACCATACAGGTGCAGGAGAGCCTTAAAAGTTTCAGAGTTTTATTTTGAGCTATGGATATGTAAATATTTATACTTATATAAGTCAAAATCTTGTAATAGAAATATTTTGAAAAACTCTAAGTTTGTACATAAATATGTAGAATGTGTATTAAAATAGTTATATAAATTTTCGGGGTGTCACATTTAATGGTATCAGAGCGGTTCATCCTAAGGATAACCTGAGGGTAGTGGGTTTAGTGCGTTTCTCCTGTGTGTAGATTTGTGTTCAAGTCTAGCTTCAAGACTTAGATAAAAGTATCTAATAGGATGTTTAATAAAGTTGTTTTCTTGAAATCTTGTTTGTGCTTGAGTCAAAGTAGTTGTTACGAATAAAGCTGAAAGTATTAAGAATGAAAAGAATCTTGATAGAGTGGTGAGGGTGCACACTCATGACTGGATCAAGATTATTTTCTATCTTAATTCTAAATCGTTAGAGTACATTTTAGAGATAAGTCTTGATTGATTTTGTATCTATTTTATGTGTTTTTTTTTTAGTTAATTTGACTTAAAGAAGTAGTTGGAAATTTTTAGTAATTTCTAACCCAATTCTTTATGTGCTTAGAAGATGGCACGTAGATCACCTACTCCTCCTCCACCAGTAGATATGCCCAACTTAGCTCGGGCAATAGAGATGATGGCAACAGCCTTGCAACAACAGAGTGCTACTATGGCACAACAACATCATGCCGCACTTCATCAATTAGAAACCACTAGATTAGCAGCAGAAGCGTCTCAGCTTCATCAACAACCTCATACCTTTAGTCTGGAGGATTTTCTGAGACACAATCCACCTAAATTTAATGGGAAGGTAAATCCAGATGAAGCAGACCAGTGGGTGAGAGACATAGAAAGAATCTTTGAAGCTACTCAATGCCCAGAAGAGAAAAAGTTATCTTATGCCATCTATATGCTTATTGAAGAAGCTGAGTTTTGGTGGATAGGTATGAAGCAGATAATGGAGGATAGAGAAGAAATTGTCACTTGGGATAATTTCAAAGTAAGATTTATGGAGGAGTATTTTCCTGATAGTGTCAGATATGCAAAAGAAATTGAATTCATGCAGCTGGAACAAGGAAATCTTTCAGTCACTGAATATGCTACTAGGTTCAAACACCTAGCTAGATTCTACACCCAGACCATGACTGAGGCTTGGAGATGTAGAAAATTTGAGTTTGGGTTGAAGCAAGAACTTAAAGAAGTGGTGATTCCTATGTCCATTAGAGATTTCCCTGCTCTAGTGGAGAAAGCAAAAGTGGTGGAGAGTTTGAAAAGTAGTAGCAGACTTGCTAAGCCTCAAGTGGGAGGACCTTCTAAAAGCATGCTTAAATATGAAGATAGAAAGAAACCTTATTTCAGACCTCAATCTTATAGCAGTGGAAGACCCAGTTCTCATTCACCACCTAGTCTCAGATGTTTTAGATGCGGTGGGCCACATGTTGTTAGATTTTGCCCTCATCCAGTGATAAATGTGATATGTGATAGATGTCACAGGTATGGTCATGCAACAAAAGACTGCCGCGTCCAATTGAGAGCTCCAAATTCTGGCGGAGTGCAGCAAGTACAACAAAATAATAATCAAAAGCCCAGAGCAGCTGGCAGAGTTTTTGCCATTAGTGGAGCTGAAGCTTCACAGTCTGATAGCCTTGTTAGAGGTATTTGTTCTATCCTTGGAACACAGTTATCTGTATTGTTTGATTCTGGGGCAACCCATTCTTTTATATCTTTTGATTGTGCTAAGAAACTTAAGTTGCCAGTCCGAGAATTAGAAATTGAGTTGGTGGTATCTACACCAACAGAAGGTATTATAGTAACTTCTTCCATGTGTGCTGAGTGTCCAGTAATTATAGATGGACAGAGATTCAAGATCAACATGATTTGCATACCTCTAAAAGATTTGGAGGTTATATTGGGAATGGATTGGTTGTCTGCTAATCATATCCTTATAGATTGTGGTCGGAAAAAGTTAATTTTTCCTAAGTTAGGAGAAATGCAGGTTATCTCAGCTCAACAGTTTAAGAGAGAGATACAAGAAGGTGCAGAATGTTTTATGTTTTTGGCTTGTTCTATAGTTACTGGCAAAGTACAGAAAGATATGTTTGTAGTTCAGGAGTTTATGGATGTATTTCCTGATGAGATTCCTGGACTTCCACCTAAAAGAGAGAGATAGAGTTTGCGATAGACTTGATTCCTGGAGCAGGCCCGGTGTCAATTTCTCCATACCGAATGGCACCAGCAGAGTTAGCTGAATTGAAGAAACAACTAGAAGACTTATTAGAGAAACAATTCATTCGACCTAGTGTTTCTCCATGGGGAGCTCCAGTGCTATTAGTGAAGAAGAAGGATGGTTCATCACGTCTATGCATAGATTATAGACAATTAAACAAGTTAACAATCAAGAATAAATATCCTCTTCCTAGAATTGACGATCTAATGGACCAGTTGCATGGAGCAGTTGTCTTTTCTAAGATAGATTTGCGCTCAGGTTATCACCAAATTTTAGTGAAAGCGGAAGATGTTCAGAAGACTGCTTTTAGATCAAGGTATGGTCACTATGAATTTCTAGTTATGCCATTTGGTGTCACGAATGCTCCAGCTATCTTCATGGATTATATGAATCGAATCTTCAGACCTTTTCTTGATAAGTTTGTGGTAGTGTTCATAGATGATATCTTGATCTATTCTCGTACAAGGGAAGAACATGCAGAACATCTTAGAACTGTCCTGAACATTTTGAGAGAAAAACAATTATATGCTAAACTTTCAAAATGTGAGTTCTGGATGTCAGAAATACAATTTTTAGGACATGTTATCTCTGCACAAGGAATATCAGTAGATCCTTCTAAAGTGGAGGTTGTGCTTCAGTGGGAACGTCCTAAAACTGTTACAGAAATTAGAAGCTTTGTGGGGTTAGCAGGATATTACAGAAGATTTATAGAGGTTTTTCTAAAATAGTTGCTCCTTTGACCCAATTGACTAGAAAGGATTATCCTTTTACATGGACTGAACAATGTGAAAGAAGCTTTGAAGAGTTGAAAATAAGGTTGACTAATGCTCCTGTATTGACAATCCCTGATACCAATCAGCCTTTTGAGGTCTTTTGTGATGCTTCCTATCAAGGATTGGGTTGTGTTCTAATGCAGAATAAGAAAGTTGTCGCCTACGCTTCTCGTCAGTTAAAGGTGCATGAAAGAAACTATCCAACTCATGATCTAGAATTGGCAGCAGTTGTCTTTGCTTTAAAAATATGGAGACATTTTCTTTATGGAGTTAATTTCAATGTGTTCAGTGATCATAAAAGCTTGAAGTATTTGTTTGATCAGAAGGAGCTTAATATGAGGCAGAGGAGGTGGATTGAATTTTTAAAAGACTATGATTTTCAGCTAATATACCATCCTGGGAAGGCAAATGTTGTTGCAGATGCGTTGAGTCGTAAAAAGATACAAATGTCGTCGCTTATGATTAAAGAGCTGGCATTGATTGAGGATTTCAGGAGTATGAATTTGGAGGTTTCCATGTCCTCAAATTGCATTGGTTGTAATACACTAGTTATAACTAATGAATTTTTGGAAAAGGTGAAGGAGAAGCAGTTGGAAGATTCACAATTGAAAAACTTCATGGACTTATTAAATACTGACAAGGCTAAAGACTTCTCTTTAGGAGTGGATGGTATTTTGAGATTCAAAAATAGAATATGCATACCGGAGGATAATGAACTAAAACAAATAGTGTTATCTGAAGGTCATAAAAGCAAACTCAGTTTACATCCAGGAATGACCAAGATGTATCAAGATCTGAAGAAGTCTTATTGGTGGTATGGCATGAAGAACGATGTAGCCAAGTTTGTAGCTGCTTGCTTGACTTGTCAGAAATCAAAGATTGAACATCAACGGCCCGGAGGCATGTTAACTCAGTTGGACATTCCAGTGTGGAAGTGGGACAGTATCTCAATGGATTTTGTTACCCACTTACCACGTACTTTGAGGAAGCATGACTCTATTTGGGTCATAGTGGACAGGTTGACAAAGACAGCGCACTTCCTACCTATAGATTTGAGAATCTCTATGCAAAAGTTGGCCCAAATTTACATAGATGAAATAGTCAGATTGCATGGTGTACCCTCTAGCATAATATCAGATAGAGATCCCAGATTCACCTCCAGATTTTGGCAAACACTTCAAAAAGCTTTGGGGACTAAACTCAGACTTAGTTCAGCATACCATCCTCAGACTGATGGACAATCAGAGAGAACTATCCAGTCCTTAGAGGATTTGCTCAGGACTTGTGTGTTAGATCATTTGGGCAGTTGGGATGAAATTCTACCCCTGGTAGAGTTCACTTACAATAACAGTTACCAAGCTAGCATAGGAATGGCTCCTTTCGAGGCATTGTATGGAAGAAAGTGCAGGACACCTCTGTGTTGGTTTCAGGATGGTGAAAGTGTGTTAATCGGACCAGAATTAATACAACAAACCAATGAGAAAATCAAAATGATTCATGAAAGATTGAAAACATCTCTCAGCAGGCAAAAATCTTATGCAGATCAAAGAAGAAGACCTTTAGAATTCTCTGCGGGTGATCATGTCTTTTTGAGAGTTAAACCGTTCACCGGTGTAGGAAGAGCACTCAAAGCCAAGAAGTTGACTCCTAAGTTCATAGGACCTTATCAAATTCTCAGGAGAATAGGTCCTGTGGCTTATGAAATTGCCTTGCCTCCTCCCTTAGCTAACATTCACAATATTTTTCATGTATCTCAGCTAAGAAAGTACGTACCTGATCCCAGTCATATTCTAGAGTCTGATTCAATCCAGGTGAAAGAAAATCTATCATTTGAAGTGAAGCCAATCAGAATTTTAGATTCACAAGTGAAACAACTTCGAGGAAGAAATATTCCCATGGTTAAAGTATTGTGGGATCTCATCTCTGAAGACACCACTTGGGAAATTGAAGAGGAGATACAAGCATCATACCCTAATCTCTTTTTTGGTAAGTTCATTTTCGAGGACGAAAATTTTTGTAGTTGGAGATAATGTAACAGCGTGAAAAAAAAGAACAGAAGATGAAAAGAAACCGCAGCCCCCCCCCCCCCCCATCACAGTTTCTCCATATTCTCCTGTTTTCCTTCTCTCTTAATTTCCTTGTCCAATCTTCATCTATTTTAGAATCTGATCGGACCACGTTGTAGCTAGCGAGTTAAGGAACATTTCTAACCGATCAGAATTTTAAACAGAGTAAGTTCATTTTTACTCTAAAGATCCTTTATTCTTTGTTTTTCGCTATGTTTTAGTCATCAATCTTGGTGGGGTCAGTTGAGAAGATTAATCCTCTCAACTTATTCTAGTATATACTGAATTTATGTTCTGTTTGGATAACTTGCATTAGGCCCGTAAATCTTAAAGCTTATCCAGACGGTGGAGAATAAAATTCTAGAAGTTGCTTGGGAAGCAATCAATTAAGGTAAGGGAAGCTAAATTTAATCTTTTATAGCACCCTAGGCTAGAAGATTCTGGATGTGGAAGGGACGTGGTCCCAATATTTAATTTCTCTAGTACGGATGCTGTGTGTTTATATTTTGTGTTATTTGTTTATATAATATTTAAATTTGTAAAAATATTTTATTTTGATAATTTAGTATTTAAGTGTGGTTTTTTTTATGTTAAATAAACTTTTGAATATTGTGGATTACATTTTGAATGATATTGTATGATGAAAATGATATGGAATTGAATTCATACATTTGGGATAATGTATGGATTGATGTTTGCTGTGTATTAAGTATTGATACCTATGTGGTAACAGAGATCTCCGAGCTTCACTGATGATCTAAGTCACATAGACTAAGATATCAGGTGGTGAGAAGCTGATGGAGGAGTTCATGCACACCGTGACATATGAGATGCACGGCTTGGGTTGTATTGAACTTACCCTGACCCTTTATGTCGGATTCGCTGGTAATCTTTGGATCAGGTGTTAGTCTCTGGTGGGACTTACTTAATACGAGTCTTCCAGAAGATGTTGTTTGTTGAATATATTGGATGTGTAGATCCATGTGAGATCTATGTGATTGCTTTATTATTGAGATTTGAAAAAGATTGAAAAATTGAAGAATTGGTCATGTAATTTGGTTTTCTCTTTTAATTTAATTGCATATATTATAGAACTTTATTTTCACTAGCTTACCCTTGCTTTTCGTGTTGTGTTTGAACTGCGATGACTGTACTATATACACGAGCAGATGACCATACAGGTGCAGGAGAGCCTTAAAAGTTTCAGAGTTTTATTTTGAGCTATGGATATGTAAATATTTATACTTATATAAGTCAAAATCTTGTAATAGAAATATTTTGAAAAACTCTAAGTTTGTACATAAATATGTAGAATGTGTATTAAAATAGTTATATAAATTTTCGGGGTGTCACAAATACACCCTAACAACAATCTCAACATGGTATTTCCTTTCCTGAAAAATACTATGTCTTGATCTCACTTTCACATCATTACATACATCATTTAACACATCAATGCATCATTCAATCACATCATATTTTAAACTTTCTAAACAATCCAAATATATCTCAAATTCACTAAAACACATAACCAAGTTCCAAATATATACTCTCTAAATCATTCATCATCTAAAATCAAACAACCACTTTTCATCAAACATCTCATTTAAGTAAATCAACAAAATATTCAAAAACAGTTCAACTCATTTGTATTATCATTCAAACGCTTTCAATTTTCAATCAGACACACTCTCAACAGCTTATTCACCTTAAAATCAATATAAACTATTCAGAATCAACCATTTCAATCAATATATTACTTTACTCTTCAAAAGTGACAATCCTGTAAGCAAAAATTGGAACTAGTGATCACGTCACCCCCTCATTCAGATATTCTAACCTAGGATTCTAATGGGAAAGAAAGGAAAAAGGGACAAAAATTGAACTTATTCTATCAGAGATTCTGATAGAGCAGTCTTGTAGTGTTCACTACCAGGATTCCAACGGCAGACTCCGATCGTCAAACTGATAAGCGAAAAGTTTAGAATCTTAGAGAGAATGGGAGAAAAGGGAAAAGAAAACACTTTTAGAAAGATGGTGGTTCTTTTAAAATGAAACCTGAATAACTGAATTTTCTATTTATATGCTCTTTTCATTTTAATAATAAAATATTCATGTGTCATTTAAAATGTAACACTACTACTCTAAGGTTATTTTCTAGATCGAGAATCTATTTTTGTTTTGAATAATAATACATGAATAATTTCTTTCTATAAAATTAAATGAAAGAAATTTATTTAATATTTTTTTATAGTTTTATAATAGATGAATGGAATGAATTTACTTTTTTTTAATGATAAATAAATAAAGAGTTAAATATTTTTTTTCCTTTAAAATTGGTTTTTATTTTTAGTTAAAACTTTAGCTTATGTGAATATTATAATAAGAAAATTATTAAAATAAATTATTGTTATTTTTTTTTTGACAAATATATTTTTTGTGTGAATTATATTATAACAGAAACTAAAAATAAATTTTAAATCTTTTAAATATTTTTTATATAAAAATATTTATTCCATATATAAAAAAAAGTTACCATATTTAGTACTTAAAAATTGTCATGTTTTTTTTTTGTGTTTTTATTATTTTTTACGCTTTCATTGTTTATCGTATGCATGAACGGTATGTGTAAAAGATAACATGGAGATGAAATACATTTTGAATGTCTTCATAATTGTTAAAGTAAAAACTAATTATTCAAAACAAATTAAGAGTTGGAAGCAAATATTTTAACTTAAAAATGATTATCTAATAAAATTTAATGCCATGACTTTTAGAAAAAGTATGAAAGTGGAGATTTGTGTTCATACTGATAAAAAAGCGTGCTGATGCATTAACACGAAAACACTATAAATACCCAAGATTCCTGGACTTATAATCATATCATTTCCATTTGCATAAGCCTCACTAAAAAGCCCCTCGATTACTTTCAGAGCATGCACAAATATTTTCCCATTTTTGTCGTACTAGTTTGTTGCCTGCCATGGTTCTCTTCTCGCGCATGGCAGGCACATTAAACCACTGAACCAAGGTTCATTGTTAAACGGAAACCCTACACTGGCTTCACTCAGAGCCACCATTATGTTCCTGTTCCTTCAGAAGATCAACTTAAAGTAACTGAGGCACTAATTGCGTAGAATTACGAATTTGCTGATCTTCATTCTGGAGGTTCAGGTGTAGGCTATGCAAATGCCTTTCGACCCACTATTCCAGGAAACAGTCCTGCTGTTTATTAGTTTTGTACATGTGATAGAAAGAAGTAAACTTTAACTCTAATTCAATCTTATAAAATCGTCTTATAAAGTAAGGTTTGTACCGGTTTGCACTCACTTATGTTTATATATTATGAAATGTCTTAATCTCTAATAGATGTGATTTTTAATACATTTCTCACGTCGAAACTACCAATTTATACGTAAGACTATATATTATAAGTGATCTGATAATTGTCCAATAACAGATGACCTGATAAGCCCAACAAACATTCATTAAGATAAATTCAAAATAATTCTAATATTATATTAATTTTGTATATCTCACTCATATTAATCAAGAATATTTGCGCACTTACATTATAGAGTATTATTTTTTTTATAAAAAAAAACAATGAATAAAAAAATATTTCAAAATATCCCAATTCTTATATACAATAAGTACGATTATATATTAAATACTATATTTATATAACATATAAAAAGATAAAAACAAATTAATATTATAATTGATAGAATAATTATAACTAAAAAATAGTTACAACTAAAAATTTAAAATATTATGAAATATCATATTTATATAAATATTGTTCACAAAAAGATTCAAGGAAAAGATAATAAAGATCTAAAAGTGACGCGCGTATTAGTTTATAGTCCACATGTTAATGTTTCTGTGGCCGAAGGATCATTTGAAAACGATTTAAGACCCACAAACCCAGGTCACAGTCCTGATGTTGGCCATGTTCGTTAAAGCAAAGTGAGTATATGAATTAATTAGTACACTTTTGGAATCAAATAATAATTTTTTATAGTATATAGAATGTTACAAATGTTATATGAAAAATTTTATAAAATTAAGTTTGAACTTAAAGTTTTTACTACTATATCATGTGTTATTTTTTTTATTAAAAAAATATTTAATATTTTATAAATATAATTAAAAATTAAATTGTGTCACAATAAAATTATATATATATATATATATATATATATATTATCACAAACAAACAAATTGTTTTAAAGATAAATTGTGAAGGTGAAAATCTTTGAACTCTCAAATTTGAATGAAGTTAGGATAACAAAAAGCATTACAAAATTATATGATAAAACGTGTTGTTGTTATGAATATAGTAGATTTCAAATTTGCTACAAAATTTAAGGATAGAAAGTGTTAATTATTTGTTAAGAATATTATACCAGAATTAAAGATAGAGAAACATGGGGTAAAAAGGTGATAATGTAAGGAAATTTGTTAATAAAAATAAATTACAAAACTCTCCCAACATGTATAATAAGAGAAGTGCTTTACTATTTTAAGTTTGACTTCTTGCTAGAAAAAGAAAATGCGAAAACTGTGTATGTATTTCTCTAGTCATCGTTTTTACTAGGAATAAGATGCATATTGCCTGCTCTAAAATAAAATGACAAATTGAGAGGAAAAATATACTGATAAAAATTAAATTATTTAATAAAAATTTGTTCTTTTTCTTCCAAAATGTTTGTACGAGTACGTTGAAATTTCCTAACTGTTGACCGAGTGTAAAAAATTCTTTTACGTTCAAATTAGTAAAAATATAAAAAAAAATGTAAATAAATAAATGAATGAGATAACATTTTATTTTTTAAATGAATGATATTATTCATATGCTTTTTGGCACTAAATAACTAAATAAGAGCCCAATAAAATGGATGCTTTAACATAATCATTAAGCCATGTTTTATCATATATGTCATAATCTTTAGACTATCTTTTAGATACTTGACCGTTAATATCGAGATATAAAACTTTGTGAACAGTTAATACCAAACTATAAGATAGTTTTCATACATTTGTCCACTAAAACAAATTGAGTTTTTAATAATAATAAATATGTAATAAATACCTACTGTACTGGGTAGTACAAATAATAAAATAAGTTATAAAATAATTGTATAGAAAGAATTGAATTATGAAACTATCACTGTCCAAATAGAAATTAAAATGATTTTTTGGGTGGGCCATAAATAAAAAGTCAGAGAAAGTAGTATATGGTGCACGAATTTCTCTAGCCATCGTCTTTTGCTTGAAATACGCTGCTGATATGGTGTATTGTTCCCCAAAATTTGCTTTTTCTGGTCACAGATTTATCTTTAGTAGACGTTTCGTTGGATGAAGGGAATGATGATTATAAATTATTATTGTTATTAGTAATATTACTATGTTATTTTGAGTTTGAACATCACAACTCTCTAAAGTATCAGTTTAAATAAAATATATTTCTTAGATTTATAGTTCACTCCATTCTGAACTTATGTATGTACTCATGCTAAAAATATTAGAATAATAGTCTCTATATCGGTGGTCGCCGAACAGTCCTATATTGTTTGAGGTAGATGATTGAGATCTTTTTCTGATCACTAGCCTCCTAACATCGTGATCATTATTGGAAGACCAAACATTGCATGTTGACCGACCGATTCATCGCCAGTTACGTATGGTCAGCAAAGTTAACCATTAATTAAGGGTCACTTATCACAACCTTAAGCAATGTCCAAACCCCTAATCCGACTCACTAAGGAAAGCACACCAAGATAATATAAATAGCACAAACCTCAAGAACCAGGTACGTCATTGTCTAAATTATTCCGACAACCGAGTGCCGAACACTTTGTTGATATAAGCATTGAAGTGGCTTTTGTAGGTACCATCCGAGACTAAATGACTGAAAAAGAAAGATATTGGATCGAGAGAAGAAAAAAGTGAATAACGAACCGATCGAAAGGAGACTTCCTATATCTCCCAAATGAAAAGAACCTCTAAATTTAGATATTATATTAATAGACTATTTATTAATAGATCAATTATATAACATCTAATATAAGACTTAATAATTCAACCATCTTCAATTATAACTCTAGCATATCACTTTATTACAATAACATTATATAATCTATAAAACTATAGAAGATGGTATAATTGATGGAAGAACAATCCCATAAAACCTAATACAGTAGCATGCATGATATAGGGCGTTACGAAAAAACTTAATATCAATTTTATTTTTTATTAATAATAAAAAATAAATGAATAAATAAGAGTATTTAAAAAATATTTTAATATTTTTATCATATTATCTTACTTACCTTAGCATCAAAATATTAGTATAAGTAAATTTTCTTTTGATATATTAGTAAACCTTCAATAATATTAATTCGCTAGCTTGACAATGAAAGTTTGACTTTTTGATAATAACTAATATATTTATTATTATAAGTAAATTATTAAATAAATTAATTTTATATACTAAGATAATTAGTTACTATTTGATTAAATTAGTATCACTTTATAAACTAAAAAATATTATTGATTTTTAAAATAATTTTTTATTATTAATAAAAATTTATAAAATAATTTTTAAATTAATATTTAATATAATTTTTTTATTAATAACAGAAATTATTTTATATACAAATAATATTTTAATTTCTAAAGTAGTATATAATTTAATTAATATAAATTTATTAGTTTTCTTTTTTAAATTTAATTGTTATTTAATAATTTTATTGTAGTGAATAGGTTTGAAATAGTGTACTGGGAAACTCCAAATTTTTCTACGTCTTTATGTATATATTTTTATATTATTAAGTAAGGTGATAAAATTTGATATATTATAATATTATATTTTATTGAATATTAAACGGAACATCATTTTTATTTTTAGTATATTTATTTGAATGCTTTTTTATTTTGTGATATATTTTTAATTTAATTTTCTCAATCCAATATTATTTGCTATTCTATTTTAATATTTACTATTTCTTATAATTTACAATTTATTAAGGTAAAAAGTTATTTATTACAAAATAAACGTTATCATTATTATTTGATCCTGCCGCTTGACTTGAACGTGGAGGACTGCCTCGTCACTCCTTCGTCTAGCCTTCTGTTCTGCAGGAACGCTCCAAGAACCACCGCCGGAACTCCAAACGCTGCCTGCAAAACACACAGACGGCGCCTCTAGCGGCCGTTGTAGCTCCGACGCTCAAGTCAGGCAACGGGAACACCAAAACTATATCTGAATCTCTCTGTGAGACCCGTGTGTGACTCAAACTCTCAGATGTGTGAGCTATGAGAATCTGAAAAACCCCCCCTTAATTCGTTAAGAGTTTCACTTATATACCTGAGTTTTTCTCTCTCCTGACGGTTATTCCTCTTGACACGTGGATAACGTCTGGTCGTACACGTGTCATCATCTGGAGTGTCTGCAGCTGAAACGTTACTTCCACTGTGCCCCTGCGACTAAGTTATCCACACAGGGAGTAGCTTAGTACACAGGTTACTCTGGGCGCAACCTTAACCTGGCGAGCTGGTTAACCCTGGGCATTGCAGCTCACACTACACATGGTGGCAGATATGCCACTTATCCTCTGTACTTAAACCATACAACAAGTGCTTGCCAAGTCTTCTCAAACACCCGGCGATGTGCTCTTTCGGCGACTTGCTGACCACCTGATCTCCTAACCTTAACACACGGCGATCATGTGCAATCTCGGCGATTACTGATCCATACCGGCGATGACCGACTAATCATCCTCAAGGTGATAGACGATTACTCATCCTCAACGCGATAGGCGATTACTCACCTCAAAGCGATAGGCGATTACTCAACATCACAGGCAACAGGCGATTATCATTCTGAGTGATCGCCTCTCTGCTTCGCCTGCTTTCCTCTACCACGTGTTACTCTGTGAATGGTCCACGTGGTCAACTGCTGCTGATGTCATCGACTACCGATGACCGACCGGATCACAAGCCCCCCAGTCTCGAGATGTGAACTTGTTCTCAGCGAAGAGACTAAGAAATCGTCTTCTAATGGTCTACAAGAGCGCACACTCTGATACTTAACACTGTTTCATTCCTTCTTCTTCGCCTTCAAACATTCAAAGCATCTCTCTGGATCATCTAGAGATTCACCTTCTCTGTTTTCTTCTTCTCTAACGCGCTGGAGTTCGCTGCGTTTCATCTCTTTAACTCTCTGCATGTGACTAACTGTTAACTAGCTTAGGCTTTAGCGCGATCTAACTGCAACCCCTCAAACTTGGCCTCTGACTTGATCGCGGCTAACTGTTGCCTTAGCATTGCCTTCAACATAACTTTGCGCTGGATGACTGACTTAACGGGCCTAAACGCTTCGGCTTCACGCAGCAGAACTTGCTTCTACCACCGACTAGCGTGTTAGCGCACCACCGATCAGTCATCGCGCTTCTGGCTTCGCTGCACTTCTCTGCCACACCAGCGCTGAGTGCATAGAGGGTCTGAACACCAACTATGACGCCTGTGTTTTGGGGAAGAAAAGTGCTTCTCGATGACCCCTCTTGTCCCAACCTTGCTGTAAGAAGTCGTGGGTGAGGTCTTGCTTCTCTCACCTCAGCGTCGCTGTAAAAAGCAGAGGGAAGGGACTTGGTTCTCTTGCCTCAACCTTGCTGTAAAAAGCAAAGGGAAAAGGACTTTTCCTCATGCCTCAGCCTCGCTGTACAAAGTCGAGGTGAGGACTTGGTTCTCTCGCCTCAACCTTGCTGTAAGAAGTAAAGGGAGAGGACTTTCTCTCTTGCCTCAGCCACGCTATACAAAGTCGAGGTGAGGACTTTCACTCGCCTGCACCTCGCTGTACAAAGTCGAGGGAGGACTTTCTTCTTTCTCGCCTGCACTCGCTCAAAGGCAAGGAGGTCTTCCTCTGTTGCCTACACTTGCTCAAAGGCAAGGAGAACTTCCTCTGTTCTCGCCTGCACTTGCTCGAGGGCAAGGAGGACTTCCTCTGTTCTCGCCTGCACTTGCTCAAGGGAAAGGAGGACTTCCTCTGGTGCCTGCACTTGCTCAAGGGCAAGGAGGACTTCCTCTGGTGCCTGCACTTGCTCAAGGGCAAGGAAGACTTCCTCTGGTGCCTGCACTTGCTCAAAGGCAAGGAGGACTTCCTCTGTTCTCGCCTGCACTTGCTCAAAGGCAAGGAGGTCTTCCTCTGGTGCCTGCACTTGCTCAAAGGCAAGGAGTTCTTCCTCTGGTGCCTACACTTGCTCAAAGGCAAGGAGGTCTTCCTCTGGCCTCAACCTCGCTGTATAAAGCAGAGGAAGAGGACTTTCTCTTGCCTTAACCTTGCTGTATAAAGCAGAGGAAGAGGACTTTCTCTGTTGCCTCAACCTTGCTGTAAAAAGCAAAGGAAGAGGACTTTCTCTCGCCTCAACCTTGCTGTATAAAGCAGAGGTGGGGACTTTCTCTTGCCTCAACCTTGTTGTATAAAGCAGAGGAAGAGGACTTTCTCTGTTGCCTCAACCTTGCTGTATAAAGTAGAGGAAGAGGACTTTCTCTCGCCTCAACCTTGCTGTATAAAGCAGAGGTGAGGACTTTCTCGTGGGTGCACGCTCCCAGGGGGGCGCCAGGCGTGGCCGTCTAAGCGCACACACTAAGCGCGCCCTACCTGCATTGCCTCATCGTGCGTTCACCGGTGTCCCGACCGGCGAGGACCTCTTCTTCTGGAATCATACGAGGTGCATGCTTAACGCTCTCGCTGGGAACTTGGGTCCCAGCTTAACACGTGTTAGCAAGACCCCGATGACCGTGCACCGACCGAGTACTCACTCTTTACATGCACCGACGGCTGATTGTGGTCTGCATGCACTGATGGCTGATCGCGCTCTACATCCCAGCGCTTATCTGGGGGCTGATCTGCGGGTGGTGGACACTTGGTAACTCACCACCGATCACCTGGTCTTGCACCTGGGGCAAGGAGAACTTTAAACTGGGAACACTCGCACACTTTATGTACTGAAAATCTTTTATTGGGTGGCATCGTTAAAAAGAGTGTCCCTGATCTGCTCAACTGTTTAATACACTAAGTATGTGTACAGCGCGATAGCGCATCTACTTTACAACTTAACGAAAGCAAGAAAGAAGCGTGTGGCGTCCTGGGTTCTGGGAATAGTCGTTACGTCCAGAGTCGCCAGCCGACAAGCTCCATTCTCCAACGTCTCAATCACTCTGGATGGGGTCTCCTTTAACCGGCGATGACCGCCCTGGCGATGCACACACGTGGGGCGATCATGCCTTCCGCTTCAGCTCTGGAAGCCCCCCCAGTGTAGCCTCTTCCATCACCTCACCTCTCCAAACACAGGGAGTTCATGCTGCTGGTCGCCTTCCTGGGACCCCGAAGCGCGATCACCTTGTGTCTTCTGCAGGTAATCGGTCAGGAACCCTGTCTCCACCAACTCAGCAAGCTGACGCCCCAACGCCAGGCAGTTACAGAGTGTATGTCCATAAGTTTGATGGAATTCACACCACTCATCCTTCCTCCCTCCAAGTACCCTGTCATTTTTCTCTGGCACATGGAGTCTTGCTGCCACAGCAGGGATGGCGATCAGCTCCACCAAACTTATCGTGAAATCATACCTGGGGGGTGCGTTGCTTGCACGCCCCTTGGTCTGGTCCTTCCTTGGTGCATAAGGGCGAGACCTTCTCTGCTCCTTCCTCCCTTCCTTGACCTCATGCACCCGCGCCTGTTGCTGTTGATTCCCCTGACCTCCACGTGGCTTCGACGGTGCAGCACTTCCTCTCTTCTCAGAGACCTCGGTCTCTGCTACTATGTGTGCCACCGCATGTCGCCGTATCTCGGTGAAGGTGGCAGGGTGGCTCCTGATGGGCGATTCACTGAAAGGACTAGGGAGGACACCTCTCTTGAACGCATGCACCAGCATGTCCTCGTCCTTGCTGGGCAATCTCACCACCTGCGCCCCAAAGCGATTGAGGTAGTCCCTCAACGACTCCCCCTGATATTGGCGCACGTCAAACAGGTCGTAGGACACTACTGGCACAGGTCGGTTAATGATGTACTGCTCCGTGAACAGCTTCGCGAACTGATGGAAGGAAGTGACGTGGCCCTCTGGCAGGCTCACGAACCACTCCATAGCCACTCCGCTCAGCGTGCTCATGAACATCTTGCAGTACACAGCATCTGAACCTCCAGTCAGCATCATCTGAGTGTGGAAGGCTGTCAGGTGTGCTTCTGGATCTTCCGCCCCCGTGAACGACGCTTTCAGTCCCACCAGATTGGGAGGCACCACCGTGTTCATGATTTCGGGGGAGAAAGGCATAGGGAATGCTCGCAGAGGCGACGGTGGCGTCGATGTCCTCTCTTCAGCTGCGCGCTCCTTCTGCGCCTGCAATTCCCTACGCAGCTCTTCATTCATACGGTTCAACTCTTCGTTTCTTCTTTGCGATGCAGTCAGCTCTGCACGCATCCTCTCTTGCTCAACTCTCGATTCCGCGACGCTATCTTGCAGCGCGTGCATCATCTCCACTACCTGTGCCATGGTAATAGCTCCTTCTTCAGCAGATGACGCAGGTGAGGTTTGCCTGGTTCTTCTACTCATCTCCTTTGCACTTCGACGTAACTTCAAGAAACCTCGACAAAATGATTAAGAAGCTCCAAGAAACTTCAAGAAACCTCAAAACCTCAAGAAACTTCAAGAACTGCGACGTGGATGGGAACCAGATTTACACGGGCCCCACGGTGGGCGCCAAATGATCCTGCCGCTTGACTCGAACGTGGAGGACTGCCTCGTCACTCCTTCGTCTAGCCCTCTGTTCTGCAGGAACGCTCCAAGAACCACCGCCGGAACTCCAAACGCTGCCTGCAAAACACACAGACGGCGCCTCTAGCGGCCGTTGTAGCTCCGATGCTCAAGTCAAGCAACAGGAACACCAAAACTATATCTGAATCTCTCTGTGAGACCCGTGTGTGACTCAAACTCTCAGATGTGTGAGCTGTGAGAATCTGAAAAACCCCCCCTTAATTCGTTAAGAGTTTCGCTTATATACCTGAGTTTTTCTCTCTCCTGATGGTTATTCCTCTTGACACGTGGATAACGTCTGGTCGTACACGTGCCATCATCTGGAGTGTCTGCAGCTGAAACGTTACTTCCACTGTGCCCCTGCGACTAAGTTATCCACACAGGGAGTAGCTTAGTACACAGGTTACTCTGGGCGCAACCTTAACCTGGTGAGCTGGTTAACCCTGGGCATTGCAGCTCACACTACACATGGTGGCAGATATGCCACTTATCCTCTGTACTTAAACCATACAACAAGTGCTTGTCAAGTCTTCTCAAACACCCGGCGATGTGCTCTTTCGGCGACTTGCTGACCACCTGATCTCCTAACCTTAACACACGGCGATCATGTGCAATCTCGGCGATTACTGATCCATACCGGCGATGACCGACTAGTCATCCTCAAGGCGATAGGCGATTACTCATCCTCAACGCGATAGGCGATTACTCACCTCAAAGCGATAGACGATTACTCAACATCACAGGCGACAGGCGATTATCATTCTGAGTGATCGCCTCTCTGCTTCGCCTGCTTTCCTCTACCACGTGTTACTCTGTGAATGGTCCACGTGGTCAACTGCTGCTGATGTCATTGACTACCGATGACCGACCGGATCACATTATTATTATATAACAAATATAGATCTCACCATAAAATTGAACGGAGCTTAATTAAGTTTTAAATTATTTTTAATTGAATTCTTATTAAGTTTTGTTTTTGTTATTACGTTGAGTACTCAAAGTTTCAAATTTTTATATATTTTTTAATAAAATTTTTGTCGCTGTTTAATTTTTATGTTAATGTTATTCTATTCGTCATCTTTTTTACTTCTCTTCATATGTGTTGAGTTTAGTGTTAAGTATATTTTTTGTGCTAATATAATATTGTGAAGTTAGATTTTTTTTTTCTTGTTAAAATTTTAAAATATAGAAGTATTTGTAGTAAGAAAATTATTGTGATAGGTGATTGTAAATATACAAAGTTAATTTTTTTTTTTACAAATAAACTTTCAAATAACTACTTTATATTCTAAATTAATTTTTAATTATAAATTAGTGATTAATTTAGAATATAAAATAGTTAGTGATTAAAATTTTGGTAAAATACTAATTTAGAAATTAATTTAGATATTAATAATTATTTAATTTATAAAATAGTATCTAATTTAGTTAATATAGTGATTAATTATTTTTAGTTTTTAAATTAGTTATTATTTAATATTTTATTGTAGTGTGACGTAGAAAATTGATTTAGTAAAAGAAAGTACACATCTTTTCCATTATTTTATGTTTATTAATGATTCAGGAAATAAGTTTAACATACTCAGTTAAATAAATTAGTTTAAATTATAAATAATCTTTTATTTAATATCTCACTTTTCAGTTTTAAACTGATTATTTAATTATTTTTGTCGAAATATAATCTCCAAGGTATTACTAGATCTGTACTATATTTTCAAGATAATATATATATATATATATATATATATATATATATATATATATATATATATATATATATATATATGTATATATGATTTACTACTTTCTTATAGAAAAAATTACACAATAATAATTAAGTTTATACTTCTTCTGATTTTATACCTCTAGTTTAAATTTTTTTACAAATAATAATGAGTATAAATTTTAAGAATTTTTTTATTGAGAACTTAAAAACTCGCTGGTCTACATTTTCTTTATGTCTTCACGTATTATTTTTAAAGTTTATTTTTTAATTTTTAACTAATATATTTGAATATTGGTTAAAAAGACATATCTGAAAATAGTGATTAATAGAAAAGCAAATAAATAATTGGTGTAAAATTAAGTATGGGGTATTGTGGTAACTTGAGCAGCCGCAAATATGAAAGACTGGATCCTAGTAGAGCCTATGGTGTAAGCTAGATTCCTTGTTGATTGGTTTAATATTTGTTGTTTCCGATAGCTTTGGTTTTTTGAGGATGTTCTGATAGCATAATTTATTGCCCAGTTCTTATTAACACAACCCCATGCTAACTTTAAAAAAGGGCGGCTATGTTTCCAAGGACAAAAGGAATCGAGAGAAGGACAATTTGCAGAGCCAAGCTTCGCACCATGCATGTGCACTTCTCATCTTTTCACAGTCTCACCATAGCTGCAGTTGCCACACACACTACGCAACTTGCATCACAAACCTTCCTTTGTGGTTGTATTTAACTGCGCAGATTCTGCTGTCCATATATTCATTTTCTATTTCATTTTTAAGTTTAAACATAAACCAGGCCATAGAGAACAAACAAACACATCTTCTCTGTACACTGCCAGAGAATAATCTATAATCTAATTAAAGAATTTTTCTGTTCAATTTTCTAAGTGTAAACTCTCAAAATCCTTGTAAACTTTTCTTTTAATGTATTAAATATCATTATCAATGTTTTGTAACATGATCAACATAACTTTGTCACTTAAAGTAATAAGGATTAAGTTTTTAAATCTACACGTAATAAGATAAATATCTACTAAAAAAATTAAATGCCATGTATTTCAAACAATTAGTCATTGGTTGGAGGAATGCACTTGCTTTAACAAAAAAAAGTACTAATCATAAAGCTAAATATATTTTTTGTGCCTATAAAGAAAGAGAGAGATATCTATTTTTGATCCATCTATAGTGTTTAATGTATCATAAATGCACTACTGATACACATAGTCTCAAACTTGCTGGAATTTCACCCTGAAAGGTCCAGAATGCAAAATAGGTAGAGCAAAATATACTGTAGAACCAAATCTAGCTTATCTAGATACGTATGTTTCTTCTGATCTTGAAATATATGAACCACTAGGCAATTAATCACTTACAGTAAACGCAAACGTAAAGAATGGTGTATATTTATTATTCTTCATATATTATCTGGCCATTCTATAGTGTTTGCACAAATAATGGTCCTGCATATGCTTTTTTTGTTAAAATGTTTTCTCTCCATTAAACATGTTATCAACCTTATAGTAACAAAATCCCTTCCACTTCTTCCTGCCAGCAGAGAAAAGGAAACAACCAAATGAAATTGAAATTCTAAACTTGAAGTTATTTCTGATCTTACCTTTGCAATGGTGTACTTAATTATCTTTTACTCGTGACTTTTTTTTAACGTTAAAAGTTGTAAAAGTTGCATTAGAAGAAAAACTTGTGGCCATAACTCCATTCCTTTCACCCAACTATCAACTTTGTTTACTTTATGATGTCTTTTTTTTCGTTCTATTCCCCAAAGAATTTTATTTATTTACGCTTGAAGTCACGAATATCAATGGTAATGGAATCTTCCCTAGTTTGATTCCTGGCTCTTCATTTTTTTTTTCGGTCTTTCCCTAAGTGTTTGGAGCACATGCTTCCCCTCCCCTTTTCATGGTCTATAAATAAGCACCACTGAAGTAGTGTTCATTCATATATAAACTCCTTCCATTTCTTCTCTTCAAGCAAGCACCTCCTTCTTTAGCCTTCATTCTTTACATTCTCACCCCCCATTTTAACCTGAGTTTAGCCATGGCACATTTCACTCGCACTACTTGCTTGCTTTTTGTACTACTGTTCCTGTCATATGAACTTCTTTGCATAGAAGGAAGGAGTTTGAAAGCAACCACAACCACAACCACCACGTCCCCAAAATCTGTCTCCGCCGTCAAGGCAATGAGCACTGCAACTAACACTAAAAAAGGTGTTGTTGCAAAGCAAAACCAGTTGGAGAGTTTCGCTAAGAGTTTGAGTGGATATGTTGAAGCTTTTCGACCCACTACTCCCGGCCATAGCCCCGGCGTTGGTCATTCTATTAACAACTAACGAATAAGTAACAAGCAAATGCAACAGATTAAGTGCTCTTACATATGTTGCTATCCTTATAATGTTATTTCATTTCAATGTTAGTGTTAGCTAGGCATATTCTGTGGTGGCAGCAAATCCATATAACTTCTATGTTTAGGTTCTTATCATGCATGTTTGTATTCATGCAGTTTGTTATAAGCTTTCTCCATGCAGCTACTGGAGATTATCCAAATTGATAATAAAGTTCTACAAAAATATCACGTTTGTCTATTATTTTTTCGCTTTGAGCAAATAATAAACTTCATCTTACTACGGTTGAACAATTTGTATTCTTTAAAAAATACTCAAACTAAATCTTCTGATGCATATTCATTGATTGAATTGAAATAGATGAGAGAATTTTTTTGTCGGAACCTTATGATCTATGACCCTTTTTTGTTTCAATAAATATTGGGAAGTGAAGAAATGGGAGGAGCAATATGATATATATCTCCAACAGTTAGCGTATCGATTTTATGGTATGAGTGAGATTGCGATACACGAAAATTTCAACGCAAAGAGCAAAACCTAACAATATTACATATGCATGTGCTTTGCATGGCATGACAAGATTGTATTTCATTATTTTTCAAAGACAAAAGAAAAAACAAGTTAAAGTGTTACGGTGGTTTCCATGAGATTTTATTTTATTTTATTTTAAATAGGTTCTATTGTATATACTGCATTATTTTCAAATTGCTTTATAGATTTTTATTCAAATGTAAATTTTTATAAGATACGTGTTTATTATCTTGTATTTACACTTTAATTTTTTTACAGTTTTAAAATTTAATTTAATTCTTATAATTAAATATTTTTATTTTTGAAATCCAAGATTTTAACATAATTTATATCTTGACTTCAAGACTTTTCACATTAATTATCACATCAGTATATTCTATTGAAGTTTTTTATAAAATAGGTTAAGACTCGATAAATTTTGAGTATTAGAGATGCTCAGCTACAATTTAGACCAATTACTTGTTGATGTAGCATTTGTTGATATAATTTTTATTTAATGGAAATTGACCTGGTAACGTAAAATGATTTTTTTACTAATAATATGATACATTATATTGTTAATTAGTATAATAGATTAAATTTTATTTTATGCTTAATATTTTTCATCAATATACTACTTTTGTAGTATAGAGAATGATGGAAAATTATTAGAATCAAAAACTAAAATTAAAATACGATACAATCATAAATCATAATTATATTTGCTTTTCATAATATTCAAAATTGAATTATAATAGATTACGTTTATTACAAGAAAATTATTAAATAAAAATTAATTTTAAATATAAAAAATAATTAATTATTATAGTGATTAAATTAGATATTATTTAAAAATATATATTTTTAAATTTAAAAACCATTTAATAATAATTGATTTAGAATCTAATTTTTTTTATTTTCAAAATAATATTTAATTTAATCATTATAACCATTAATATTTTTTTATTTAAAATTAATTTTTTATTAACAATTTTATTTTGATTATAGCAATTCACTAGTAAATATGTATGTATGGCTATTTGATTAGGTAGTCAATTTTTTGGAGTGTGCCAGGCAGCCTACTCCCCTTTTACAACAAATCCTAGGTAGTTAGTCCCCCTTTTCTTTTTAGCACCATTATTTGTTGGTTATATACAACAATATTGACTTTTTTTATGAGTAACTTTAATGAGTTTTAATTTTAATTTAAAATATCTAAACTTAAAATTTTATTTAAAAATTCAAATCCAAATCCTCTATTTGTGCACACTTTTTTGTTTGTCTTTGTATATATATTACGGTCTCAATGTAATTAAAAAATTATATTTTAATCATTATGCTTGTCAAAACTCTGTGTTTTAGTTTACATATTTAGAATATTTTTTTTTGCTAATCCACATAAATAATTTTTTGATATATTAGTATTTGTTATTAGTTGCTAAATAATTTAACTTTAGATGTTTTAAAATTACTACAATTGAAATTGACGATGTAAAATTACCCAAAATTTTCTGGTGGTTGTTAAATTGGCAAAATTTTGAAAACAATGATAGTGCCACCATGCATCACCCTGAAAAGCAAATTTGGCAGTAGACTATTACCTCTGGTTGTTTTTTTTCTTTTTTCTTCTTAACATTCAAGTTAAACTTGTCGTACCCTTGAAAAATCTCCAATAAAAACTCAGGTTGAACAAATCTATCGTCGTTATAAATAATTGAATTTCAAGATTCAAAAATCGCCAATATCAATTGTACCTTGTAAGAAATATCTTTATTTTTTACTTTTTTTTTTAATCTAACAACTCTAGTGGTTTAACATATTGTCAAAAGTTTTATAACAATCCTACCTCATCTATTTTATTGTTCTTGGAAATATTAAAATACCTAAAATTGATAAAATTACATAATAATAATAACAATATCTATATTATAAAATAAATTTTTAAGTCTAACTCAATCTTATAAAACTAATTTATAAAAATTGCACCTACTTATTTTTGTAATTTTCAATACATTCATTCACGTTAAGGTTATCAATTTGTATGTGAGATTATATATTTATGCATGGTTCGTCTGATAACAATCAATAACGGATGACCTGATAAATTTAACAAATTTTCATCAAGATAAATTATAAATAATTATACTATTATATCATAAGGTAAATTTTAAGTTTAACTCAACTCAATCTTATAAAATAGATAAAATTATAGGTTTATAAGAATCTAAATTAAAATGCAGTTTTTGTTAAATATCATAAGATACAAATATGCTCATATAAAAAATAAAATGTAGGATTTTTATAATGCAAGGATAAAACGAAATATGTATACAAATATTAAAAATAAACTATTAAACATTAATTTTTAGTGTTATATGTCATTTTCACAGTCATATCAAAGACGCAGCCCGCTAATTCATTCAGTAAGAGAAATGAATAAATGACGCAAGTGAATCAAATTAAAAAGAAATATTTATTTATCATATTTCCCCATTCTCCATCACATTAATCATTTCTTTTCAGCCTCTACTCATCTTATAACTTTTTTGTGCAAAATCTTGGTACTAGCTAGTGCAATTTTTTTATTGGAAAAGTATATTATTTTGCATAAGCTGATTCATCGTCTTGTTTCATCTGCCTAGACTAGGTTTTTCTATCAGCTCCTACCTAGGCTAGGTTACTATAAGGATATGCAATAACGGGGAATATGTATAAATTTTACACACTAACTTTCCAGCGTAATTAATAAACTAAGAGGTTGAGGATTTAAATTCTGGACATAAAAAAATATTGAAAGAAGGTATTCATATTATGTTTCAAGATAAATAATTTTATTTAGTAATGAATAATCTATATTAGTACTATAATTAAAAAAATGTATTTAATTTTGAACTAATTTGTTTGTTCAGCAACCAACGGACAGAAATTATACAGAGGAAGTGAAGAAGTAGCTCTACTAAACCTAAATTTCCAGTGACGTGACTGATGAGTTGACATGCATGAGTCCTATCATCCCATGTTGGTTTGCTGACAATTAATCAACTGACCCCTTCCTTTTCCTATCAAATTTATAACTAACGATAGTTAGAGGCTGTAATCAAGTGGTAGAGAGTCAATTTTTTGTTCACTTCACTTTTCTAACTAAAATTTAAATTTTACCTCAAAATAAAACATGGATATGAGCCTATTATTCACGTTGGTGTTTCATTTTCTTTCAAAAGTTTAATTTAATCTTAAAAATTTAATTTGTAAAACAAAGTTTCTATATTATTAGATAATAATAAATATAATCTTATATAATATTTTAAATTTTTAATTATAATTATTTTATCGATTATAACTGTTTTATTTGTAATTGTTTTTATCAAGTATAAATGTTTTATATTTTATCAGTTGAAACTGCAATTTTATTATGTATTATATAGTATTTAATAATATAAGTGAACAATAATTTTTATTAATAAAACAGTTTTTTTTCTCTTTAAATAAAATACGCAAAACTAACATATTATTTTATCAATTAAAAAATTTTGCTCACTTATACTATTAAGTATTATATCTATATAATCAAAAATAAAAATAATATATAAGATTATAAATGATAGTTACGATCATTGATAAAACAGTTATAATAAAAAATAATTACAACTGAAAATTTAAAATAATATATCAAATTATATTTATTTTATATACTATGAAATAATTTTATTTCAATTAATATTGACGTGGAATTAGATGTTTATAGATAATTAAATTTATATTCTAATACGTACCCAAATGTATTTCTTAATGAAAAGATAAGTTTAACCAAAGATAGTTTCTACTATTTGTTTTCAAAATATACTAAACAGAAATTCAAACTCACAACCTATTAAATGTGAGATTTTAATTAATTTGGGTAGCACATTGGGAAGATGGGGAGGAGTGAAGAAGCACAGGGAACAGAGTTTGTGATGTAAACCAAACTCACACTTGTTTTATATATTATATTATAGTATAGAGGAAGATTGAATTGAATAAATAAGATTAATGAAGGGCTGGGGTGGTGAACACAGAACCCCATGCAAAAAGATCAAATGAAAACAGAATGGCGCATGTGGACGAAAGCAGTGTCAACAGTGGCCTTTCGAAAGAAGCGACCCTTCGGATGTATGACGAGAAAAGGTCGTTCTTACAATCAGTAAGTAACTTAGGTAAGAGTGATGCTTTAACTCCCATCAAATAAAAATAAAAAATATTTACTTGATTTTTCAGAATAACAATATTTATTTTACTTTTAATTTAAAATTTTAACATATATTATTAAAATAAATTGTCAAACTGAACGTAACTTTTTAAAAGTGTCCAAAGAACATTTTTGTTTAGGTAACATTCTTTTCTCTTACATCGGTTTAATAATAAAAATAAATATATATTTATCAATAAATAAAAAAATAACATTTTAAAAACAAAACAATAATATTTACGGTTTTAAAATTTTTAAACAAAATAATAATATTTACATTTTTAAAATGTTATAAAATATAACTAGTGTCAAATTATGTTAATCTAACGTGTGTTTATCGTCTTATAAAACTAATTTTCACTATTTTCTTCATCACATGTTTTGAATAAATTTTTCCACCAAATTGATTGATTTTTTTGTACATTCCTATTTTACTCGTATTCATGTGCCTCATATTTAGACAGACAGAAAGACATCTTTACATTTTTCTTTACTATCATCTAAAAATCTCCACTTCCATTTTGTGAGTAATGTCTTATTAAAGTACCCAATGTTCTTAATGTTCATTCCTCCTTCATCCTTGGATCTACACATATTCTTTCAATTAATCCATGCTATTTTCTTACTCTCATTTCCCCAACATCAAAGGAATTTCCTTTGAATTTTTATAATTTCCTGTTTCACTAGTGTTGGTGGCTTGAAGAAGGACAAAAAATACAAAAGGTAAAGCACTAAAAACAAATTTAATAAGGCAAAATTTCGTAGTCAAGGAGAGATATTTTCCTGTCCACTTTGATAACTTAGTCCTTATCTTATCCAATAACGGAAGTCAAAAACTATGTTTCCTAGGATTTTCACCAATCGGTAGACCTAAATACTTGAAGGGAGGTGCATTTGAGAACAATTCAGCAATTGAGAGAAAGTTTCCAACAACCCTTCATCTAATCCTATGCCTCCAACCATTGTTTTGTAAAAATTAACTTTTAACCCTGAGGCATATTATGAAAATATCTTTACGATAATCACTTTTCTTCACGTACTACAAATAATATCGTGTTTTAGTCTTATGTTTTATGATACTCAAATGGATATATATATATATATATATATATATATATATATATATATATATATATTGGGTCTGATTGATGCGGAAAGAGGAACATGAAAGTATGACAAAGCTTAAGAGAGGGAATAAGTATTGTTTTATGTGTATTGAGCAACAAGTAGTTCATTGTTGTTTTTTTTTTTTTTTTTGATATGTAACCATGTCCAATGTATCTATGGTTGGAGACTATCATATACAATCCATGTGTTTGTACAAGAGTTTGAGCATCCCTTAAATATTTCATTTTAATTTATTCATTCTTAACTGATTAAAAAAATAAATAATAACCCTAATCGAATTAGTATACAACAAACTTCTTAATTTGAGTTAGGCATTTAAAGTAATTATATATTTAACATTCTAACTCAACATCATTAGATAGAATGTGTTTATTAACCAAATTTCTCTTTCATCTCTTTTCATTACATTTGTCATATCATTTCACATTTTTTTCTTCTTATTTTTCTTTATTATTTAAAAATTACATAAACTAGGTGTGCAACTACAATTTCTCTAATTAAGTTATATCAAACTTTTGTTTTAATCTAGTATAAATTTCTATGCAAAGGCAATAACTTTCAACATTAGCTAACTACATACCCTCTTCTCCTCTCTTGGAAGTAGGCAAACCCTTATCCATTATAGTAATATATATACATAATTCTCTTTTTTATCAAATTACATTGCTCATGACAAACATAAAACATTCGAGTGGTCTGTATTTTCCTCTTGTTTTTTATCTTACACCATATGTTCAAGGAAAGAGACATTTAAAGGCTCGATTGAATAGGTGGTCGAAAGATAGTCAAAACTGCAAAAATGTTGTAATTCATGACAATCTTGGATCTTGGAATGATGATTGATGATGACGATGCACACCAAAGGAGAAAAATGAGAGTAGAATTGGAGGAAAAAGATTTTAACCTAAATTCCCCTAGTTATAGTCCTGGTGTTGGTCACTCCATCAACAACTAAGTATTTGGTCAGGAAGGCACAGATTTCATGTAGTCAAATAAAGATGCACATATTATGTGGTGCAACATGAAGTGTTGTGAATGAGTGCAAATATTCATTTTGACTACATTGAACTTTGGTGTCCTAAACACATAGACATATTCTCACTGAAGTGTCATCTTATTTGTAGATGATAATAAGTTTATCTTATGTAATACGTACTAGTTCAATTAATCACATAAGAAAAAAAATTATGAAATTTGCTTGGAAAATGTAGTTTTTTTTTTTCCATTTATATTAAATAGTATATCACAGTTGTATTCATGTCTATTTTATATCTGGCCTTTTCATCGTGCCTCTAAATTGTTTGAGTGCAACTGTATTTAAGTATCAATGCAAATTAATTTGAGTAAGCAATCATCTTTCCTTGTATTTCTATAATTATTATTATCATAATAATGTAATTGGATGAAATTTTGAGTGAGAGGCTCAATTTGAATAATTTGAAAATTATGAAGAGTGGATATATAAGAATAAATAAGAGGAATGGATTATGATTAAGCCTTAAAAATAATAACTTTTTATTATAAAAAAAATATTTGTAAAATGAGTTTATAAAAAAGTTTATATGATAAAAGAAGAAAAAAAGAAAATGAATATATATATATATATGTATATAATAAATAAATGCATTGTAATATGGTTATGTTATAAGTATATTTGTTTCTATTTTCAAAAGTAGGAAAGTAAAGCATTAATAACACACATTTAGAATACGTATTAGTTAAATAATAGTGGATGTTTTATCTTTGGAGAGGGAATTGAAAAGGGTTATGGAAAAGAAATTTGAAGGTATAACAGTGTGAGCTAAATCAAGTAGAAAGGTAAATAAAGAAAATGAAAGATGAATGGGTGTATGGTGGAATAAGAAACAGTGGGATAGGCAAATGAGATATTTAAAAATAGTGAATTAATCCAGCATATATGTTTGAGCTCAACCTAGGTGGTAACAGAAGTGTGTATTAGATACCTAATGACAGTTATAGTAGTTTAAGCTGAAACCAAACACCTACAGAATCTGACCCCACAAATCATACTCCTTTTTAACAATCAACACTGAATAAAATGGAAAGAATGATGTCCAAAGTGAAAGGCCAGCTGTTTTCTAGATTTCCCAAATCAGAATTCTTTTCTTTTTTTAGGGTTTGGTTCTGCACGGGGACAGACACTCTTGCTTCAACTTATGAAACTTGCAAGTGGCACCATGCCTTATGTACTCCATATACACTCTCTCTCTCTTTAAAAAACTACCATTTTACTTCTGCACTATTTTTTAATTATAAAGATATCTTTCACATCTTTCAATTGGATCATTTCATTAATATTTTTTAATTACGATATTATTCACAGAATAATTTTTTATTAAAGATTTCATTTCAGATTTAGAACTACTTTTAATATTTAAACAAAGAGGTCGGTACTAATATTGTTGATTACTTTACTAGATTCTTGAGACACTGAGCATCAGAGCATATGTGAAAGGTCTTTATAGGTTTTCTTGTTTGGTTATTAGTACATGTGTACATCTAATTTTTTAGACTTTCAAGAGCATGAAAGGATCAAAGTTCCCCCTAATCATCATAAACAAGTAAAAGAATATGGTTTTAACTTTTAAGATCTTAACTAAAGAATGCTTAAATAATGTTTACATACCTGTAATCTTTTCTGCACATGATGCATTGTGAATCAAAACTAGAATTGTGTTTCTATACATTCTCGATTTTCCATTTCATTATTTTAGTTAAGTATGGAAGAATATCCACTGAATATTTTTGGAGCGTGTTATATAACTTACACTCCACCAATGCGTAATCGGAATAACCACAAATAACTAGTATGTATTATAAAAAAAATTATTAAATAAAAAATAATTAATTATTATATTAACTAAATTCTATATTATTTTAAGTACTAACAAAACTATTGGTATTTAAAATAATTTTTATTATTAAAAAACAATTTTTAAATTGATATTTAATTAAAAATCAAGATTTTAATTACCAAAATAATGGATCATTCAAAAAATAAGACATTACTTGTGTATTTATCTATATAAAACGCATTATTTTGACACATAAATCTAATTTAGAATAGTTATTAGATATTTAAAAATAAAATTTATGATTCAAGTGTTTTAATTAAAATATTAATTTTTTCATTACTATTTAAACGTTTTCAAAGAATAATATTTTGATCATAATATTAATTTTACAAAACTGATCATTTTTCTATGAGTTGAAGGAAAAATAACTATTCAAATAAAATGTATTTTGTTAGCATTAATTTATATGATAGTAATAACATATTACTTTGCATGTATTTATATTTGTAAGACACGTGAATTTAAATCATATTAAGTTTTAAAATATATTAAAATTGAATAAATATTTTTAAATGTTTATTATAATTTTAAAATATTGTATAAATAATAATAATATAAAAAGTAGCTGTATAAATAAAATATAATTTTTGTATAATTTATATTTTTATAATTTGTATACTTTGTAAAAATATAAGTTAGTGATTATAGTTTTCCTACTTTTATCGTATAATATCCTTATCATATTATCTTTTATCCATCAAAAAATGAGAACACATTTCTATAGAGTGTAAATTTGTCGAAAAGTTTGGGAAAGTTAGAAGTGAGGCAAGAAAATACAGCGTTGGAAATAGCAAAGCCTCTAGTGCGTTAGTGTGAGATGGGCCTTGAGTATAAATAAATAATCATAATAAAAAACCCTAATAGTATTGGACTAGAAAAGGAGCCTAGTATAGTGTTCGCTATTTGCACCATTGCTGTAGTAAATTCTATTCACACCGTCACCTTTGCTAACTAGATCATCCCTTCTTTTTGATTTTCTATTTAAAAAATATACCTATATATATAATTAATGATCTTAAACTATGAATCTTATAGTAGAAATAATTAATATTTTAAATAAGAATATAATTTAAAATTAATCAAATATAAATTTTGATAATATATAACATAAAATAAAATTTTATACAAAAGAATATTCAATTTATATTTAAAAAATTAAATAATTTTAAATTTATTATATAAATATTTTAATTTAAAAAATTAATATTAAAAAAATCAACTTAATACATGGAATTATCAACTCAAATAACAACTTTAGTCTGTTACGTGTATACTGAATTCGACATTCTAAATAATAAAATTTAATTAAAAAATTAAAATTGTCAATTAGAGTGACGATTTCATTATTCAGAGTTGTAAATTTTATAATATTTTTGCAAATTACCCATTCACATCTTCCTGGCCAAATTTCACCATTGTTGTAACTTTTAGGAAGGTTGGTTTGAATATGAGTTGAAATGGAAACACATCTCGAATTATGAACAGCAACAACCGGTCCAGATTCCGGAACCTTCTATTACGGGTCCAAAAAGTATGGGCCAACACGTGTGGTATCAATGGCTTAGGTGGACCTTTTAATACAATCCAACGGTGAAGAATGCGGTCAATGTGATGATCTAACGGAGTAGATTGCATAAAGTGATGAGCATGTGTGGGATGGTGACAGCGCCGCCAAGACATTACTTAACAAGCTTTTTCCCTACTACAAGAAAACAAATGAAATATAATAAATTCTCCATGTTTCATGACTCAGCTTTGCATAAGTGACGCCAATTTATTTCCCAACCCATGAAAACTTCAATTTTCACTTCCTCTCAATTAACCACAGTATATTTTCACCGTATAAATCTTTTTGCATTCTCTGTCCATCATTTTTTTAAGTAGATATTGTAATTTTAAAAAAAAAATTATTAGTAGTCATGTTATGTGAGAAACAGGACATGAAAACTTATTTTCAAGTCAACTTTTGTCACGTGTGGTCCTATGTCTCGTCCAAATCTATAAGTAGGAATCTCTTTGTTTTTTTATTTATTTTTATTTTAGAATCAGTCCTACTCAAAAAGATTTTAATATAACATTAAGTGCAAAACTAAAAAATTATTAAATAAAAATTAATTTTAAATACTAAAAATAATTAATTATTATATTAATTAAATTAAATCCTATTAAAAAAATTATTAATTTCTAAAATAATTTTTATTGTTAATAATAATTTTTAAATTTATATCTAATTAACTATCAAAATTTTAATAATTAATTATTTAAATTTTAAATTTGGTAGAAAAATCTTGAATTAATTAAAAACTAATTTAAAAATTATTTATCAACAATAAAAACTAATAATTTTTTGTCTCTAAAATAATATATAATTTAGTCAATATAATAACTAATTATTTTTTTTATAAAATTTTTTTTTTTTGTGATATTTACTACATTTTAATTTTTAATTGTTTCATACTTGTAAGTTTTGTAAAAATAACTTCCTTGTTAATAATACTTGTAAGTTGTAACGCCCCTCAATTTCTTATTCATTTTTATATAATAAAATAAAGGTAAAACAATAATATCAAAATTTACATATGTATATATATAATAAAATTCATTCATTCCATACATTGTATCTCAAAATAACATCCCTTCTCTAGGGGATTTTAATACATCTCCATCAAAAGTTTTCAAAATAAAACAAAATACGACATTCAAGACAGACGATCCCTTCCTCCAAAAAAATGCTCACTGAGGAGCTCTACTACCTGCAACATCATCTGCTCCCGTGTAAATTATACACGATCATCACAGTTTAAAGAAAACAAACACAAAACAAAACACAGGGTAAGCTAGCTATTTTTAAAACTTCAAATATGAGACTTTATGTTAACGTAAACCATCAATTATCCACACAAGAATTTCACAATCTCATTAAGTGTCATTCATTTCACATAACCATCAAGTGTCTATCACATTTCAATATTTCTCTTTCTCATGTCAGACTTCCACTGACTCATCACACATAGACACTTGACTCTACGTCCGGAAGACTCGTGCATTGACTAGACTCAGAGATCTGCACCTGTCATACTACACCACTGTGAAATTCACACAGGGTCGCTGTGAAATCCACACAGCTATGCGCATAAAATAATCTCAATCTCAATATCATCACTCTCCTAGTATGACAGGTTTAATTCATACAACATGTCAAGTTAGTTATCTTTCAAATAACTTACCCATACATATGAACCTCCTTCGACTCTCAACACCTGAATAACTTCATCTATTTGATTCCATTATATCAGGAGAGTCAGGATATCTCCTTCTAGACGAATCACCGGTCAATGCACATTCTACACGATCTTACACGGTATTTTCTTGTTGGAGATCCCACATCGACTAGAGATGAGGACATTTCATTGTATATAAGTGGGTGCAAACCTCACCTTATAAGCCGGTTTTATGAGGTTGAGTTAGGCTTAAAACCCACTTCTTAACATGGTATCAAAGTCATTCTCGAGCCCATCCTAGTGAGAATTTGTTGGGTTTATCAAGGTCACCCGCTATCGGGCCGTTATCGGACCACCCATAACATATATCTCCACGCACGAGTTAGTAGCCTCGGCGTGAGGGGGGTGTGTTGGAGATCCCACATCGACTAGAGATGAGGACACTTCATTGTATATAAGTGGGTGCAAACCTCACCTTATAAGCCGGTTTTATAAGGTTGAGTTAGGCTTAAAACCCACTTCTTAACATTTCTTTCCTGAAAATACTATGCCTTGATCACATTTTCACATCATTCCATATTCATACAACACATCCATGAACGATTCAATCATATAATATTTTCAACCGTTTCTAAACAATCCAAATCATACCAAAGTTCAAGATTTCGAAAATCATATGCATTTCACAGCATCTACTATATTTAAAATTTCACATTTCAAGCTCAAACAAATTCTGATCCACAAATAAAACCAGAGCATCGTGCAAGAAAGTTTGAAACCGGCGACCACGTCGCCCCAACTTCAGAATCTTCTAGCCTACGGTTCTATTGAAAATAAAGCTAGCTTCCCTTACCTGGACTTGCGTAAAAACTCACTAAGAGCTCCAAACCCACCAAAACTTAAAGATGTCCTAACCTGCACCATGGAGCCTTAATCACAAAACTGACTATACTACTCATTTTCTACGTTAACAGAGACGATTTCTGAAGCTAAGAGAGTAGCATGCAGCACCTATGTAGAGGCAACCCTCTCAAGTTCAGAATCGACTCGAAAAACAGAGCAAAACAACTTACCCTGTTTTAGCGTCATGATCGGAAAACTTGCAGAGAAAAACACCACAGTTCAGTGGCAGTCGCCGTCGTCAAACTGGTGAGGGAGGCGTCCGTGACGTTGAGAGAAGGAGGAGAAAGGAGAAGGGGAACGAAATGAGCTTATTCCCTCAGCTATTATGGTTGAACGGCTCTGTAGCCTTCACGGCCATCACCCACTCTCTGAGCAACCTTGCGTGTGGGTTTCCTCTAACAAGATGGCCACGTGGGTCTCTGCGCACACTAACACTGGGTCACATTCCATACCAACTCTCTGGTGCCAACTGTTCTGAAGCACTCTTACTGACTACGTGTCGCGCATGCAGAACGCTCATGCTGGGAGCCTGGGCCCCACCTTATCTGTGTGAAACACGACCTCGCGCGATGACCATCCACCGATGAGCGATGTGTCTCTTACCCTGGCAGACGACCGATGCCTCATCCTGGCAGACGACCGATGCCTCACCCTGGCAGACGACCGATGCCTCATCCTGGCAGACGACCGATGCCTCACCCTGGCAGACGACCGATGCCTCACCCTGGCAGACGACCGATGCCTCATCCTGGCAGACGACCGATGCCTCACCCTGGCAGACGACCGATGCCTCATCCTGGAAGACGACCGATGTCTCATTCTGGAAGACGACCGATGTGTCTCTCCTCCTGGTTGATGACCGATGCTTCTCTCGTCCTGGCGATCTCTCATCCTGGCGATCTCTCATCGCCCTTGTGTGTGGCAAGGACACATTGCCTCGCTCTGGTCACCGATGTCATATCGTCACACCCTGCTGAGGGTTCATCGACTATCTACTTCACGCCTGTGGCATCACCCCTACATGGCTCGGTGACGTTGGTAGTTCTCCTGACCGAGGAAAGGTCAGTACTCACTCCTCGCACGCCAATGCATGCAACACTAAGGAAAATCTCTTATGCCCCAGCATAGAGTTTCGCATGCATAGCGTATCTAAGGTTCAAATCACACCTTGGTGCATGTGATTTCCTGGAACCCACTATGAACCAACCGACCGATCTCTACCATGCCGCCCTCAGACCTTGGACGACGTCCGAGGTCTGACCACTGTGAATTTTCTATTACACCACTTCTATTCCAAATAAATTTCTAGATCCTTACATAAGTTGTGTAAAAATAAATTCCTTTTGTTAATAGTGTCATGTTTATAAGTTCTTTTAAGTATTTTTTAATATTTTTTTTCTTAGAAAATGAAATTTTTTAAGCTTTATTTAATACTTTTTAAGTATCGGTTATAATAATTGTTTTTTAATCTTACTTTTTGAGAAATCATTCATAACTTCTCTTACTATATAGTCGCATATACCTTAATAACATACTTTTACATAGAAATCAATCATTACATAGTTTGGTTAATATCTTGAATTATTTAAAATCAATTATCCAAATTTTATGAGTTGACAAAAATTGAATGATGCACTCAAAAAAAATTAAGTTCATGTCAATAAAAATATATACCAAATAATACACAACTTCTCAACCAAATTACACTTAACATTAGAGTTGTAGGTCGATGTCAATTGGACGTATATTAAATAATCTATAACTCCTTAGTCTCAAACAATTATTAGTGTTGAAGCTAAAGTCTGAGTTCAATTATTATTTACAATGATTTATTCAAATATATAAATGGATTACTTGCTTGTAATATCTTATGATGCTAAACTACTTTCTAGGATGATAACGTTTATTGTACAATAGCTTGGAATTTTTTCAATCAAACATATTATATAATATCTACTGGTTAAAATTTTTAACAATGTAAATTATTATCAGTTAGCAAACTAATAATCATTTGTATTAAATTACTTGTTTTATTTTAGTTAGTTGAAAAAGATATTAGTAATTCTTTTTTTAACTTTGTTTTTTTTTCTTTAATTTTTTTTTGTCTTTGTTATTGTTGAAATATAGAAATATCTATTTGTGTTTTTTTCTTGTCATTTATGTATTGAAATCACAATAATACTAGTACTTATCAGAGAGTCGTATTCAAGTTAGAGTCTTTATACTTATAGGTAATAAATGTTATATTAAATGGGTACGTGACTACAAATTAACTTATTTATAGGATTGTGTTAGAGTTCAAAATCAATAAACCTATATTAATACAAATATTATAATTAATCATTCATTAGTGTAATTCAATAAACCTATATTAATACAAATATTATAATTAATCATTCATTAGTGTAATATGAGATTATCTTAAATAATTTTAAGTTGTCAATATATAATATGTGTTCGGTTAAATTGGAAGATCGATTTCTATAATATATGTAGCTTAGACTATCCGAAATATCATAATTTCTCATATTTATTTTAATTCATTGAATTAAAGTTAATCATTTTGTTGTTACTCATAAACACACATCTTTATTCAATTGATTTTATATTTTATTTATTCAATCTTTTAATATTGTAATGATTATGTTACTTATTTGTTTATTTATTTATTTCAAATAATTTTTTTAAGACAGAAAGTTTTCATTATTTTTAATGGAAAACTAAAATAATAATATAAGAGGATAACTTTTGTGATATTTATAATTTTAAATATCAATAAATGGAAACATTTTATTTTACAAACAGCAAACTTGGAAGACCAATATATGACAATGTTTAGATGTTTTGAGTAGGTAATTTAAAGAATTAATATCATAGAATATTTATACTCCACACACTTCATTAAAATGTGAAGTTCTAATATCTTAACTGGTTTTCAATGAATCCTTCTATTAAATAATAACTTTCGAATAAAGTGAAATTATATTATATTATGTTATATTATACTATATTATATTGTATTACATTATATATATATATATATATATATATATTTATATGTATATATATATATATATTGTATGTGGATTTATCAATTGAGAAAAAAAAAGTTATCATTAACTATATAATAAAGTATTAATTAGGGAAAAAAAGTTATCTTAAGATATAAAAAATGTTTAGAGTACGAGTATTTAGTTAATGAAATGCATTTTTGTAAATATTGGTTGATACAAGTGGTAATAATTTATTTATGTCTTTTAATTCTATTTTTGACTAAAAAAATAAAAGAAAGTATTAGAAAGTAAATAGAGTGATAATTGCATATTCGTAAAATTAAAAGAAATTTGTCATTTAAAAAATAATAAATAAATACATTAAAATGAAGTAATTGTGCAGTTAGAAATTACCCATACTTTCAATTGTTATGGAGAAAGATAATTTAAAAAAAACACATAACTCTTCATATTTTCTGTACAATTTATTTCTTAAATAATTACCAAGTTAAAACAATCATTATATAATTAAAATAGAATAATTTTATAAAACAGTATTAGTATTTTCATATTATTACTTTATTTTCATAATAATATTTTAATATTTTTTTTTATTAAGTTATTAATAATAAATTAAGAATTTAACAATAAAGAGAATATATATATATATATATATATAATAAGTTAAATTGTTAAGCTATTATTAATTAGAAATTTTCCCTAATATATATTTTTTAAAATAGTTATTATATATTAAAATTTTCTTTGGTTCATGAGTGAATAATAATTTTATAGTAGAAACTGTGAAATGTAATCTAATTAAACCCTAGAGAATTGAATTTAATTAATTTAGCTAAAAATGGTATATGTGTAGGAGGAGGGTTTGGTTTGTTTCTGCAAATTTGTGTTGAAGCATCGGGTTTGTGTGGACACTGAGAACATCCAAAAATTCGCTCTAACTTGGTGTCTGTCGCATGGGTTCCACACCACTTTCTCTTCGCGTCAAACCCTAATCATCAACCCACTCTCACTCTCCTTTCCCCTCTCCCTCTCCATCTCCTTCTCCATGTTCCGCCTCCGGTATACTTCCTTTCCATTTTCTATAATTTTCAACTTTATCACTTTCTTCTCTCAATTTATTCATTTTATATACTGTGTTCGGTTTCTCTCTATTTTTGGTCTTTCGTTATCCTTCTTCGCATTTGCTTTCAACAGATGTTTCCTATTTGTAGTTTTGAGTGGGAGCACTGTGATTTTTGTAGGTTGAGCACGTGGTGTGTGTGTTTTTATTTATTTATTATTTTTTAACATTTGGGTTAATAGTTCGGGGAAGCTAGATTTAGAATGTTATCCTTAAGTCTTTATTACGTTTTTGTTTATTTTTTTTTCGCTAAATAGATTATTGGCTCTTGCATGGTTGATAACTGTTTAAACTTTTCGCGCAACGCTACGGATAAGGATCCTTATCTTTTCTATTTCTAGCTTACGAAGGGTGAATTCTAATATTGCTTGATATTACTTTCTTTACATATTTGTTTGTTTGATTTCAGTCTAATATGAAACATAATAAGCTCGTGCCAATAATCTGTAATCAATGCTGCACAGTGTAACTGCGATTGGTTAAATTTGTTCACATGTATATATCTTTTGTATTTGCACTCAAAGCATTTTCAGTCTTGGTTGTTTGCACATAATTTATGCGTAACGTGGAAAAAGAAAAAGAAATTCTCTAACCAGTATTTGTGGTTCAACCAGGGGATTGTTGCACAAAACATTCACTTCTTATGTGGTTCTGTTGTGCATCTTGTTCTGGCTCGCTGGATATGGACTGTGCTCTTTGAATGGGATAGAAAATTCACCAGATTATGATGGCTGTGCATCTTTTGAGAAGAGTTATGATTGGGGTTCTTCGGATACCATTGTTAGTGACTCTAGTTTAGGCTATGGGTTCTCATCTTCCCATAATTTTGAAAACGTGTGTCCGAACAGTCATTCGTTCTGCTTTCCATCAATGCTGTCTGAATTTTCTCATAAAGAGAGAATTGTGAAGGAAGCTTCTAAAGGAGAATCTGGCCGTCAATACAAAAGTCCATTTTGTGTAGAGTTATCTCAAGATAGCAGGCAGACAAGTAATGAAAGCTGGTTGTCCGAACATGGTGTGTTCAGGTTACTTAATGGAGGGGTTGTCTCGTGTTCTTTGAACTCCAGAGAGGGAGTGGATGAGGTACCATCTCGTCAAACAGAGGTTGCTTGTACAGATGATATTTCTTCTTGTGGAGGTTCTTCCCTTAAGCAAAAGACAACACGCTTTTGGTCAAAGAACTCTGAGGTTTCCAAATCAAATTCTTTTGATGGTTCTGTCTCACCCAACGTAAGGATTGGACCGACTGTACTTGACTGGGGAAAAAAGTACTTGTATTCTTCTTCTGCAGCTTTTTTAACTGTGACAAATACAGGCAACGATAGCATATTAAACCTCTATGAGCCATTCAGCACGGACTTACAGTTCTATCCTTGTAACTTCAGTGACATTTCACTGAGACCTGATGAATCAGCTTTAATCTGTTTTGTTTTCTTCCCTAAAAGTCTTGGTTTGTCATCAACTAGCCTGATTTTGCAGACAAGTTCTGGTGGATTCATAGTAGAAGCTAAAGGATATGCTACAGAGTCTCCTTTTGGAATTCAACCCTTATCAGGTGTGCAAATTTCTCCTGGTGGAAGGTTGAGAAAGAATTTTTCACTGTTCAATCCCTTTGATGAGACCCTCTATGTGGAGGAAATAACTGCCTGGATATCAATTTCTTCAGGGCATTATTCTGTTGAAACCGAAGCAATTTGTAGGATTAATGATTTTCAGGTTTTTGATGCTTGGCTCTTCCCAACTATTAAGGATCGGTTGGTTGTGAATACTGGCCAAGTTGGTTTACCAATTGTAGCAATCAGACCCCATAGGAATTGGAATATTGCCCCACATGGCTCTGAAACTCTCATGGAGATGGATATAATGGTTGGATTTGAGGGAAAAATCTTTGGTGCATTTTGTTTGCATCTATTGAGGCCCTCGCAAGACACATCTGATATTATTATGGTTCCTATTGAAGCTGAAGTGGATAGTCATTCTGCCTATGATACTGCTGGTATATTCATTTCAGCAACTCTTGAGGGTCTAGCCTCATGTGATAGTGGTGAAATTGCTATCACTATCTCTCTCAGAAATGATGCTCCTAATGTTTTAAGTTTTGTTAAGGTCATAGAAGTTTCTGACACCGAGCTTTTCCGTATTAAGTTCAAAGAAGGTTTACTGCTTTTCCCTGGTACTGTTACTAAAGTTGGCATTATTTATTGTAGTCACCTGCACTTGGAGTTACATGACTTTTCACCTAAGTCCAGCTTGCGAGAGAACTGCAAACTTCTGATTCTTACTAATGACTCAAGTAGTCCCCTGATTGAGATTCCATGTGAGGACATATTATATATTTGCTTTGAACATCAAAGGAAAATATATTCATCTGTTCAAGTAGAAGGCAAGTCCAAGCATACCCAACCTGACTATACGAGAACAGGGTATATGGGCAGAAGCATGCACTTGCAACCAAATGTCAAGGTAAGTTGGTTCAGCAGTTGCTGTCTGTATTCTGTTTGAACACAACGGTTTTTGAACTGTTTATTTTGCAAATAAAAGTTGAGACCATCCATAGATGAATATTGTCTATTATTTATTTATTCACTGATTTTTTAAGAATGGGGGGCTTCAGTTAAATCTAGGGGCATATTTTGTAAATGCCTTGGAAGTATTTTTCGTTGATTATTTTTTAGTTTTTCATCTGGTATCTTAGTGCATAAAATACTGAACTTGACAATTACTGTCATCTATATGTTTATATTGTTGTATGTTAATTATGTGGCATGGGGAATTTTATTTAAATCAATTGTGGGCATTATTAATATGTCTTTTAATGTTTTTGTTTTTGCGATCTCTCCCTCCACTCCTTTGAGAATTTAGTTTGACAGGTTTGAGAGTTGAGAAATAAAATGGTGAGGGTGCTCTAGGATAAAGGTTTTAAATAATAATTTCAATAGAATTAACCAATTAGTTTTTAGGCATGGGAAAAAGTTGAGACAGTAAACAAGCTTATCTCTTTTACATTACCCCATGATACAAATAAATGGATATCTCTCTCATCAACTTGTACAGTATGCAGAAATAGTTTGTATCAAATAGTAGGGTGGTGCCCTTCTTTACCATTGTTTGAAACTTCTTTCTAACGTATTCTTCCCCTACTCTCTTTTCTTCATTACTACTTTTCTTTCCATTTGTCTTTCTACAATTAGCTGTGTACAAGCCATTTTGGTCATTATATACAGCAACAAATACTATTGGAAACAGTTATACTTGGTTTTCTATAAATTATTAACCCATTTTTGGATAAATTACTCCATAAGCAATTATAGGAAAAAAATAAGAAGGTAAATAAAATAAATTGAGCTCCCCGTGAACTATCTGATGCACTTTAGCTTTTAAGAGAAGTTAGATGAGAAAACTTCTATGAAAGTTAAGTGCATAAGTTGATTTTTATCTTACGAAAGAAGTTCAATTCCTTTTACCTTATTTCTCCTAGTAGCATGGAGAAGTTTATTTAAGCAAGGCATTAGCATACTTGATTATCGATACTTATTTCTAATTTCAAATAGCCATTAAAAAGTGAAGTCTTTCTACTACTTCTATTTGAAGGTTTTAGAGACAGAAGATGTAGATGAACTGGTTCTTGCAAACTGGAAGTCTCAAGGAACCATGTGTGGCATGTCTGTGCTTGAAGACCGTGAAGTGTTATTTCCAATGATTCAGGTTGGAAATTATGTCTCTAGGTGGATCACTGTAAAGAATCCCAGTCAACATCCTGTTGTGATGCAGCTTATCTTGAACTCAGGAGAAATAATTAATCAATGTAAGGGTTTAGGTGATTTATTACACCCTTCTTCATCTAGTCATTTGGTTCTTGAGGAAGGTGCTACTCCAAAAAGGTATGGGTTCTCTGTACCAGAGAATGCGCTAACAGACGCATATGTGCAACCTCATGATCATGTAACTTTGGGGCCAATAATTTTTTATCCATCTGATCGATGTGGGTGGAGTGGTTCAGCATTGATAAGAAACAATCTTTCAGGTGTTGAGTGGATACCTTTAAAGGGTTATGGAGGGTTGCATTCTCTAGTTCTGCAGGAGAGTTCTGAACATGTTGACAGTGTAGATTTTGATTTTAAAATGCCCAAGGTGCTCAACTTTTCTCTTCCATATACTTTACTTCACATGAAAGAGATAACTTCTGCCTGTTCACCACATTTAGTGAAAGAGTTGTATGCCAAAAATACTGGAGACTTGCCATTAGAGGTTAAAAGTATCAGAGTTTCTGGGAGAGAATGTGGATTGGATGGTTTTAAGATTCCATTTTGTAAGGGTTTTACTCTTGAGCCAGGGGAATCAACTAAACTTCTGATTTCACATCAAACCGATTTTTCTGCGGCTGTGGTGCATCGAGATCTTGAACTAGTCTTGGCTACTGGCATTTTTCTGTTACCTATGAAAGCAAGTTTCCCTTATGATATGCTAGGTAACTGCAAGAGATCCATGTATTGGATGAGAGTGAAGAGATCCCTTCTTGGATTCATTCTTATTGCATCCTTAATATTTCTGATATTTTGTTTCATATTTCCTCAAACAACTGTGTTGGGCTTCTTGGATTTATCTTGCAAGAGAGATGATAACTTGGTCCACGCCACCATAACTAGTGCTGGAAAAGCCAGTTTGTTACGGCATGATCAGAGAAAGAGTAAGCTCTCTATGTCTAGTAAGATGAATCATCTAATGGAGGCCTCCAGTGGGAAATATCCGTATGGTCAAGAGAATCCATCTAAATTGGAAATTTCTCATAATTTGATACAGAATTCTGAAAGTCACGAACAGACTAGTAGTCATGCATTTGATATTCAAAGTGAAAGAAAATTGGCATCCACAGATGGTCATAGCTTTGATCCAACGAAAACATCTCAGTTGGATTATCTCACAGTCCAAACTGGTAAAGAAAAAGGTAGAAGAAAAAAGAGGAAGAGTCTCGGTGCCAAACTGGCGGCACTGTCTGAAGTTTCAAGTAGTCAAAGTGGGAATTCTACACCCTCGTCACCCTTATCTCCCACTCTCAGTGTTACATCTAAATGTAACTGGTCACTGTCTGTGGATGTGGAGCAACCTTCCGAGGCTCTTAGTCCAATGACACAAGTGGCTGCTCGACATTCTTCCATTGATCAAGCGTCCGTCCTAGCTGCTGAGTCAAATATATTGAAGCCTGCCTTTTCACAAAGATGCAGCAATAGTACGTCTTCCCTACTGCCACATTCAGCTTCAAGAAGTGTTACCAGATTACCTGTTCAGATACATTGTTCTACTTCCGCCATTCCTGCTAACACTTTTCCGTCTCCCTTGGGTTCAAAATCTACTGTAAACTTGCATGCTCGAGCTCCTGGAGCCCAACTTCACAACCAAACAGCTGTTCACTCACTGGAGGCTGGGCTTGCGAGTGAGTATACATATGATATATGGGGTGATCATTTTTCTGGACTTCACTTGTTAGTTCCAAAAAATGTTACCTCCATGAATTCAAGTCTCGTGGAAAATAATTTCGACAGCTTTTTTGTAAGAGGTCCACAAACCCTTGTGACAAATTCTCAAGAAGGCTAATAAGTTGAAAAACGACTTTATTTAAAGTTTTCTTGCCTCTACTCCGGGCCCATGTTAGTAAGAAAAATAAAGGTCTGGATAAAGCCGTCGCAGCTGCACACGTGCACACTCACTTTGAACCAGTAGTGTAACAATGCTTCTAATTTTGTTAATATTATAACAAAATTAATGAATGAAAGTTCTATAACAAATACGCAGGTTAAGGGGAAAATAAAATAACGAAATTCACGTGGTGTCCTTGGTCTGAATTTGACGTGTGGTACGTGCTGATAATGGTAGTATCCATCCATGCCAGGAGATAATAAAAACTGTGCTTCCAGTGCCTTCAGAATCTATAAGGTTACTTTTTTAGTGTTGCAAGAAATGCACCTGATCTTTCTTTGTTAACTGTATTTTAGCTTGAGAGAGGTCGAGGAAATGTTTTCAAAATAGCGGTTTTCCACATAGTATACTTTTCATAATATTTATCCAAAGGCCTTATTTAGTCTTCAGATTTATGGAAAACTGAATTATAAATATATTATTGCAACAAAATTAGGTCAGAATTTGATTATCCAAAATAGATTTCTAAACTATATTTTTTATTTTTCAATCTTTCAAAAAATTGGAATTATGAATTTTTTAAAAAATTTTAAATTAAAATATAATATTAAAAAATAATTAATATTTTAAAACATTGATAATATTTAAAATTTATTTTAATAAGTTAAATGAATTGTTAAATGTAGTTAATATTGAGATTTTGTTAAAAAATATTAAGTTATTTGATAATAAAAAATAAAATATTGATTTAATTATTTGAGTGTATTTATAATTAAATCTATTTATTAAAATTTAATTACATAAAATATGAAAAATATATACATGTTCATGAAATTAAACTTATTCTAATATGTTGTTTGTAATTACTAGTTGATGTAAGATATATATTTTTGTTAAGTGTAATAAATATTTTATAATATTTTATAATTGAATAAATATATTTAATTTTATTTAATGATATTTATAAAGTTTATTTCATCGAAGTAAAATAATAAAATAGTATTTAAAACAAAGAAAGAAACTGTTCTAAAATGAGAAATAAATATTATATTAATTAAAATTATTAAAACTTTACAAACTTATTAAATATATAAGGATTTTAATAAATTTATTGAGTAAATTATGTAATATATGAAATGATATATTAAATTTATTTGTGATGGTACTGTTAATAAAATCATATGTTACAATTATTTATTTTTCAAAATAATAATATTTTTGAAAATATAACTTTTTTTTTGTAATAAAACTTCGTGGTTTAAAATTAATAACATTTTAAGTTTTTTAATGACAATGAAATTATTTGATAATAAAATTATTTTTTTTATAATTTAAAATAATTATTTAAGTTAATATTGTTAATATGTATTTTTTTAAAATATTAGCAATTATCTTTCCGGTATTGAAATAATTCAAATTTAAAATTTAAAATAAATATTAAAATATAATTTATAATAAAAAATTTAAATTACAAAATCCAAATAAATAATATCTACAAGTAGACAAATAAATTTATAAATTTATTAATGACAAAAATATGTTAAGTATTTTAATATTTTATATAAAATACGTCAAAATTTTGTTTTTAAATTATATTTTTTACAATTTCATTCTTTTAACCGAATTATGACATATTTATTTAAGATAATAAATTAAAATAAACTAATGATTGTACGTTAAACTCTTGATTGGGATCCACGTAATGCTATCTTTAGTTTCAATCAAGTTCGGTTCAGGCTACCAAGTAAATAAAACTACGGCCATTGCTTTATGCACCCCAATATTAATATTTTTAAATCTGCATTAATTTGAGATTGTATATTTTGGTATTTATTTTTAGATTTAGAAAATACCTGTTAATATATTTTTTATTCTACAATCTAATAATATATTCGGATTATATATTTTCAATCGTATAATTCAATAATTTATTTTAAAATATATTTTTGAAATATGTATTTTTAGATATAGAAATACTTTTTTTTTTCTTTTGAAGAATTCAGAATTGTATATTTTAGTATTTATTTTTAGATTTAAAAAATACCTGTTAATATATTTTTCTATTCTACGATCTAATAATATATTCGGATTATATATTTTTAATTTTATAATTTAATAATATATTTTTGAAATATATATTTTTAGATATAAAAATACCTTTTTTCTTCATCTGAAGAATCCAGAATTTATTAATACATCTTAGAAATATATTTTTAAATTCTGGAATGCATCTTGAAATGTGTATTGCAGAAATACATTATCCCAGAATAAACATTTTAAAATATATTAATACATTTCACAATATCTATTTCAGAATGTATTAATATATTTTGGAATATATACTTTAAAATATGTAAATGCATTTTAAAATATTTATTTTAGAATATATTATTATATTTAGGATCGTTTTTAGAATATATTTCCAGATAAAAAATACATTTTAAATATTCAATTTTTCTAAGACCACAGAAATATAATTTAAAATATATATTACTAAAGAGTAAAATTGAAGTGTGGAGATCAATATATTAGAATGCAGATTGCAATGTCTAAAATTACAGGGTGAGCGTTGTTTAGTGGTTACCCAAATTTGTTCCATTCTCAACGCTGACGCCTATTTTCAGCAGCACAATTTTTATGAAAGTTTTCTTTCACTGTCTCTGCTCTTCGTTGTATATGTCCCTAGGAGGCCTGCTATTATAAGGTTTTGTTTTTTGCAGTTACATTCGCATCCTCAAAGGGTTACAATCACTTAATTTCACCAAACATGAAGAATATAACCAAACAAGTAATAAGAGACTATCACATTTTAGTTAAATCTGGGATAATCTCTCCTCATGATGCCAAACAGCTAAATCTAAAGTTTGCAATCTTTATTTTGAAGTTTGAAAATATTAATAGTGAAGTGCAGAGTTGCAGAAAGTGGAAAAGGTGCTTTAGTTATGCTACAGTTAAGGCATCATGGACTGTCCACTCACTCTATAACTCCATTCAATTGCTCCCAACGAATCAAATAAGGTAATTGCTGCTTATAACTCCATCTTAATACATACTGACAAATGTCAAATTTTTTTATGTAGTTTTATTGGGGAAATTTTTTATTGAATGATTCAAAATTATTTTTGAATTTCTAATATAAATGTTAAAAATTTACATGTTATTTTCTGGATTGCATTATCAAAAAATATAATGTAAATTATCTAATACAAAATGATTTTTTTGATTTTGTGTAATCTTAAAATACATTTTAAATTACAATTAATTTTTTTTTTTACTTTTAGATTGCATGCTTTAAAATTAATTTTTTATTTCAAATTAATTAATTTGGAGTTAACCTTTTTCTTTACTTCTAAATTTTTAAATCCAAGAGTTTATTATATACGTATATATATTTATATTGTATTTACAAATTAAAAGAATAATTACCTATGTGTTTCCATCCTTATTCATAGCAGATTTCACCAGTTTGTGTCCCTGCAAACCTTTGGATGTTGAGGTTCTTCAGGTTTTCTTGAAAACAAAGTGCATAAACCTTTGTTGCATCTACCATCACTTCACAAGATTATCAGCTAAGAGAAACACAAAAATGGTTAAAGAAATAAATTAGAAAGGGAAAATGGATATTTAAAAAGATTGGGAGTGCAAGAGGAAAAGATGGAGATGCAAAATATAATTGGCATTGAATAAAGGTAGCAAGAGGTGGTCCAAATTCCAGTTGTGGACCATTTTCCACACCATTCCAACATCACAACCGGCACTATCACTGTGTAGTACAAACAATGAGTATTGGAGTAATACTTCCAACACAATTCTTCACTTTAACATTATATACCCACAGATAACTTCTTTTTTTTTTAATTTTTATTTTGGTGCACTTATACCCAAAAACTGCAACTAGAGTTCATGTGGGCTTTCTTTCTTTTATCCCTTTAGAAGCATCCAAAAGATCTAATATTATATAAACAATATATAGAAGACATTTATCTTGTAAAATTTTTCTTCGAACTCCTATTTTCTTTTTAAATTCTAATAATATTCTTATAAGTATGGTGAAAAAGTAAATTGTGTGTTGTTTTTACATGATGATTTATTTTTGCTTATATTTTTTTTTCATTTTTTTTTAAAATTACAAAACAAATAAAAAAATCAACAAGACGTAAAAGTGAAGTATAAATCTAAAGATGAAACTGTTCTCTGAAAAATAATATAACTATTACGGATGAAAAAGAGATATGAAAATGGAAGGTACAATGAAATTATGTAAAAAGGTAAAATTATGTTTTTTTAAGATTATTTAAATTTTTAAAAAAAGTTAAAACTCATTTTTCATATCTAGAGTTAAGTATCCATAAAAGTGAAAACCTAGATTTGGAAAAGAAGTTATTGGGCGGTGGCAATGTCCCACAAAAAATGGTTTCTTGGTGTGACAGCAAGTATGGTGAGTGCGTAGGCTTTGAGGTTCATTATTGTGTTCCAATGGTTGAGCACAGCACTGATAGCAGGGCACATAACCTCGTAGTTTTTGGTTGATGAAGATATATATAGAGCAAGGCAAGTCCCACTTATAAATCAAAGGCAGAAAGACACAAATAAAAACCAACAATATCGACAATTATATGAAGGCTATTTCTTCATGCAGCCTTACAATTCGGAATGTAAAATCTCATTGTATTTCTTTTTAAAGTTTGAAATCAGTTGTTTAAAAAGTAAAATGTATGCATATTTGAGCTATTTCAAAAGGTAAAAGTTCCATTGTTTCATTTTGTCTTGTTTATAGAACTTGTGATTAATGTTTTAAAATGCTTGAGTTTGATCCTTTTATGTCTGGTACAGTACAATTTTAACATTTCACCTTGCTCTTGTATTAAACATAGAAAATTAAAACTTCAACCACATTGATTTTGCATCAAATTGATTTGCACAGATATAAGTCGTTGAATATTTTTTGCTTTTCTTCCCTCAAATCTTTACATTTCCAGTGCATTCTGATCATAACTGCCGAGCTTTCAAAAAATGCTTCCAGATTTCTGCAAAAAAGAACGGAGAGGAATTAAAATAGATGCAAACTGTCTGACAAAATGGTAAGGTACAGAGATTATAATAACTTAGTTTAGCTTCCATGAAAAAAAAGTTCTGTGCAAAACTCCAAATATAATGAGAGGCATTTTTAAACACTTGCTTCAGTGTTATGATGTGGGGTGGCAAATTTCATTTTCACATATCAGATTATGAGTAAGAGAACGAAGGTTTCCCAAAGTACAGATGCGCCAATGCTAATAATCCCACATAAGTTTTCATACCATTTTTATTATTACTTTATGAATGTCTTATAGTAATCGAATTTCGATCTAACAAACAACAAATTATAAGGTAAAAATATTGTAACATGCATAGCATAATATTTTAAATTAGTCTTTAGATATTAAAAGAAATATATGAATATGGGAAGTGAGGTATTCAATAATTTAGAAACTTTATTACTTATATTAGTAAAATTAACTCCTTTCACCCCTCATACTCTCCCAGTACATGTTCTTTCTCTGATATTACCCTAAATGACACATGATTAAAAAGTAAGAATAATATTTATAATATATGAACGTGAGAACGTGTAGAGAGTAAAAAAAAAAATAAAGAACTTGCCAAAAGAAGAAGAAGCAAACTTTGCATTATACGCAAAAAGTAAACCATTATAAAAGCTTGCTTCTTAGTCTCATTTTCACTCTCAATGGCCACCGAAGTGCACACACAAATTTCTCTTATATTCTGGCTCAGGATTTGCAGACGACAATGACATCCCATTGGGTATGTTTAGGAATGCATCAAAATGTCCATGACCACTTCAAAGGAGCAAATTAAAATTTCCTATTTAGTAAAAAAACATCTGAAAAACCCAGATACATTGAAGGTGAAGCTCAGATAACAAACAGTGAGTCCACTTTTTATTCTCTAGAGCATCTTTAATTGGACAGAATCTAATAAATACTACTACATATAAAACATAAATTTCCAATTTCGCATGAAGCTCATATCTAAATTCCTACATAAATGTATTTAGTTACGTCTCACAGTCTGTGACTTGTAACACATAGTCCACAAAGAATCTCTCTCTCTTCCATGTCTGTCAACCACGTTTATTTGTTTGCAATATGAATGTTGCATGGTAGCAAAAAATATCATTAACCAAATCAGATCAGATTTGGTTTTCATATGAAGTTGGTGTTTGGAACAACTGGAACATTTACATTGGTCCGTGGATGAGGCAACGAGCTTCAAGCCTCGTCCTTTTCTTCCTCCTTCTTCTACGGTGGGTTTTTATTAGTTTGTTTTCACTCTGTTCGATATTTTTTAATGTTATGCAAAACAAAAACCCGTGTTTTCTTCTTCTTTTTTTAAACGCTGAAGCCGGCATCTTTCTTTGTGACCCTGCCTCCAAAGGTGGTGTTTGCTATCATTGCTTATTACCGTTTGGCAGGTTTACTTTATCAATGTCATAAAACTTGTACATGTTTCATCGTTTTTTGCAGTACTAGATTGCATTGTTTTCCTTCTCGTGTCTCGGGAAAGGGATCACACAGCAGGTGAATACCAGAGCAATGAAACCACCTTTAAATGATGGCAAAGTAATTTCTTCTTGTTTAACACGCTTAGCTGATTTTTTCTTTCTTTCTTTTTATGTTCGATTGCAACTTGCAACATCTTCGCAAAGAAATAGTCATGTAAGGTTGCTGTAATATGTTGCATAAAAGCATCCAAATTTTTGGCATAATCTTAAATGAGTTCTTCAAAACTAATGTGACCGACTTAAAGTTTTCATATTTAATCAGAAATCTGGAGTTTAAAACCCTGAACATATTAAGTTATACTTTTTTTCATAGAAATCTGGACTCTTACTCTTTCACAGGATACCTCATTAGAAAGTTTTAAACGATTAAAAAATAAACGGTACGCATGGTATGTTTTTTTTTAAATTTATACCAAATCTGAAACTGGGTTCTTTCACTTCTCATGAGAAACAAGAAATCTTGGCCTTCTTCCTTTTCTTTTTTCCTGCATACAGTTTGCATTAACAGATTTGATGAATCACTGAATGTGCAAGGCAGGATAAGATGGAAACTCGAGGGAGTAAGGAAATGGTGGCAATGGAGACAACCTTAAAAAGGGGGCGTAGGTCCAATAGAGAAAGGAAAATAGGTTTGATACAAGATGTATGTGAATGATATTCATATTCCTTTTATGCTTTAATTCCCCAATTGTTTTTTCTACAACCCCTTTGGTGGTGTAGTTATGTGTTAAAACTATGCAGGTTGACAAGTTGAAGAGGAAGCTTAGACACGAAGAGAATGTTCACAGAGCGTTAGAAAGAGCGTTTGCGAGACCTTTGGGATCCCTTCCTCGCCTTCCTCCTTATCTCCCCCCACATGTTAGTATCTGTCTTCACCTTTTCCTTGTGTGCATAGGTGGAACCCAGAAGTGGGCAACGATGAAGCATGTTTTTCTTTTTCACAGATTGCAGTGTTTCAAGCGATTAATTTAGGAAAACCTCAGATGAAGTCATCTATCGATTGTATTTCAATTGTAATAAACTTTTATTTATTTACTTAATTTATACATGGAGTTTTAGATACTAGAGCTTGTGGCTGAGGTAGCAGTATTGGAGGAGGAGGTGGTTAGACTAGAAGAACGGGCTGTGAATTTTAGGTTAGCTCTATATCAGGAAGCTGTCTACATTTCCTCTAACTGGAATGCAGAGAATTTGAGGGACTCAATGGACCAGAACTCCATCAAAAGCTCCAAATATCAAACATCTAAATCTTTTTCCCAAAGTGAGCTAAATTCAACTACCTAGGCCATGCCTCAGCTTTCTATTGCTAAAAGTGATTACAATAGAAAACTGTTTTCTGACATCGTCACTGATTACACTGGCAAGCTAGTGAACAGGAAACAATTGCGCATAAAACAAGAGTCGCTATCATCAATCCCAGAAGAGGGGTGGCAAAAGAGAAACCACTGTTTTACAGCTCTCTGAAGGATAAGCAATCACCGGAAAAGAAAATGGCCAAATTCATTACCACAGCGAAGAAGTCTTTAATCAAACAAGAATTAGCTAATATGTGCGTAGATCACTTGAAGTTACAGTTATGCAACGGTGTCCAATTATTGCTGTTCATCTGTTTTGCTTGATCAGATGGAGAGGATATTTGTAGATCAAGAAAGAGCTCTGAGCTCCTCAAGTTCATTAGATGATAAGGAGTCAGAGGATATTGTCAAGTGCTTCTGTAGAATATTTATGATAATAGGCACATTCAATGACAAATTAGGGGAATAAAAAATAATTTCCAGTTCTACATCTGCTTGCAGAAAGGAAAAGGATCAGTCGTGTGATCCCTACGGTATCTGTTCAGAATCCAAAGAGAGGGATATTGGTAGATACAATAGTTTGTGTGAGATTAAAGCCTCCAATGTCGATCTCAATCGAAGAGGAAGTGTAGTGTTTCAGATCCATAGATTAAAGTAAGTTTTTACCGGTAATGGTTGATACTATGGGTGTCTATCTAACCTAACAAACATATTCAGGTTCCTACTCGGGAAACTTACCTCTAAACATGGAGGATCTTACTCATCAAGAGAAACTTGCATTTTGGATCACTTACAATTCCTGCATGCTAAATGTAAGATACCTTTCTGTCACTGATTTGCTACTTATCACTACAACTTAAGACTGAAGAGTTGGGCCTTTGTTTGAGGATTTGATTTGAATTTGATATCATATCAGTTTGCCTAACATGTTGAGGGTAGCCACAATTATTTGGGTGTATATTTTAGGCATTGAAAATCCTTAAATGATTGTGGCGCTAAAGCAGAAGGTACAATATTCTCAATATCTGTCTTTTAAGAACAAGTATTCAAAGAACCAGAAACATTGCTCGTTGCTTGGTCCTTCTCAATCAATCCGTGCTGCCATCCCATGTTGAAATGAGTGATTTTCTCTGTACACTTTTATCTGAACTTCTAATGACTTGTTTGTGCTGCTAAAATTTAAGAAAATACTAATGAGAAAGGAAAATGAAATAAAAACATCCCATCACTATTCTATGTATTTTATGGCAGATTGAACTAACGTGTACAGAACGCCCACATACACACACTACAACAATATTAAGCATTTAGTATCCTGTCAAAATGAAACTCTAAATAAAGACTGAATATGGCTAAAACTTGGCAATGCTTGTGCTGTGTCAGGCAACAATAAAAGTGGGGCCAGCTGCTAAATGTAATCACAATAGAGCACTTCATCTTGAGACTTCCTTATCACCTGATGTTTGTAAGTACATGATCTACTCTCTTTATCATGCTTTGTAGATTACAATTCTTCCATCGATTTTCTTCTTGGCCTTCCTGCGACAGACTTGTTCAAAAGCTGCGAAAAATGATGAGATGAAAGTGCGAAGCATGTTCCTTAAATATTTTTTTTTTCTCATTTCAATTTATCTTTTAATACTAATAAATATTTTAGTGACATTGTTTTAAATTTTCCAAAATTTCATTCATTTAATATAATTAATTTGATTAATTCATTAAATTAACTATATTTAACTGTTTTTGAAAAGTTCATTTAAATATATATGACATTTTAAGGTATATTTATTTTATATTCAAAATCACATTATCAGTATTTTATGTTAATAGAAACATTATGCACTAATAACTTATTGACTAAGGTTACCAATACCTTACGCGACAAGATGTAGAATGTGAACTTTGAATAACAGAAATTGGAAACAGCTTTCTATATACCATCTTATCCATTCTACGTACTATAGTCAGAAGAAACCAAACTACAAATTAAGCAACAACAAAATAGCAAAGAAACAAATATTTCTTTGGAGAAGTTTGAAATTTTCATTTGGCTTATATTTAAATGAGAAAGATTTAGAGAATAATTTTTTTAAAATAAAAAATATTTTATGATAAGGTATGTTATTTTTAAGATTTTTTTTGAAAAAAAAATAGAAATTTATAAAAATAAAAATTAGATATTACAAATTTCACTTAAAAAAATTAACAATTTGAAATTCTTAATAATTTTTTTATTATAAACTCAAGTATTTTTTTATATATATATTTTTTATATTGACGAATTGGAATATTGTCAACTCATTTTTAACCAAGAAAAAAACCTATTCAACTAAAGTTAGGACGTTATTAGCTTTACAATTTTTTTATTGATTGACTAAGGTTTCTTTCAAGTTAAAATCAATGTGGTTATTTTTTTTATTGTTATTGGTGGTGTTCTTTTTTTTTTTTTTTTATCAATATAGATTAATGTTATTTCTCAATTAATTAATTTATGATTTTCTTACCAATGTTAACAGTTTTTTTTTTGTGTCAAATACAATATTTTTGTTAACATCAATAATTATTAATTTTAATTAATATTATTAGGAGTTGTTTTCAATTTACATCAGTCACAACATAGATCAAACTTACTTCTTTACAAGAGTTTTCTTAATCAACATTAATAAATATATTTTCTGGCTAATGTTAGTATAATTTTGTATTAATGTTGAGATTTTCTTAACTAATGTAGGTGGGAGTTTTTTCATCAACCTTGATATATATAAAATTAGTATTAGTGCAATTATTTATCCATCAAATCTTTTTATAGGCTGATTTTTCTAAGAGTTTTCTTAACCGATATCAGTAATATTAATTTTTAAGGGTAAATTGTATTTTTTTTCATTAAAAATTGTTGTCATTATTATTTATTGATGTCATCATATATAATTTAAGTGGTAATTTATATTTGGTGATAATTTAAATATTATATTGAAATAAGAAAATTTAAATTTATTTTTTTACCTAGACAAAAGTATTTTAAAATAAAAATAATTCAAATTTATTAAAATTATGAAATTCTTTGTAATAAAGTTTTCTTAATAAATTATAGTAGGTATAAAATAATTTTACTTAATATTTTAGATTGTAATTTTTAATCTATTTCTAATTATGCGTTTCTTATATAAATGTAAATTCTCTTTCTTAAGTTGGATGTTTGGTCAGCAAACTTGATTACTACAAAACATGTCCTGATTGATTTTGTGATTGGGCTGTCATTAGTTGTCTATTGTATTTAAGGAAAGTAAGTTGACTATAAGTTAAGACCTTACAATAATGTTCTTGCTTTTAAAGACCTTTCTCATATCTATCATTTGCATATCTACTTTTCTTAATATTATAATTTGGTTAGATTATTTGCAATTGCTATTTTGTGAACATCTTTGTTCTGACAAGCCAGAGAAGAGTATGAACGATTTCAAATCTAGAACAGTGTAGTTAAGAATAAGTGTACTCTTAGTTGATTTTATAGTCCATATTTCTTTCTTGTGTCTTCTCTTAAATATATCAGAATCCTTCACCTATATTTCCTGTATCTAGTCTTGTAATTGACCCAAATTCGTCAGGAAAGACTAATTGCTCAGTATCCCTTTTGTTTCGTGTTAATACAGGAATCAATCCCCTTTAATATCAACATCAAGAATTAACACCTTTTAAACGTCTGTATTGGAAGACGATCTACTTATTACACTTAATTGGACTGGACTCCTGACATCAGAGTCCATCAACCTTAGACATAAACCAATGAAACTAAAAAAGCACTTATTATGACAATCTTGACCTATCATCTTCCTAGCATTGGGCCTTAGCCCATAATACCACAATCTGCATTGAAATTTACCTGCTAAGTAACCATAAGCATGTTAGCCTGCAAGTTATCACATCAAACAAACACACATTTATATTAGATGAAAAAACCTTTCAAAAAAGACAAAAATAACGACGACAATTGAAAATAATAATATTAAAAAATTTATATACATTAAAAATAAAGATATTTTTAATATATAAGTGAACGATAATAACAACTGAAAATAATAATATTACAGATTTAAAAATTATTTTATTAAATTTTATTAATAATAAAAATCAGTTTAAATAAGAATAATTTTTAATATTTAAATTATTTAATATACTGATTAATTATTATTATTTTATAATTTTTATTATTATTTAATAATTTTTTTATAGTGTTAAAAAGTTATTTTTATTTTTTAAAAAAAAACATCATTAAAGTTAAGTTTAACTTCTATTTTTATAGAAAATAAATGCTAACCTAATCAGGACATAATAACTTTATAGGAACCGCCACTTTTCATTAGTTGGTGATATTTTGCACATTATTTTGTTTTAAGAATATATATATATATATATATATATATATAGTTATTCATTTTTCTTTTCTATTTCTTTTAACACATTCAATTACGTTTTCCATTTACATTTTTTTTCTTGCCATGCTGACGGGTGATGGCCCAGACTTTCTTCACTTATTTTCATTTTCCTAAACCGTCAGTGATGAGTCAATCGTGAAAAGATTGATTTGGTTGAATTCTGAATTGTCTTTTTTTTTTTTTTTCTGGCAGAATCAATATTATTATTGTCAGATTCTTGGGTTGATTTTTCCCTAATCATGCGTTTGATCAATTCAGTTTTGGGTTTTGCCAATCCAATCTGTTGTTATTGGGGCTTGATTATAAATAATCTTTTTCCTTCTGCATGCACTGCATTTCTGCACTTATTTTCATTTTCCCAAGCCGTCAGTGATGAGTCTATCGCGAAAAGATTGATTTGGTTGAATTCTGAGTTGTCCTTTTTTTTTTTTTTTTTTTTTTTTTTCTGGCAGAATCAATCAATATTATTATACATGTTTCTGTCAGATTCTTGGGTTGATTTTTCCCCTAGTCATGCGTTTGATCAATTCAGTTTTGGGTTTTGCCAATCCAATCTGTTGTTATTGGGGCTTGATTATAAATAATCTTTTTCCTTCTGCATGCACTGCATTTCCCTTTTGAAAGGTTTTTTTGCGGTCTGCTGAAGGAAAACGTTGAATTTCTTGCCTCAAGATTGTGGGTATAATTAGAAAATGAAGCTTGTGGTTCGTGCGATTGAGGCAAAAAACTTGGCATTGACGGATACCAATGGGTTGAGTGATCTGTACGTGCGGGTACAGTTGGGGAAACAAAAGTTCAAGACCAAAGTGGTGAAAAGTTTTACTTGTTGGGTCGACGACCTTAAAGATTCGCTTGTTGTCTCTGTGATGGATGAGGACAAGTTCTTTAATTATGACTATGTGGGACGGCTTAAGGTGCCTATCGCACTTGTTTTTGAAGAGGAAATTAAATCCCTTGGCACTGTTGGGTATTCTTTGAAATCCAAAAACAAGAAGTGCAAGAACAAGCAAATTGGTGAGATTCATTTAAGTATATTCATTTCCCAAAGTAATGGATCTGGGGAGTCAAATGACATCGGTGATCAGTTAGTACCTCCAAGAAAATGTCCTGATGTAATTACTAATTCTCCTTCGATGTCTTCTGTCAGCTTTTCAAACTTGTCTTCTCCTGTAAGGGAAGAAACTGCATCTTCCAGTTCTAAGGAGGAGAAATCTTGTACGCATAAAAAATGATTTGCTGGCCAAATTGCTCAATGTAGCTTCAATGTCACCCAGCAGAAGTTTTGACTCAGACCAATCTGAAACATGCAAAGTTGAAGTTGGTGAGATCAAGAGTGAGGAGGACCAGCCCCCTTTTATTGAGAGTTTCGAAGAAACTATGAAAAAATTACAGTCTGCAGAGCAAGGAAGTGAACTTCCAAGCAATTTATCAGGAGGAGTTCTTATTGATCAATTATACATAGTTGCACCACGAGACTTGAATACATTACTATTTTCACCTGATTCTAATTTTCCCAAGGCACTGGCTGATCTACAACAGGGTACTACAGAACTGCAAGTTGGTCCTTGGAAGTTAGAGAATGGTGTGGAGACCTCAAAAAGATCGCTTAATTACCTCAAGGCACCCACTAAATTACTCAAGGCTGTCAAAGGCTATGAGGAACAGACATATTTAAAGGATGATGGGAAGAACTTTGCTGTTTTCGCCTGTGTCAGCACTCCAGATGTTATGTACGGCAGCACCTTCAAGGTAGAACTACTCTATGTGATCACACCTGGACCAAAGTTGCCATCAGGGGAACAGTGTTCACGTCTGGTGATATCTTGGCGAATGAATTTTGTACAGAGCACCATGATGAAAGGAATGATAGAAAGAGGAGCTCGGCAAGGTATGAGGGAAAGCTTTGATCAATATGCTATTTTTGTTATGTCAGACTGTAAAAGCTGTTGTCTCAAAGGACCTTGGTTCTAGTAAGGAACAAGCTTTGGCAACATTACGACCAGAGCCTCAGTCAGACTGGAGGCTGGCACTGCAGTATTTAGCTAACTTCAAAGTCTTCTTAACATTCTTAATGGTCATGTCCGTGTTTGTGCATATGTGGCTGGCATCTCCTAATGGAATTCAAGGGCTTGAATTTTTTTGGCTCGACCTACCAGATTCTATTGGGGAATTAGTTGTATGTGTTATCTTGGTTCTTCAAGGTAAAAAAGTATTGGGTCTAATCTCACGCTTCATGCAAGCCAGAGCACGAAAGGGGAGGAAACGGAAATTCTTCTCCCTTCTTTCTTAATTATCTAGCCCTTGTTTACATTATTTGCTGTTTATATGCCTTTCCTGATATAACTTTTTTGGGGTATTACATTATTAGGTAGTGATCATGGAATTAAAGCACAAGGAGAAGGATGGATGCTAACTGTGGCCATAATAGAAGGAAGCAATTTAGCTACTGTTGATTCTAAGACTTTTTGTGATCCATCTATGGTGTTTACTTGCAATGGAAAAACAAGAACCAGCTCAATCAAGTTCAAGAAATCTAATCCTTTATGGAATGAAATATTTGAATTTGATGCAATGGATGATCCTCCTTCTGCGTTGGATGTGGATGCTTATAATTTTGGTGGACCCTTTGAAGACGTTACATCTCTAGGACACGTTGAAATAATTTTCTTAAAACAAACATCTCAGATCTTGCTGATATATGGGTTTCCCTTGAAGGGAAGTTGGCTTTTTCTTGAACAACACTAGACGTGGGGTGTTGTAAAACACTATATAAGTAAAATGGAAAAAGAGGTGGGGAAGAAGATTAATTTGCGGTCTCCTCAAACAAATTCAGCTTTTCAGAAATTCTTTGGGCTTCCACCTGAGGAATTTCTCATCAATGACTTCACCTGTCATTTAAAAAGAAAAATGCCCCTGCATGGTAGACTGTTTGTTTAAGCAAGAATAATTGGTTTCCATGCAAATTTGTTTGGATACAAGACAAAATTCTTCTTGCTCTGGGAGGACATTGAAGATATTCAGATTATTCCTCCTACATTTTCATCAATGGGAAGTCCGATAATTGTCGTAACTCTTTGGCCAGGAAGAGGTGTTGATGCAAATCATGGTGCAAAAACACAAGATGAAAATGGCAGACTGAAGTTCTGTTTCCAATCCTTTGTGTCTTTCAATGTTGCAAACAGGTAGACTGGGGACCTTTTATGTTATTGTACAAGCTTGCTTCTTCTATTTGCTTATCTGCAACACCGCTGCAACTACTATAATTTTTTTCTGCTCTCTGTTTTACCAACCCTGGTTACTTTTGAGTTTAAGCCTTGAGGTTGTTTTTGTTGGAATAATTAGTTAAGACACATAGGAAAGAGTATATCACATGATAAAATGCATTTAGTATTCATGAAAATTAGTATTTAGGAAGCTAGCCTGAATCAATGTTAACCTAGGAAATAGTGTCTGTCTACTAACTTTGTTAAGAGCCTATATTTATGAATGCTATGTGTATATGTATAAACTCTAGAATAAGAAAGCATTCTCATTCTAAATTTTCTCTTAAAACATTTGGTTCTATTTGTTGTCGCTCCCCTCTAAATTAAACAATTATGATAGTGAATTAATGTTAGACATTATAAAAATGTCAATATCAACAGTTCCATTGTAACTTGTTTGATCAATTCCTATTCCGATGCTCTGAAGAAAACCATTAACTTCTATTATATTTTCCTTTGTTGTAAATATCATTTCCCTACATTAGTTGGTAACTAAATAACTTCATGGAACTAGAAAAATAAAGTGTGAAAGTGATTTTCCTAATGTGCTTAGGTGTATGCATTTCTTTTTTTAACTAATCATAATCAAGTTGCCAATGGACGATGAAGACAAATTATGTTAATTTGTGTTTTTTGTTTCATGTTGATCAAGCTATGGTTCCGTAGTTATTTATTGTATGAAATATCTGATAATGTTATCTGCCAATTATGTTTGATTATATTATTTTACACTAATATATTTGCTTTTCAACTAGCCACTACCCCCTAGATTTCGTGAGATGTTTTTGACCACCTGAAAAAATGTCCTTGTTTTGGAGGTTTTGTCATCCAACTTGTCAATTGATGATTTTAAGAAATTATCTGTGAAATTAATGGTGACAAACTACATTGTAAAATATATCCTATTTTACAACTCTAAAAACTATTTTGGTGTTGGTATAGGACTATCATGGCTTTCTGGAAGGCTAGATCCTTGAGTCCTGAGCAAAAGGTTTAGTTAGTTTAAAAAGACTCAGAAACTAAAAGCCTTAGAAGTGATGAGAGTGGGTCATTCATTGGTCTTGGTGATGTTAGCATGTTAGAGGTTCATTCTAGTGCACTTTCTGTTCCTGACAGTTTTTTGATAGAGCTATTTAGTGGGGGTGAGTTGGATCGTATGTTCATGGAAAAATCTGGCTGTGTCAATTATTCTTATACCCCTTGGGTATTTGAGAACAATGGTGTATATGATAGGGCAGTGTATTATAAGTTTGAGAAACGTATTTCACGTTATAGAGTTTAAGTAACGAGCACTTAGCAAGAATCTACTTTAGAAGGAAAGGGCTGGCTGTTGCAAGAGGTTATGAACTTCCATGAAGTTCCCCTTGGTAATTTTTTCAATTTGCACATTCGCTAGCAAATTGAGGATTTGACCCCAAAGGCATGTAAAGTACAAGTATTGTTCGGAACAGAATGGCTGAAAAGTACAAAACATCAGAAAAGGATTACAAAGAACATCCTAAAAAATCTGCAACAACGTTTAAAGTGACATTCAGTCTAGTTAAGAAGGAGTTTTTGGCTAAATAACGAATGAATCATCATACTGAATTTAACCTTTTACAATTAGGAAAGGAAACGAATGTTCTCACAACACCATTACAATATAGATTCTTGTAGATATGATAGTGGGCTCTCTACATTTCGTCAAAGAAAATATAGTTATCAAATTCTACGAATTTTTTAGAATAATACTCTTGAATATCTTTCAACAAAATTTCGGATTGCCTAGTGTTTCCCCAATTAATAAACCAAACTTTCAGACTACACACTCCTTTCAGAACAAATATTTCTCAATTCTTCAGCTCGAACTAGGATGTATGATGGCTTCATAGTATAAGGTCCATATCATTGTGCTAAATATTAGTGGGGCAAGTCGTTTGGTGGTTTAATCTAATCGTGAACTTTGGATCTAACTAGTAGGTTTTTGTTTCAATGGGTATAAAATCACAATTTTTTTTCCAACCAACTAGGGAACTGACAAACATTACATCACATTAGCTATAATGACATACCAGATCAAGATACAAGATGCCAACAGGTACAAATACATCAACCCTCCAAAGAAAATATACCCTCAAAACAGGACACAAAATCCAACAATTAAACAAGAATTTTGTTAGCAACCAAAAGTATGCCAAATATCCAAGTGTCGAAACCAACAAACCGGCCCTATGAGAGGAATACAAAAAATAAAATAAAATAATTTGCACAAAATACACCATGACTTCCAAATCTGGCCAAATCATTAACCATAATCACCAAACATCCATCTCTCAAAACTCATACAACATAAAGATTTCAACACCAAGTTGAGTAGGATAAATCAAAAACCTTTCCTTTACTGTAACCATAGATCAAAATCATCAACTCGGACTTGCTAGGCAGAATCAGAAGCCAAAAAAACCTACACCAAATACACTACAACTTCCAAATCTGGACAAAAACGTTAAACATGAATCACCAAACTGTTAGAATTAAGCCGGGTCTGAAGATCAAGAGGGGAGGGGTGAATTGATCTTTTAAAATTTTTACAACAGGAACTGACTTCTGTATAACAGAGATTAAAAGAACAGATTGATTTCAAATAAGACAGATTTATTTTTCCAAATCACCTTCGTACAATCAGAACTTAATCAAACAAGATTTTACACAATTAGAAGGAACAGCAGAACACACTTGTTCAGATATTTGCAAGAAGGTTTCAACCAAGAGAAGAACAGTTCTTATTAAACCCAGAATTAACAGATTCAATTTCAAATGAACAGATTTATTTTGGACAGTTATCAATTCAAATTCCAGAAATAAATGCAAGAAAGGAGAGAAGATTGTACACAAGTTTTTATACTGGTTCACTCATCAAGAGCTACATCCAGTTCACCTTACACCAAGGTGGAATTCACTAAACACATACAACAATTACAACATATACAACAGTTCTTGAAAACTACAAGAACACTCACATACAAGACTGAAAAACACCTATTTTAGCACACCTTGCACTCCAAGAAACACTATCAAGAAGTGACTAACACTTCCACCTTTACAACAAATGAGAAAAGAAAAAAATATACCTGAAAAGAAGATGCAAGAACTCAAACCAGTAGTTCAATCTGCTGCAAAAACTGCACCAGCACCTTCACAAAGCACAAGGTTTTCCTAGAACAAGCACACTTGAAATTCCTTTTGAAAACCTTTCACAAAAGCCTTTGAATTCTTCTTCTCACTCAGAAACTGATTGAAACGTGATTGCACTGTGTATGTTGTGTGAGAGAAGTCTTCTATATTTAAAGAAACCAGTTTCTAACCACTTTTCAAAAAACAGTTTGAAAAACAGTTAAGAATAACAGAACCAAAATAAATCTATTTATTATCCAGGAAACAGATTTATTTTTGTCCAGTATTCAGACTTTTTGAGAAAACTTTAAACAGCATTTTTGAAAACTTTAAACACTCCTTGTGTTTGGTTTAAGCTTGCTTTAGGCAACTAGAACAGAATGACCGATGACCGACCGGTGCCACATTACTTTCCAAACGACCGATGACCGATCGTCCCACATTACTTTCTCAAAGACCGATGACTGATCACATTACTTTCCCAAAGACCGATGACCGATCGTACCTCATTACTTCCTCCAATGACCGACGACCGATTGGTTCCTCATTACTTCCTTCAATGACCGACGACCAATTGGTTCCTCATACTTCCCCAATGACCGACGACCGATTGGTTCCTCATTATTTCCCCCAATGACTGATTACAGATCGGTGCCTCATCACTTCCTCACCTCCTAAGCCTAAACCAAAATTCACTTAAATCCTTTTACAAAATTATAAAGTACCGAAACAATTTTCTTCATCAAACACACTTTAAGCCAAGGTTGGGAAGAAGCTTCCTTCAGCTTCAACAATCTCCCCCTGTTTGATGGAGACAAATCCCCATAGCTCGATTGCTTTGAAGAAAGATCAATACCTGTACAAAGCTTGATTCCACAATACACAGATTTAAAGTGAATATTGAATAAGAGAAGAGTAGAGAATATATATACCTCCCTATACCACTGCAGCTTATAAGATCAGCTATTTTTCTCCCCCTTTGGATTCATCAAACAGCATGGGATCAAATAAAAACAGAAGCATATAATAGCCATACATGATAGTTCATAAAGTCCTTAAGAGGGGAATACATTCCAGAATAGAGATGAAACAGAAATAAAAGGATAATGTTCAACAGATATAAGAAGGCAATATTGGGAAGAAAGAAAACTATTCCGTGTAGTAAAGCTCAGCCAGTTGTTCCTGTACTCCCTCGAGTTGATAATCTAGATGCTGGAACCTGGCTTGAGTCATCTCAAAGTAGGCTTTCTGGTCTTCTGAAAGATTGTCAAGTCGATGCAGTACTTGCCTTTCAAAACTAGACAAAGGTTCACCTCTGAATTCGGGAGAATGATATGCAACCAGTGCATTGTTTTCTGTAGCATCCAAGTCATCATGATTCGGTTGATGATCAGCATGAACATTGTCATCTTCCATAGGAACAGCAGGTTCTTCATCATCATTGTTGTTGTGGTTGGACATACCATGTTCCATTCTAGGACCTGTTGTCCTTTTAAAAACCCACTCTTCACCTTCCTTGAGGAATCCCATCTTCATGAGCGTAGAGTTGTCGATTTCACTAATTGCTTTGATTGACTCGTTTCTCTCATTAGTAGTGTCAATCTCAAAACAATCGATTAATTTTGAAATGAAAATTGCATAGGGAAATCTGTAATCAGATAGCCTCTTGGATTTGAGCATATGCTCTGTCATTACACAAGCCCAATTTATTTTTATGCGATGCATGAGACAGTAGAGTAAAATGAGGTCTTCCTCATGTAATGTAGCATGATTACTTCCCCTAGGTGTCAGTTGCCATGCAATAACATAGGCTAGAAACCTAGGAGTTAGGTTCAGATTACCTGCATGAAACCTGTTTATGTGTTGATTCTTATCTCTCATGCAGCTTGTGTAGAACTGAATTTTATTGAATTCTTGAAGCATGGTTGTGTTCCCCTTTCCCACCTTGAGGCCTGAATACTTGATTCCAGCGATGTTGCTCCAAAATTCACTTGTTATTTTTATTTGGACACCTTTTACGTGGGAAATTAAATTTTTCCCATCAAGGGTCAGATTGGTATAGAATACCTTCACTAGATCTGGATAGATGTTGCCAGTCATTTCAAGAAATGGCTTCAATCTCTGATGCTTGAGAAGTGCTTTGGGTTCAGTTAGCTTTTCACTCTTCATCCATGAAAACTCGAGGATCTTTGGCACATTTACCTGTTTTCTACTTATCTCATGTAAGTAAGTGGTCATGGCTTCAGCATCACCATCGAACCATTTCTCTAAAATACCTTGAGTGTTATTCTTCTGCTCACGGGATTTCTTCCTTTTGTATACCAATGATGCCATTTCTGAAACCTGTTCCTCTTTATCAAAAGAAAACTGAGAGATTGCAAGCAGAAGTTGAATGTGTGAACTACAGGTTTTGAATACCATTATTTATAGAATCAAACAGATTGTATTAATGCTTAGCAGAGTTGGAGTGTGAAGAAGAAACAAATCAAAAACACAGAGTCAGTACAGATTTTATTCCTGCAGCAGTTTCAGTTTTTGGAAAGAGGCAAAATCATTTTGAAAAAGTGTTTTAGCTTTTAGTGAGAAATAGTTTTCCATACAGTTAGTCAAACCAGTTTGAATATCCAGACAGAACAGCCATAAACCTGCTGGTCAAAGCAATAAAGCAGTTAAGGTGCATGTATAATTTCTCTTTCCTAGTTATGTATATTTTAGGCACAGAAATAAACAGATTAACCAGAGAAATAACATGTTATAGATTTAAAATATCACTGCAGTGAACAGTTTAAGCTGATAATACCCAATTCGTTTAACAAGAAATAAAACCTATCTTTAGCCAGAGGTTTTGTAAACAGATCAGCCAATTGAAACTCAGTAGTAATGAATTTAATATCACAAATACCATTAGCTATATTTTCTCTTAAGAAATGATGTCTAATCTCTATGTGCTTTGTTCTTGAATGTAACACAGGATTTTTAGACAGGTTTATGGCACTGGTATTATCACAATTAATAGGTATCTTGTTTAACAGTATTCCATAGTCACTTAGCTGTTGCCTTAGCCATAATGTTTGAGCACAGCAGCTTCCAGCAGCAATGTATTCTGCTTCTGCTGTAGAGAGGGCAACACAAGCTTGTTTCTTGCAATGCCAAGAAATCAGGCTTGATCCTAGCATGTGACATGTTCCACTAGTGCTCTTTCTGTCAACCTTGCACCCTGCAAAATCAGAATCTGAAAAACAGTTTAAGTATAAGGAAACATGGTTAAGATACCATAGTCCAACAGATTTTGTCCCTTGCAAGTATTTCAGAATTCTCTTGACTGCATTGTAGTGAGATTCCCTTGGATCAGATTGATATCTGGCACATAGGCATACAACAAACATAATATCAGGTCTGCTGGCAGTTAAGTACAACAGGGATTCAATTAAGCTTCTGAACTTGGATTGGTCAACAGGTTTTCCTGCACAGTCTTGGTCTAGTTGACAGCTTGTTGAAATAGGAGTGCTAATTGCCTTACATTGATCCATATAAAATTTTTTTAGCAGCTCTTTGCAGTATTTTTCTTGACTAATGAAGATTCCATCCTTGAGCTGTTTTACTTGCAGGCCAAGGAAAAAGTTCATTTCTCCCAACATTGACATCTCAAACTCTCTCATCATTGTATTGACAAAAGCTTCACACATTTCCTCATTGGTTGACCCAAAGATTATATCATCTACATACACTTGTACCAGGATAATATCTTCCCTTTTCTTCTTAATGAATAGAGTCTTGTCAGAATTACCACGGTTATAGCCTTGAGAAAGCAAAAATTCACTTAACCTTTCATACCATTGCCTTGGTGCTTGTTTTAGTCCATACAAGGCCTTCTTAAGCTTGTACACATGTTCTGGATTTTTGTAATCTTCAAAGCCTGGGGGCTGGGAAACAAACACCTCCTCATTTATGTACCCATTTAGGAATGCACTTTTAACATCCATTTGAAACAATTTGAAGCCTTTGATGCTGGAAAATGGTAGAAGTAATTTGACAGCTTCAAGGCGTGCTACTGGTGCATAGGTTTCACCAAAATCAATACCTTCTTCTTGGTTGTATCCTTTAGCAACCAGCCTTGCTTTGTTTCTAGTGATAGCTCCATGTTCATCCAGCTTGTTCCTGTACACCCACTTGGTTCCTATGATATTCATCTCATGCTTTCTTGGAACTAAGGTCCACACTTCATTGTATTCAAACTGGTTCAGTTCTTCCTGCATTGCTGTTATCCAATTGCTGTCTTGCAGTGCTTCTTCCAGGCTTTTAGGCTCAATCTGTGACACAAAAGCTACTGTTCTGCAGAAATTGTTGAGAGAATTTCTGGTTGAGACTCCTTTCTCTAGTTTTCCAATTACATTGTCAAGAGTAAGATCCTTGGGAGTCTTCCATTCCTTAGGCAACCCTGCATTCACAACAGACTCTTTGACAGCATTTGGATTAGTTGTATCAAATTCAGTGGATTGATTTTTCTGCAGAATTATTCTTAAATCATCCACACCAGATTCATCCAAAACAGATTTCGGTATAGAACAATCTGTTTCATCAAACACCACATGCATAGACTCTTCTACAGCAAGCAATCTTTTGTTATAGACTCTATAAGCATGTCCATTTATAGCATAACCAAGGTGTATACCTTCATCAGATTTAGGGTCAAATTTCCCAAGATTATCTTTACCATTATTTAGAATAAAACATTTGCACCCAAATACTCTAAGATGGCTAATGCTAGGTTTTCTTCCTTTGTACAGTTCATAAGGGGTTTTCTTAAGAATAGGTCTTATCAATGTTCTGTTAAGCACATAGCAAGCAGTATAAACAGCATCAGCCCAGAAATACTTTGGTAAATTTGATTCATTTAACATAGTTCTTGCTAACTCTTCCAAAGATCTATTCTTTCTTTCAACCACACCGTTTTGTTGAGGTGTCCTAGGAGCAGAATAGCTATGTGTTATGCCATGCTTTTCACAAAACTTATCAAATTTTGCATTTTGAAATTCTCCCCCATGATCACTACGAATCTGTTTTATACAGTTCTCATTTTCATTGTTTAAAACCTTTGCCAATTTCTTGAAAGCTTTGTATGTATCATTTTTAGAAGCAATGAATAGAGTCCAAGTATATCTAGAAAAGTCATCAACAATCACCAAAGCATAATAATTTCCAGCAAGGCTAGCAGTCCTAGATGGTCCAAATAAATCCATATGCAATACATCCAGAATTTTATTTGTAGAAACTATATCTTTAGATTTAAAAGAGGTTCTAATCTGTTTTCCTTTTACACATGCATCACACAACCTGTTATTTTTAAAACATATTTTTGGTAGACCAGAAACAAGATCCTTAGACAACAATTTATTCAAGTGATCTGTATGGATATGAGCCAACCTCCTGTGCCATAGCCAAGACTCATCATTTTTTGACAACAAGCATTCATTTTTAGAATTGTTATTAACAATGTCTAGGAGATAGATGTTGTTTACCCTTTCCCTGTGAACAGCACCTTACCAGAGTTCTGATTTGAAATTGTACATGTGTTGGCTTCAAAATTAACCAAGTATCCCTTATCACAAAGCTGACTAATACTGAGAAGATTATGCTTTAAGCCTTCAACATATAGGACATTCTCAATTATAGTTGAGTCTTTAGTGCCAACATCTCCTCTTCCAAGAATTTTTCCTCTATTGTTGTCCCCATATGTGACATAACCTTCAGCTTTGAGTTTCAAACTTATGAACTGGGCCAAATCACCTGTCATATGTTTTGAGCAGCCGCTATCAAGGTACCACTTATTTTTCCTGCTGTTTTTCTGCAAAATAGATTACATATATGGTACCCCTCTTAGTATAGGGTCCAGCATGATTAATACCTTTCCTTAGGAAGCCATTTGGCTAAGCCTTTAGGAACAAGATATTTTCTAGCCCTACATGTTCTTGATGTATGACCAGATTTCATGCAGTAGAAACAGGATGCAGTATATACTGTATTTAATCTGTTAAAAGAAGAAAAACCTGTTTTGGCAGGAACAAAAAAACTGGACAGCTTTTTAACATTTTGCTTTATTCCAGGATTATATCCTAAACCATTTTTATTAAAGATAGCATTTTGTGAACCCAACAATGTTTCAAGATTTTCTCTTCCTTTTGTGAAATTTGATAAAGTCTTTAGAAGATATTCAACCTGTTTTTCCAATTTCTTACAATTTTCACATGTTTTGATGGATGCATGCAGGCAGGTTAATTCAAGACTAATTAACTCAGTTTTAGCTTTGTTTAGTTCTTCCTCAAGAGCCTTTACCTTAGGTTCAAGAACTTTATTAATTCTGGTCAGCTTATTACACATGACAGCAAGTCTATTGGCTTCATCATGAGTTTCCTTAAACGCAATTAAAAGCTGATCATAATTTTCAGAATCAGTTGAGTAATTACTTACTGAGTCTGAAGTTGAACCTTCATCATTTGCCATGAAGCACAGATTTGCTTCTTCACTCTCATTTGAGGATTCACTTGTTGAAGATACATCATTATCCTCCCAAGATATGTAAGCCCTTTTTCCCTTGCTTTTTTCATTCTTCTTGCTTGCTGATTTTTCTTTATGTGGATTGTTTGGACAATCAGCTTTTATATGACCTGGTTTGCCACATCCAAAACAGGTGTAAGTAGAAGAATTAGAATCATTCTGTTTTGAATACCTTTTTCTTTGCTGTGTTCTGTCTCTAGTCTTCCTTTTAAGGAATTTGCTGAATTTTCTAGTGAGCAAGCTTAAGGTTTCATCTTGTTCAGGATTCTCTTCTTCTTCTTCACTTGTGTCATGCTCCATGGTGGTCTTTAAGGAAATTCCTTTGACTTTCTTCTCCACAGTTTCTTGGTCTTTCAATCTTTTCAGCTCCAATTCATGTTCCATCAGCTTTCCAAAGAGTGCTGCAGTGGACATCTTGGAAAGATCCCTTGATTCTGAAATTGCTGTTACCTTTGGCTGCCAACTCCTATCAAGGCATTTCAATACCTTTATGTTGAGCTCTTCCTTATCAAAAACCTTGCCAAGACCCGTGAGATGATTTACAATGTGTGTAAATCGTTTCTGTACATCTGCAATGCTCTCACCAGATTGCATTCTGAACAACTCATATTCCTGGATCAATGAGTGCTTCCTAGCCCGTTTAACATCTTCTGTGCCTTCATGAGTTACCTCCAGTATCTCCCACATTTCCTTAGCTGATTGACATTGAGACACCCTAAAGAACTCATCCATATTCAGTGCAGAGGTGATGATGTTCTTGGCCAGAGAATCATATTGAGCCTTCTTCCTTTCAGCTTCACTCCATTCGGACCATGGTTTCTTCACAGTTTCATCTTTCACAGTCTGCATAGGTATGAAAGGTCCGCTCACCACAGCATCCCAGATGCCCATATCAATGGACTCCATGAAAATCTTCATCCGGATTTTCCAGAAAGCATAGTTGACTCCACCGAACATAGGAGGCCTATTGATGGATGCTCCCTCAGCAAAAGGCATCTTGAATTCAGACATTTCTGCACAACTTGAGTAACCTACAAGCCCTTGCTCTTGATACCAATTGTTAGAATTAAGCAGGGTCTGAAGATAAAGAGGGGAGGGGTGAATTGATCTTTTAAAATTTTTGCAACAGGAACTGACTTCTGTATAACAGAGATTAAAAGAACAGATTGATTTCAAATAAAACAGATTTATTTTTCCAAATCACCTTCGTACAATCAGAACTTAATCAAACAAGATTTTACACAATTAGAAGGAACAACAGAACACACTTGTTCAGATATTTGCAAGAAGGTTTCAACCAAGAGAAGAACAGTTCTTATTAAACCCAGAATTAACAGATTCAATTTCAAATGAACAGATTTATTTTGGACAGTTATCAATTCAAATTCCAGAAATAAATGCAAGAAAGGAGAGAAGATTGCACACAAGTTTTTATACTGGTTCACTCATCAAGAGCTACATCCAGTTCACCTTACACCAAGGTGGAATTCACTAAACACATACAACAATTACAGCACATACAACAGTTCTTGAAAACTACAAGAACACTCACAAACAAGACTGAAAAACACCTATTTCAGCACACCTTGCACTCCAAGAAACCCTATCAAGAAGTGACTAACACTTCCACCTTTACAACAAATGAGAAAAGAAAAAAATACACCTGAAAAGAAGATGCAAGAACTCAAACCAGTAGTTCAATCTGCTGCAAAAACTGCACCAGCACCTTCACAAAGCACAAGGTTTTCCTAGAACAAGCACACTTGAAATTCCTTTTGAAAACCTTTCACAAAAGCCTTTGAATTCTTCTTCTCACTCAGAAACTGATTGAAACGTGATTGCACTGTGTATGTTGTGTGAGAGAAGTCTTCTATATTTAAAGAAACCAGTTTCTAACCACTTTTCAAAAAACAGTTTGAAAAACAGTTAAGAATAACAGAACCAAAATAAATCTATTTATTATCCAGGAAACAAATTTATTTTTGTCCAGTATTCAGACTTTTTGAGAAAACTTTAAACAGCATTTTTGAAAACTTTAAACACTCCTTGTGTTTGGTTTAAGCTTGCTTTAGGCAACTAGAACAGAATGACCGATGACCGACCGGTGCCACATTACTTTCCAAACGACCGATGACCGATCGTCCCACATTACTTTCTCAAAGACCGATGACTGATCACATTACTTTCCCAAAGACCGATGACCGATCGTACCTCATTACTTCCTCCAATGACCGACGACCGATTGGTTCCTCACTACTTCCTTCAATGACCGACGACCAATTGGTTCCTCATACTTCCCCAATGACCGACGACCGATTGGTTCCTCATTACTTCCCCCAATGACCGATTACAGATCGGTGCCTCATCACTTCCTCACCTCCTAAGCCTAAACCAAAATTCACTTAAATCCTTTTACAAAACTATAAAGTACCGAAGCAATTTTCTTCATCAAACACACTTTAAGCCAAGGTTGGGAAGAAGCTTCCTTCAGCTTCAACACAAACATCAATCTCTCAAATAACTCATACAACATAGATGTTCCAAACATCAGTCTGAGTAAGAAAAATCAATCATTCTTTCCTTTACTGTAATCCAAGATCAAGTCTTCCTTTGTACCACGGTAAAAACCTCAACTATATCTACTCGTTCATTCTTAAAAACAACCATATTCCTATGATTCCAAGTTTTACTTATAATACCTATCCAAATCCCCCCCAACACATAATAATAGTATGTTTCAAACCTATAGGTTTAAACATCTTAAAATGCATTTGTGCATCACAATGTAAAACCAAAGAAATTCCCAACCACTCGAGACACAGTTTCCAAATTCTCCAAAAGACCCTACACTCAAAAAAGAGATGCCTTACCATCTCTTCTTTCACACCACATAGGGGACACCAATCACACACCATAGGAATACCACGTCTCAAAAGATTGTCCTTAGTGGAAATCGCATTAGATAACACCCTCCAAGCCATAAATTGTGACAAAGGTAAGGTCTTTAATGTCCAGAACTTTGCGAATAAGTCTCCATACCCTGTAGATTCCTCCCCCAAAAGAATATTATAAGTTGTCTTCATAGAGAAGTCTATAAATTCTACATTCCTCCAAAGCCATTTATTGGTCGTACCTTCACCCTCTCTTGATAACCTCTTGTCATCCAACATCTGCGATAAAAGATCAGCCAGGCTAGATTCCCACACAAAGAGATCCCTTCTCCATATCAACTTTCACGACCAATTATTATTACTCCAAACCCCAACTTGTGATAGAGTGCGACCAATATCTAAAGAGATCGAGAACACTCTAGGGAATTTTTGCATTAAAGGAACATTGTCCACCCACTTATCCTCCCAGAACCTAATTTCTTTTCCATCCCTTACTTCCCACCACCCTCTATCTTCAAAGTCATTACCCTACTCCTCTAAATTCCAAACATTCCTAATCTCCCTCCACCATAATGATTCCTTACAATTCTAAACTTGGGACCTTAATCCCCTCCACCCACCATACTTAGAGTCTAGAATATCCTTCCATAAACTTCTCTTTTCAAACTTAAGTCTCCAAATCCATTTCCTCAGAAGAGCCAAGTTAAATTTTCTTATATCAATAACCGCTAAGCCACCTTTATCTTTCGGCTCACAAACCTTATCCCATGCCACCCAGACAATTTTTCTGTTCTCTGAGCCCCAATCCCATAAAAAAAACTCTTTTGTATCCTTTTTACTTCCTTCACCACAGTAATTAGCATACAAAAGAAGGAGATGTAGAATAACAGTAAGGATGTAAGCACAAATTTGATAAGACAAATTATACCAGCCATAGAGAGGGATTTCCCTTTCCAAGAGCTCAACCTACTCTGTAACTTATTGAGCACCCCTTCCCAACCATAGAGAGGGATTTCCCTAAACCTTACCGTCACCCCCAAATAACTAAAAGGTACCTTCATAATATCACAGTTAAGAATAGAGGCAAAAATTATCTTCTGGTTAAAGTTCACACCCACTCCACCAACCTTGCTCTTGGAATAATTAACCTTAAGGCCAAACACAAGTTCAAAACACTTAAGAATTGCTTTTAAGGTTAGAACACTTTGAGTTGAGGCCTTACAAAAAAATAGTGTCGTCTGCATATTGCAGCATACTCAGATTTACACGCCCTTCCCCAACTTTAATACTCTCTACTAACATCTTCTCTTCCGCTTGTCTAACTACCCCTGCAAGCCCTTCAGCCGCAATGAGAAAGAGAAATGGTTCTAAAGGGTCTCTTTGTCTTAAACTCTTCATTGGTTTGAACTTAGTTGTTGGACTTCCATTTACCAACACAGATATCGAGTAAGATTCTAAGCAATTTTTTATCCATTCAATCCACTTTCCACAAAATCCCAATTTTCCTAGCATGTTGTAAATAAACTCCCAACTTACTGAGTCATAAGTCTTTTCATAATCCATCTTAAACACTACACATTCTTTCTTTTTTCTCTTTACTTCATCAAGGGTCTCATTAGCTACTAACATACTATTCAACAACCCCCTTCCTTCTTGGAAAGCAAACTGCCTAGGATCAATGACTTTATCCAACACCTTTTTCAACCTTGAAGAAAGAATTTTATATACAATTTTATACACACATCCCACTAAGGAAATCGGTTTGAAGTCATTCAAAAGTTGTGGATTTACAATCTTTGGGACAAGAGTAATAAAGGAAGTGTTAGTACCTTTCGGCCAACTACTACCCTCTGCGAAACTTTGTATTGCACTCAAAACATCTCCTTTTATAACATCCCAACAAAATTTTATAAAGCCAAAGTTAAAACCATGCACTCTAAGAATTTTAGAGCTGCTGCAATTCCAAACCGCCTCCTTGACTTCAACTTCAGATATAATTCCAACCAACATTTCATTATCCTTTCTTGTGATACCCTTAAATCGAACATTATCCACTCTAACCTTTTTCTTTCCCCCCACTGAACTTGCCCTCAGAGAATTCCTTCACTCAATCTTTTACTTCAATCGGGTCATCGCACCACTGATCGCTGACCTTGAGACCACTAATTTCGTTTTGCATCCTCCTCCACTTAATACTTGAATGATAGAACTTTGTATTCAAATCACCCTAACTTAGCCAACTCATCCTTGCTTTTTGATGTAAAATCGTTTCTTGTTTAACTTTGGCTTACCTCAAGTCAGCTAAAAGCCGTCTCCTTTCTTCTTTGCCTTCTTCACTCAACTCCCCTCGTCATCTTTTTCATCCAGAAATTGAATTCTCTTTTCCAACTTCACTCTTTGTTTATTAACATCTCCAAAGACAGATTTGTTCCAACTTCTTATGTCGAACTTTAACCTTTTTAATTTTTCCTTCAAAACGTACAAATCATTTCCCCTAATAACATAACTTTTCCACTTAGTCCTTATGAGCTCCCTAAAATGGACATCTTTTTGTCATACATCAAGACATCTAAACGGTTTTGGGCCCCAATCAATGTTTATATCCTTTAAAATCAAAGCATAATAATCCGAAATTGATCTCCCTTTCGCATACTGTTTACTTCCCGGCCACTTTTCTAACCATTCATGGGAAACTAAAATTCTATCTATTCTGCTCTTAACTGACCCATTAGGTTTATAGCCAGTAAACTTTCTACCCACCAACGAAATATCGACCAGACAAGAATATTCGATAAAATTATTAAAACTTCGTATTTCGCTACTATAATTGACATTAGAGCTTTGGCCTCTTCTCTCCCCAGCACATCTGATAGAATTAAAATCTTCACCTACACACCACAATTTAATTGGGTGACTCTTTCTTATCTCACTCAGCTCATCCCAAATAATTTTCTTTTCTCCCAAATAATTTTCTTTTCTCTTAAGGTATCACCACAATATATATTAACTATCATTATTTCTATTGACGTTCCTATCTTCCACACTCCTTCAATAATTGAGAAATTATTCCCGTTTCTGTACCTTTTCATTTCAAAGCAATTAATTTTTCTTCCACATAGTGATTATCCCTCCACCATTATTGACTGCCCCAATCTCAATCCAATCAATTTCATTTGACCCCCAAATTTGATAACACCTCTCCTTACTAATTTGTTCACATTTTGTTTCCCGAAGACAAATAAAACCAACTTGTTCTTTTCTAATGAGATCACTAATATACTTCCTTTTTACCCTTCCTCCCAACCCCTAATATTCATACTAATCAGTTTCATCATCTAAAACACTTAGGCCATCCCTACTTAGACCCTCTTTCTTATTGTCCCTTTCTTCCAGACTTTTTAAACTGTCTAAGACTTCTTCCTTGTTTCCAAGAAAAGAGAAACCTAATTATTTTTCTACCTTACAGGTTCTAGCTGCTTCCAAAGTCTCGTTATTTAACCAAACTAGGCGATTGTAATTTTTAAAACCATTATCAGTAATGTACTTAAAATTAGAATCTAACCTTACATCTATCTTGTGAGACAATTCATTGATTCCATCAAAGCGTGCATACCCCGCCTCTTGTGGTTTGCTTCTGCTAGACTCCCCAACCTCCAACAACCTCTGTCCAGCACCGGAGGACGACGCAACATGACGGTGGAGGTGCACATGTGTGACAGGGCACGCGGAGAGGCCCTCGGAGCGCACGACGACGATGCCCAAAGGTCCACGAACCACCAACGAGTACGCTGAGTCACTTCCACATTCAAAATGGGTTTTCAAAGCCACCAAATCTCCATCTCTGGTAGGCGCAGCAAGGCGGCAGGCCAAGGAAAAAGCGTTGATCCTACTCCCGCACCGCGAAGAAGACACTGGCGCAAATGTCCCTCCGTCTCCGACATACGTTAACGGCGAGGCACGAAGCTGCGTTGCATGTGGCGTTAACGGCGAGGCAAGGGGGCGACTCAAGTGTGTTGCCCTGTTAGTGCAAGCTAGGGCCACGTCAGCCCTACTCCCAACTCTAGAAAATTCATTTTCACTAAAAATTGGGTTTGTTCTAACTAAGCACACCCCCTTTCTAACACTTGGAATTGGGCCTAATCACATTCAAGAGGTCCAATATGAACATTTAAGCTTTTTATTCCTGTTAGGGTTTGGATCTGACCACTTGCCTCTTTAATTCCAACATTAAATGCATAGACTCCTCCTTTAACTCATCAATTACCTCATTAAAACACCTAGATTGCCCACCTAACTCATCAATTGCCTCATTAAGACGCTTAGTGTTTTGTAACCCATTAAGCTGCTGACTTTCCACATCGACACCTATGACTTTCGTAGCAACGTGTGGCCTCCGTGACTCACAACGGAGAAAGTCTTCCACCTCCTCCACCATCATCTCCTCCCCAATGTCGTCGCGGATTTTAAAATTCCTCCCAATCTTCGATCCTTCCGAAACAAAACACTCCCCCCTAAATTACTTTCGAGCTCATCATCATCAGAAGAGTTTTCTCAGTCATGATTACAACAATTTTTAACTTTAATAGCATATTCTTCTTCAATAGCTATTTGACACATACTTTCATTAATCTACATACATTTTGCCCAACGAGCCTCCCTTGCTACATGCAATTTAATTAAAACTCTTGCATACTCTAGTTCTTCCATCTCCAACGCAGTCTTGTCAATTTCTACAAGCGTTGCGATCATAGACACTATGCTTTCCAAACTTTGCCTACTCCACAAATTCAGGGGCAACCCTCTAATATGAGCCCAAACATATTTTTTTGTCACCACAAAATCCTTCTCCCAAGGAATAATAGGTTCAAAAATTGATTCAAACCACCATTTATTCTCTTCTATAGACTTTTTGATCAAGTTTGCATCTTCTCCGGATAGTAGGACACAGTTGCCTCCCATGTAATGCCCACGAATAAAATTAGAATCTCCCAAAATAAAACTTTCCTTGAGATCCTTAGCCTTACAAGGTTCCACAGTTCTGCCAATGAAACAGTTATCTAACCATTCCAAATGTTTCACCTCTGCCTTGAACGCTATTGGATATGTATTCTTCGTTTTCCCCTTACAACCTTTCTCCACTACGGAAGCATACAACATCTTTTCCCTCTAAACTGTATGGCTCCGATTCATGTTAGGTTCAACGTTCCACTCCTTCCTGGCTCTCTGTTGCTGCTAAGTTTTGGTTTGGCTTCTACATTCCTCCCGTCCCTTGGCTCTCTGTCTCTATTGTATTTCGGTCTGTTTACCCTTATCTTCCAGTATCTGATCTAGACGAAATCCAATCTCCTTTCTAACTCCATCACATCTACAAATCTTGAAACTTAACAAAATCAAATCTCTGATTTTTGTTATTCAGTCTTCTAAAGATAAACACATCAACAACCCTTTCCCATATTTGAAACACTCTCCACATGTCCTTCTCTTTGTATTCCAAAAGAAAATTTGTGAAGAAAAAATTAATGTTTATTTTCTTCGACCCATACCCTCTATTCTTCACAATGTGGCACTCCCTCTCCCTCTCCCTCTCCCTCTCCATGGATTTCAATACCTAGGTTTTAAACTACACATTTAAGTGATAGCGGTATGTATAAAATCACAGATTTGCTACCAAAATTTGTTCTTCATACCAGACAACTGTTTGGAGATATTACTAACTGGTTTGTTGTAAATGGCTAATTAGACTCTACGAAAAATGCTCAGATTTCATCAGCAGTTCAAAAGTTGGTTTGCTATGTAATGGTTATAGTCGTTTGCTTCCAAAGTATATGTGACAAAATAATAACTAGGTGATTGTGAGAGATGCTTTGATTACTGTAAACAATTTAATGCTCGAGTATATATCTCTCACTTTCCCTCGTAAACTGTTTTTCAAAAGCACGTTGCAACTATGGTGTAGGCCTACCACTTGGAAATTTTGTTATAAAAAACAGAATAAGTATGCTTTACACTACAATAATCGAATTGGTGCATATGTATATACTTCTGTGTTGCGAAAATTTTCTTACTTGAAGGACCAAATTTTACTTGTAAAAAACTGTATTATAAAGACAGACTAGTAAGCATCGACAATCAGTCTCAAACTTGGCAACAACAACACCATAGTCATGAAAGAGTTTCTAACTTTCTATTAGTGCTCCATTTAACAAAATCATTTACTGCATGGTTCATGAATTTAAACCCAATTACGAATAGGTGTTTCTTCATGCACCCCCATCAAATATCTAAAATGACCAAATGTCCATCTAATTCGGTCTCATTTCGAAAAGCTCTTTCTGGAATATATTCTAGAAATGTTAATTCCAAAAATGTTAATTCATAAGCCATTTTAAAAAGGGATAAATTTGTCTTTTCAGATATTGATGGGGTGTAGGGAGAAACACTCATTATGAATTTTCAAATGAACAAGAATTTGTGAATAATTGGAGTTCTTAGTTGTATATAGGATAGAATGAGGATTAAATTGAGGAGCTACCCTTGCTTGCATTGCTAAATTCTTTTTGTCTCATTTTTTTGGATTTTTTACATGAATAGTGCAACTTTGCACCAAATATATTAGAATGGTGAGATTTGAAAAAAAATAAATATGTAAATGGTTTAGTCGTGCTTGGGTAGCACTTCATTCTTAAAAAGTTTTTAACCCCAAACATGACTTCAATTCACAAAAGGATACAACACGACTTTGCTTCGATAAAGAAGACTAAGGAAGTTGTGAGCACTTATTAGTGTTGTTAAGTTTTTTTGTAAAAGGTAAAGTTGTTAAGGAGTATAACAACTTCAGTGTAAAAATAATACTCAAAATTCGTCATACCTCTTACGACTTCAATTCAATTTGAATAAAGTCCAATCCCATTAAAGGAAGGATAGAGTGAACTCTATGGCTTGAGGCATGGATAAAAGATCCAATTTATGGTTGTGTTGGTGTTGAACCAAAGATTCAGGGTTTGTCTAATTGATTGTCTAAACAAACTTGAGGCGTAGACGTAAGCTTTGTCTAGCAAGCCATCTAGACGCAAGCTTTATGAGAACGGGAACTGATCCGGTCGGTCATCGGTAGGCGATGACGTCAGCAGCAGATGACCACGTGGACCAGTCACAGGGTGACACGTGGCATGAGATGGCAGGCGAATCAGGGAGGAGACCACTTATAATGGTGATCGGTGGTCAGTTACCAAGTGGCCACCACCTCCAGAGCGGTGCCTAGATAAGCGCCCGGAGGCACCGCACGGACGTTGGTGGAAGGTCATGAGGCATCGCACGAACGTCGGTGGAAGGTCATGAGCCACCGCACGGTCATCGGTGGATAGTAATGAGGGCCCGCACGGACGTCGGTGGGAGGTCATGAGGTACCGCACGGTCATCGGTGGATAATAATGAGGCATCGCACGGACGTCGGTGGGAGGTCATGAGGCACCGCACGGTCATCAGTGGATAGTCATGAGGCACCGCTCGGTCGTTAGTGCATGCAGAGCTAGATCAGTCATCGATGTTCTTGCCAACTCGTGTTGAGCTGGGACCTAGACTCCCAGCGAGAACGTTACGCATGCACCTCGCATGATGCCAGAATAGAAGAAGAAGAGTTGCTCGCCGGTGGGGTCGTGCATGAGGATGGCGTAGGGGAGCTAGTTAAGCTGGACAGTGATCAGTGTTTCTCTTAGCCCATTACATGCATAGCACCGCGCGATGAGGCCATGCAGGCAGGATGCGCTTGGCGTGTGCGCTCAGACCAGCCACGCCAGGGGCTCTCCTGGGAGCATGCACTCAGTCAGAGAGAAGAAAGGCGCTAAGTTACTCCGCCAGAGGATAACTTAGCCGCACAGAGAAAGCCCAAGGGCCCTTCAGGTGTGATACGTGAACGGTCAGATGCCAGTTGCATGCCTCCACGTGTCACCATCTGAGAGAGTGGCACGACCCAAGTATAAAGGTACTCCACCTCATGTAAGGTAGGGACACAGAAGGACACTTCTTACAGTTTTGACAGTTACACACAGTTTTCTCTGAGTCACTGTGGGAGCGTTTCTACACGTTGCACAGTGATAACAGATGGTGGATTTGAGCACACACGAGTCTCACAGAGAGATTGAGTGATAGTTTTTGGTGTTCTTGTTGCCTGACTTGAGCGTCAGAGTGCACACGACCGCTAGAGGCGTCGTCTGTGTTGTTTTGCAAGCATCGTCGGGAGTCCTGGAGGAGGTTCTTGGAGCGTTCTTGCAGAACACGCAGTTGCAGAGGGCTAGACGAAGGAGTGACGAGGCACATCCTCCACGTTCAAGTTCGCGGCAGGATCAGGAACAAAAAAATTATTATTTGAAAAACAAAGCACAAAATAACCAATGCACTAAGGAAATAACATGGTCCTTTATATAGAAAACCAAGAGCACATTAAGCCCAAAAAAAAAAAAAGAACATAAATTTTGATGGTCTAAGTGAAACATGCTAGTCGGTCTAAGCGAACCTAAGACTAGATGGTCTAAGCACAACATGCTATACGATCTAGATGAAACACGCTAGATGGCCTCAACGTCCCCACACACTAGAAAGTCTTATTTGTTCTTACTAAATTATCTAGTCTGTTGATAGACTATCTTGTCTATAACGTTTAATGAACAAACTAAATGGTCTGGTATGAACAAGATAGTCTTAACGGTCTGTCAAAGAGTATATGGTCTAGTAAGAACAAAGAGACTAGATGATTTGATGTTTAGATAGTTTACAAGAATGAACAGAATAGACAGTCCTCATCTTCAATGCATTAGATGATCATTGTCTTCTTCTATTTTTAGATAAATTTGTATCTTTCTATTATAGTTATGTTAATTAAATGATACTATTCTTCTTTAATTCTTTTTCCTTCTATCTTTCTTTTCATGATATCAAGAGTCAATAATGACTAATTTTGGATTTTTCCATATCTTTGTATCCTCATCTTTCTAGTAATAGATGCTAAAAAAATAAAAAGCTTGGATTTGCAATCTTTCAATTTGTTTTTGCTTGAATATGTTTACACAACTAATTCAAATGAAGAGATGCTCACTCAGTGTTTCTATAGCTTAAGTAAGCTTCTACGATATTATATACAGTCGATTAGATGGTTTGAACATATGTACCAGATATTCATTAGACGGTTTGATGAACAAATTGTTAACACGATTTGTTCAATGGAAGGTGTACCAATCGCACAATAGCAAGTAGTAAGTAATTATCTTTCTCCTAGAGGACTTGTGCAATACAGGCAACAATTGCAATCGACAACTAAATTAGACAAAAGAATATTTCCACTAAGACACATCGGATCTTGACCCCTTTAAAAGCATCGTCGACGGAAAGATTGTGGACGACGAGGCATAGTTTGAGAAATCCACATCTTTCTCTTTTTTGAACAACTAATTTATAAATGTGTATGGCCTTCTCACGAATGTTTTCATGCTAAACCAAAGGCCTGTAAATATTAACTCTTTATATTTCTCTGCTTATTTGAACTTCTTGCAACGTTTTCCACGGCCAAAATAACGTAATGAATACGTAAAAACTACCACCTACCTCTTCTCATCATCGTGGACATGGTATTTTTTGCTTGAATTTGAACCAAGCCTTTCCAGCTCAACACCATGAAGGGTAAGAACCCTTTCCATGGTTTTTGATTTGAATCGAGCCTCTTCAGCTCGACACCATGAAGGGTAAGAACCTCTTCCATGGTTTTTATTTGAACCAAACCTCTTCAATTTGGTACTGAGGGTAAGAACCTCTTCCATGGTTTTTGATTTGAGCTGAGCCTCTTCAGCTTGGCACCATGGAGGGTAAGAACCTCTTCCATGGATTTTTTTATTTGAACCAACCCTCTTTAGCTTGGTACCATGGAGGGTAAGAACCTCTTCCATGGTTTTTTATTTGAACCAAGCTTCTTCAACTCGGCACCATGGAAGGTAAAAACCTCTTCCATGGTTTTTTGCTATGAGGAGAAACAAAATTTCAAGACATATTTCCCAGAGTATGTGTAAACAAAGCAACTTATAACATTGTAAGGAAAATCACAATATTAAGCAAACCATACTATCGTAAGAGAAACCACAGTATTCAAATAGAAAACACAAAATTCAAATACCCCATAAACATAACTAGCTGTAATTAAAATGTAAATTAGCCACATTCCATGTTCTTGGAATGACTCCACCATCCAAAGTTTCCAAACGATACGCTCCTCGACTGACCACCTCGCGAACCCTATAAGGTCCAATCCATTTCGATGCAAGCTTACTGTCCATGTTCACCTCCCTCGCTTTCCTTAATACCGAATCTTTTTCTCTGAATTCCTGTGGATGCACCTTGCTCAAATGCCTCAATTCTATTCTCCTTTTTTGGGCTACTTCACGTATTTTTGCTTTGTTTCTCCATTCTTCTATGGTATCCAAATGAAACTACCTTCCTTCTAGTGACTCCTTTTCTGCAAACTCTTCTGTCCTTGATGGTATTTCTAACTCAATAGGCAATACAACATCAGTATCATATACCAAACTAAAAGGTGTTTCTTTTGTTGTTGTTTGCTCTGTTGTATGATAGGACCATATGACCTCTGAAAGGGCTTCTACCCACTTTTCCTTGGTCGCGCCTATCTTCTTCTTTAGTCCTTGCAAAATTACCTTGTTTGCAGTCTCCACCTGCTTATTTGATTGAGGATGTTCAATCGATGAGAACACTTGTCGTATCCCCAACCCTACACACATACGTCCCATTTTCGACTAACGAATTGTGTTCCATTATCTTATATCAATTCTCCAAGTATTCCAAATCGGAATATGATGGACCTCCAAACAAACTTTGATATTTTCTTCGCCATGATCACCGTTAAGGGCTCTACTTCCACCCACTTAGTGAAATAGTCAATGGCTACAACAATGAATTTGAATTGCCTTATCGATATTGGAAAAGGATCCAAAATATCTATCCCCCACCTATAACAAGGCCAAGGAGAGACCAAGGAATATAAATGATCTGCCCGCGCATTTATGTGACTTGCATGCCTTTGACACCGATTGTACTTTCTCACATATGATAAACAATGCTCCCTCATTGTTGGCCAGAAAAAACCAGGTCTAACAATCTTCATGGCTAACAATCAGCCTCCTATTTGACTTCCACACACTTCTCCATGCACCTCCTGTATTATTCTTTCTTCCTGAACTTCATCCACACATCTGAACAACGGTACTGAAAAACCCTTCTATACAATACTCCTTCAATCAACACATGCCTTGTTGCATTTCGTTTTAAAATATTATAGGCTTCCGAACTTTCTGTCTCCCTACCATTCATTAACCATTGTACATACATATCCATCCAACTCTGGCTCTTCACAACTTCAAAAACCCCCTCTATGGTTACACTTGGTGTTGGCCAACTTTGATAATAGATCTTCTCGAGCATTTTGGTCCCTCGAATCATGTACGAGCCCAAAATCCTCGAACTCCGCAGCCATTGACTGCACCTTTTCCAAGTATTTTGCCAGATGCAGATCCCATGCCTGAAAACTTCCAGCAACCTATTCGGTTACCAACTGTAAATCACTCCTTACTACCAACTTCTTTACTCCCATATTAGTGCCAACTGCATTCCTGCCAACAAAGCTTTGTACTCTACTTGGTTGTTACTTACTTTAAAAGCAAATTTGAGTGATTGTTCTATCAAAACCCCATTTGAGCCTTCCAAAATTATTCTCGTTCCACTTCCCTTAATGTTAGATGCTCCATCTATAGATACAACCAATTTCCCAACATACCCTCTAAAGGCTCATCCTCCGAAGGTGTCAATTCTGGCACAAAGTCCACCAAATTCTGCAGTCGCACCAACCCTTTACTTTCAAAAATAATTCCATACTCCGATAGCTCAACTGCTTATTTCATCATTCTACTCGTCAAATCTAACTTTTGCAAGACTTGTTTTACAGGCAAATTTGTTTTGACTATAATCTGAAAATTTTGAAAATAGTACTTTAGTCGCCTTGCTGTTATTAGCACCATTTTTTTTCCATGATTTCAATTTATATTTACAAAAAAAGAAGCCCTCTTAAAAAATTTGAAATTTAAAAATTAAAAATTATAAATAAAAATTAAGTTATTCATTGATGATATGTATTTAATAATAAAAAAAATAAGTGAATAAATTTATTATTTGATTTAATAAAAAATGTATAAATTATAATTTTAAAATAAAAATTAAGAAAAGAATTATATTTAAATTGAAAGATTATGTAAATAATAAGTTATAAATAAATATATGTCATAAATTATAATAACAAATATGATTATATAATATTTCTTATAATTTCTTAAGGGTTTATCGTTTAGTGTTTAAGCGTTAGGACTTAGGACTTATAGTTTAAGACTTAGGGTTTATGATTTATAGTTTAAAGTTTATGGTTTTTATTTTACTTATAATATTTACTTATATCAAAATAGTATACAATAAATATTTTATTTCATTCTCTTTGCATTGATATTTTTTCATAAATTTTTATATATTTAATTTTTAATTTTTAATTTTTAAATTTTCTACCCTTTCAATTTTATAAATATTTAAAAGTGAAAATAGTATTTAAGGAAAAAAGTTCGTCCACCAGTCATAATTAAATAAGCAGACGATTGAATGATACCTGAAGTACAATCTCATTTCTGTTCAATTTGATTGACTTTTTGCCCTCGCCCTTGGTTGATATATATTGCCCACTGGAAGATGAAGTGGTAAGGCGATACCCTTGTATGACCTTTACTAGTCCAATTCGGCTCCCATGAGAAGCAAACATCAAAGTTGAATCTGCGACCAGAACAAAAAACCAATACTTTATACTGCTAGTAAAATAATGTCCAGGATGCAAAAAGAAATATATATTTTTTTTTATCAGCAAATAATCAAATTAAATTAACCCTTATAGAAGAACCAACTTCCACATCAAAATTATGCAGTAAAACACTGCACAAATCCCTTATGGCAGCACAGCAAAGGTTGACCGTGTGCTTAGCTTACGGTTGTGGCAGCAGCAAATCCCCAGTGGCAAGAGCGCAGTCCACACAATTCTTGATTGGCATGCATCCTCTATCCTTTTCCTTGCTTGACTAGGTGCTAGGCACTTGTAGTCCCTTCTCACTGACTGCATCTCTTGCTCCCAAAAGAGCTATGCAGCACAAAAGAAACTGCATAATTATGCATAAAAAGGTCCTTGCTTCTGGATCACAGCAATTCTTAGCATGCTTCCTCCTTCCCTTACAATGGCACCTATCCACTGCCACCTACATGAGTCCTCACTATACCTTCTTCACTTGGCTTCTAACGGATTCTCCTACACACCTTCATGCCCTTTAACCTCAACCAGCTTTGTTAACTCTGCTTCGATCCTGCATACCATCCAAGAGAAGGTATATACCAATCCAGTTTTGCATAACACTCACAAGCTGAACAGAATAAGACCATTGGCTTGTTTTACCACCATACACCTCTATGTGACATAATAACCTTCCACCCCAAAGCCTTGAACACTTAGCAGCAAAGATGTTTCACAGAACAACACCTATTCGAATAAGTTCAGAACTGTAGGCCTTAGCAGAACAAAATCAGATATCTTCTACCATGCATTGCTCCATCACATTCTTCTTCTTCATCTCAACACCCTAACCACCACTTCATCCACCCTGCCCACCTACTAATCCATGAATCTGTACCACTGCACAAAAAACATCTTTGCAGCTAAATAACTGGCATTTTTACAAAAATGGTGCACTTTTTTTTCATATTTACCTAAATGGGCAGATTCAAAAAAAATTACCAAAATGGGCATTTTTTTGTCAAAGTTGCCAATAATATTGGCAATATCAATTAAATTAATTAATTATGGCATTTAACTTTTTCTAATCAAATTTGACAACTTGATTGGCAATTTCAGTTTAAATAAAGTTGGATACTGTGTTGACAACTTAATATATTTTATATCAACTAAAGTTGCCAATTTAATTGGCAAGTAGTTGATTTAATTTTTTTTAAACAAATGATATTTAATATTTTTAAAAATAAAATATATAGTTAAAATAATTATTTTATAAATAATACCAAAATTTAATTTAATTTTGTTTAAAAAAATAATATATAAAGTTAAAGAATTAAAATGAATATTTTTTAAAATAATTTTAAGTAAATTGGGTTAAAAATGATTTGTTTTTTAAATTAAAAATATTTAGTATTTTTTTAAATATTGTTAAAGTTAAAAATATACTTATAAAAATGTGATTTAATTTATGTATAATCTTTTAGATTATATAATATATGAAAGTATAAATTATATAATATGTAAAAAGTAATAATATACATGTATTTGTGTAAAATAAATGTATTAAAAAATAAATTAAATTATTGAATATAAGTCATTAAAAGAAAATGATATTAAAATATTTGATGAGAACAACATTACAAAGGATAACTTTACTGTCTAAATGGACAATTTCCTCTGTTGTGACCTTCATTGCGACAGTAAGAATATTTTTTTGTCTTATTCTGAATTGATTGATCCATTTCATTATGCAAACGAGTTGTAATTGGTCGTCTCGAGTTTTACGTCGCATGTGGGGTTTAGGTATGAAATTTGACCCGGTATAAGTAGACCAATAATCCTCGTTTCGAACAGGGTGGAATTGAACTTGATATGCCTTTCTAATGGTGTGGAGGTTGTAAACTGGATCAATAAATGTTGTCATTTGTAAATGACAAGATGAACAAACGGCAATAACGTGACAACAGGGAAGTCGAAGAGCTTGAAAGTGGCCACAATCACACCACCAATCATTTAATCTAATTGTATATGATTGAGGTTGTCGACCATGTTGGGGGGTGGCTAATTCTTAGACATCAAATTCAGAATTTTCTGCATTAAACCTTTCCACAAAACACATAGCCGAATCTTGTTGATTTTTTCTAAGTAAGGTTGTGATATCTTCTGAATAATAATGACCTGCGCGTAACATGGTGTCTATTTTGAAGGCTCGTTCAACAAATCATGTTTTTGTTTTTTCGAAAGTTGCCTTAACCAAAGCGGAAATCGGCAAGGAACGAGCTCCCTTAAGCACGAAGTTAATGCATTCCACTAGATTTGTGGTCATATGGCCATACCTCTTTCCCCCATCGTATGCTTGAGTCCATTTCTCTAATGGTATGCGATCTATCCAGGAAAACGCTTGCTTGAATTCAGATCGCATAACTGATAACTTTGCTTGTACTATGGGTTGTTTCATCTCATAAGCTGTCATAAACAAATTAATGAAATTAGTTAAAAGGTAAAAGGTTGTAATTATCTGTGAGAGAAGGTCAAAAAATGTGATTACCCATGTTAATCAACTGTCGTTTGAGCTCAGCATTTTTGAATTTTTTGTTGAAATTCGATGCAATATGGCATATGCAATACACAGAAACGAGGTCGTCTCCTTCCCATCCAACTTCTTCGGATTGTAATGGTGAAATTATACCGGTTCCTCTATCAGTAATCATGCACAAATTCGGCTGAGGTGTCACATACTGTCGCAATAATTGGAAGAACCAAATTAAAGCCTCTCGAGTCTCGCCTTCAACAATCGCAAATGCCAATGAAAATATGTTTCGATTCCCATCTTGAGCGATCGCGGTCAACAATGTTCCATGGTATCTTCCGGTTAGAAATGTCCCATCAACTTGTACAATGGGCTTGCAAAAATTGAAACCATCAATACAAGGCTTGAAAGACCAAAACACGCGATCCAACGTGTAACAAGAATTGTCTTGAACACCATCAACCATACAAGGAGAAGCAATATACTGCACAATTGTTCCCGGATTGCTTTCTTTTACTGCTTCCAACCATCTAGGAAGATCATTGTAGGACTGTTCCCAATCGCCAAATGCCAAAGCAAGAGCTTTCTGTTTTCCCAACCAAGCTTTTCTATAGGTGATAGTATAGCCATGCAGATTTTTTATTTCTGCAATTAAGCTTTTAATTGGGACAGAAGGGTTTGCTTTTACTGAAGTCAGCACCATGGACGCAATATGGGTTGAATCCAAATTAACATGGTCTGCCGAAACATTTGTTGACAAATAAGTATATTCTGCATCAATTTTTTTTATCTCCCATTGACTTCGAATTTTACTAAAAGATGCACGTAATCTCCATTCGCACCCTTCATCATGATGTATGCACCGAACCACATATCTGTCTGGCTTTGATTCCACGACAACAAATTTGTAACCGTTGCCTATGTGGTATTGTTTTATGGCATTCAATGTCGCCTCCTTTGACCTGAAAGACATGTGTTCATTGAGGTCGCAGTCAATGTTATGTCTGGATTGACTGCTGGACGGAATATATTGTGAATAAGATTTGTTGAACTGATCTTCATCATCCAAATCAAAGTCGTAGTTCTCTCCATCTTCACTTATGTCGTCCACGATGTCTGTAATTATTGGTTCTTCATGTTGGCTTAGTGACGTTCCATCGACATTCCATGTGTCCATCTGCATTTTTAAAAAAAAATAAAATTACCTTATGCAAATATATACATATATAGGAGGAAAGAACATGATAAACAAGAATGTTACGGAAAATTGAGATTACCTTTACAACTTCCCACAAACGTTCTTCTCAATTTTTTTTTACTTGGATGCAGGAATTAAGAGAAGGAAAAGTGTAGAGGAAAGAAGGAGTGTTTCATGCTAGAAAACTGCATTGTTGTTCCATTATATAACAAATGTTCTGTCTAAGTACTTGTGACATTTCTTTCCAGTGAATAGAAAGCCATCACTCCACGCTACACTTTGTTTCATTTTTTTTTTTAATTTCATAAGAAAGAAGTTGACTTCACCATTGGGCAACTTTGGAATAATTTGCCTTCATGGTTGGCAACTTCTATTGAAAGTTGACTTCATGGTTGGCAACTTTGTAAAGTCACTAAATGAAAATGTCACGTACAGCATTGGCAATGCTTTATTTTCTCTCACCTTTATCTTCACATGGCTACACCTTTATCTTCACATGCCTACAGTTTTCATGGCAGAGATTCTTGTTATGGCAGAGATTCTTTCATAAATGAAGTTTGAATTCAAACTTTCATTTATTGAAACTCACAAGCAACTCTGTTTAATAGAGTGTTACGTACTATGCAAAACACTCTCCACCTTTGTCATTGTTGAAGTGCTTAGGTGTGCCATTCAATCACAAAGGTAAGTTCTCTTCTGCTGTCATTTCTGAATTCTTTCTTTTGTTATAGGTTAATACATTCTGCTGATTCTGTCATTTATCACTCTCACCTTTGCGTGTTTTGCTAGCATTCCAAATGCTTTCTTTTATGTTTCTTTATTGAATAGCTTCAATTGTTAAAAGAAAAAAAAAATATTTGTTATGAAAACAAATATATGTTATAGAAATGAATATATGTTATGTTTCTTTTATGTTTTTTAAAATTGTAGTTAATTTAATAATGAAAACAAATGCTATGAAGGCTGGACGTATACATTCCTTTGGCACTGCCAACCTATTTAAATATTTGCATTTGTAAACTATTTTATATACTCATTAGGTAATATTATTTAGTTTGAGTTAAATACATGTCATTTATTAAACAAACTCAAATAAAGAATAAAAAAAAGTGAAACATGTAAAAAGTTCATCTAGACTCATAATAATTTTTTAAATTTTAATCTATAAATTATTTACAGTGAATGGAATCTTTATTTGAGTTTGCTCAGTTAACTTCATGATGATCCAATGTGGGAGTGTATGTATATATATGCATAGAGCTTTTGTAAAATTTCTGCACATTATAGACCCGTCAAGCAAGTAACAAACATATAGGAGTGAAAGGAATAAATTATGGACAACTACATATGGAAAAGATATTCATATTACCTTTTATAAACTGTAATAGCTAAATTTTAATTTTTTTTCATGGTTTTTTATCATGATAATTTAGTACTTAAACCTTAAATATAATCATATGTTCTCCGTTATCTTTTAAGTGTAGAATAAAAAAGGATTTTTTCCTACAGTAAAATAAATTGTCATGAAATTCTTTAATATGTTATATTTAATTAGTATATGTAAATCTATTTTTTCTTATCTTTAATTTAAGAAAATTAATATTTATTGATAATATCATTTTAATAGGAATTATCTATAAAGGTATTCTAAAAATTGGTTGTATTTTCAGAAATTATTTTATTAAAATTTTATGGCATCTCGTCGTCTTCCCACAAATATGTCTTTGTTGTGACTTCAAGACAAACATGTTACTAAAGACATATGGGAAGGTAATGAAAGACTATTGAGACCCCGAAGACATGCAAGTTGGGTACTAAAGCATGAGGATATACTTGACCAACGAGTTAAACAGTTAATTGATCATTCTGGTTTTGGACATTTGTTAAAATTTAAGCACATTGACTTCAATCACGTACTACTTACAGCATTAGTGGAAAGGTGGAGAACAGAGACTCATACCTTTCACTTTCCTCTCGGTGAAACAACTGTTACTTTGGAAGATGTGGAATTGATATTGGGTTTACCTATTGATGGACAGGTTGTCACCGGGATTACTAGTGGTGATTTAGTATCTTTCTGTGAGCAGTTGCTTGGATTTATACCACCCTCAACAGCGGGAAAAGGAAATTCAATTAAGTTGTCTTGGCTTAACAACACTTTTCAGGAACTGCCACATAATGCAACCGATGATGTTATTGCTCAACTTGCTCGAGCCCACATATTAACACTTATATTGATGCCTGATTCTACAGATAGTAATGTACATTTAATGTATCTATTATTGTTGACTGACCTGAACAACGTTAGGAATTATAGTTGGGGGTCAGCTGTATTGGCTTCTCTGTATCATGCGTTCGATCACAGAATAGACTTTAATCAAGATAATATTGGAGGTTGCACACTGCTTTTGCAGTGTTGGGCATGGGAACGCCTAACATGCATTTCTCCATAACTTCAACCATTAACCGATGAAGAAGTTCAACAAGGGGTTGCTTTCCCACTCGAGAAAAGGTATGTTATTTTTGTATTAATTTTCTAGATAAGAAAACAAAGTTCTTAATATTCCTTTGCTTAGATTAGGTGGACTCGGAGGATGCATAGGACGCACATAGGAGGAACCACTGTTTCAGAAATATGAGCAATTTTTGATGGCATTTAAGCTAAACAGGTTGTGACCAATATATAAACTAAGATATCATTTTAACTGAAAATTTCATATTAGTGATGTTTCAAACATTTATTTACAGTTTCTTTGGACTCCATATCGAGTGGATTATGTTAGGCGCTTGATCATTACTGAGGTTTCCCCAACTGCACGGGCTGTAGTTCCTCTCATATGTTTTGCAACGGTTGAATTTCATCAAGTTGATAGGGTTATGCGTCAATTTGGATTTCGACAGAGTATTCCAAGTGACCCATTGAACCTTGATCAACTTCACAAAGAAGATATGAGAGGACGAACTGATCGATATTGGCCACAATATCGTGCCTCATGGATAGCTATGTGGAATGACCGTCATAATCATCTAATTGACGGAAATCAGTTTAACGGAAATGGCCATTTGCATGACAACTCAACATACATGCAATGGTACATCAACCATATTATCCGCTACATCTCGCCTATACAGTCATCGTCCAATGACGATGTAAGTTCAATTACAAAATTATTTATTATTCTTCATTCACTCATCCAAAATTAACACATATTTTCAAAACAGTATGATATGCCACAAGAGACTATACAACCTCACTCTCAACATCATGTCGGGTCTTCTTCTCAAGTTCAATCGTTTCAACAACAATCTTTTCGTCCGCCAGGTGTTCAACCGACCCAGTTGTTCGAATATAGGGATCAATCTCACATGTCATTAGAATCATCATTCCATCAGCCACCTTTCAACTACTCAACATTTCCATTTCAACAACAATTTTTTGCTGGCCCATCAAATCCCTTTGCAACCTCTACCATGACCCCTCCATCTGCCTACAATCCAATGTCATCCATGCAATATTATCGACCAACAAGGCATTCACAAGTGTTCGCAAATCAGAGTGATGACAATGAAGTCGAAGGCACTGACGATGACATTCCACCTCCGCCCCCCTACCCTTCCATCCGAACAACAGTCACAAGGACGACCACGAAGACCACGAAGAAGACCACCATGTGGCACAGCTTCTCATAAATGACAACTTTTACTATATTTCTATTTTCTAATCATGTAATATCATTTTATAAGTATAGTTTAAACGCTATCCTTTTTATTTATAATTGTGTTAACTATAAACGTTACTTCACAAACATAATTTCAATTTTTTAAAAACAACAAAAATATTTTTAATTTTAATAATATTTAAAAAAATACTAAAGTTTTTACATTTATTACATAGCCTATTTTAAATCCAACTTAATTTTTGATAACTTTATTTTTTGTGAAAACAAAATTTAGTTTAATTTTTTTAATATTATTTTATCTATAAAAATACAAATATTCACAATATTATTATTCTTATTCACTTCATGTAAGTTTAAATAATTTTTAAATTATTATTATATACATTTTTTAATTTTAACAAATTAATTGTTTAAAAAAATCAACTAAACTTGTCAACACAGTTGGAAACTTCAATTCAAATAAAATACACCTAACTTGCTAATCGGGTAGGCAATTTTATTTAAACTGAAGTTGTCAATCCGATTGTCAACTTTAATTAAAAAACAAAAAGCAGTACAATTAATGAATTTAATTCATATTATCTATACTATTGGCAACTTTGAAAAAAAAAATGCTCATTTCTGCCCATTTAGGTAAATACCAAAAAAAATTGCACCATTTTGGTAAAAATTCCTAAATAATTCTTGATACCAGCACCTACACCTTACAGCATATACACCTCCCCTAACAAAGCATGAAACTGCAGTTCTCCAACACTATTACCAGCAAAACTAGCATATTATGCATAGAGATACGGACATTCACGCACAAAATGGCACCCCGGACTTCCAACACCCTTTCAAACCCATCAAACCGTGCTATACCCTACCCATTACATCTAGCACTTGATACACTGCATTGGGGTGCAAAAAGATGTGTTGGGGTGTGTAAGGGAAAGGATCAAAGGTTGCCAGTTTAATTAGAACTTTATATTATTTAAACTTGGTTATTTTTTCTACAAAATTATATTGACCAATCCAATCATTGAATATAGTAGATATTATCTAAAACTTAAAATGTAAGTATCGGAGAAGTTCAGTTAGAAAAAGTTACAGAGAACGGTAGATGTTTCCATTTATTTGAAAAGTATGGTATACAAATATATCAAGAATTCCTCATGGAGTGCAAAAGGTCTTTAATGTTTTTAATACAAAAGGGATTTTGTGAGAATTACACCCTATAGGAAGTAATTTATTTTGAGGAAGATTGATTTTATTTACTCCAGTATCAATGGGCCCCATCACTGCAAATGTACGCAAAAACAAGCAGTGACCAAGTAAATATGTATATATTGAAGCACCTAAAGGAGTTGAATAGATACGATCAGCTTCAGTTTCAACATAAATGGCATTGGGCCACGAATTGAATCATCGTTAGTTTGTGTAGGTTGATTTTCTTCAAAAAGTTTATCATTTTCCTTTGTTTCTTGTGAGGCTCCTCCTGGTAGTGTATATACTGCCAGCCCTGTCTTGTCATCATCAAGAATAGCAAACTGATTTTCATTGAGACCAATAAATGCTGGATCACGACCTGTAGACAATTACTAGAATTATTTATAGCAACAATGCATGGTCAAACTCGGGAAGAAAGAGAAAATAAAACGTATGCCATGCATATAAATAATACCTTTCACTGTGAGGCTTTTACTACTTGATGTCATTGCATCAGTATTTTCCCGGTAAAGTACGACTTCATTTGTAGTACCACTAAATTCATAAACCGCAAGAAATAGGTGTTGTTTTTTACTGTAAATCAAATATTTTGCTTGATACTCCACACTCCGGGGAATCTATACAAAGTTGCTGAACATTAGAAGGTTGAATGTTGTTTTCTCTTGTAAAATAAAAATAGTTATAACTTGTCAATTGTCGACAGCTGCATGTGCTTTTATTTCAAAATTTCGAATAACAATTTTAGAAGATTTAGGTAGTTACAATCAAGATTTGATTATTCAAATGATCTCTTCTTATTTTTCCTTATTTTTCTCCTTATGATCCTTATATTTATTTTCTGATGAGAGAGGTTAAGATCTCCCCAAGCCAGTTTCCTCAATAACTCATGTAATTCTGATCAATCAGTAATACAAATGTCATTTTGTGCTAAAGTCAAATGGTATCAAAGCTTCCGTTCCGTTCCTATCTTCTCCCATAATGTCTTCCATGAATTCTGTCGGCAACAAAGTTGCATCATCATTAGTGGCCAATGCTCTTTTCTTCAGTTGTATTTAACAGATTATAATCCAACTTCTGAATGGAGAAGGGTGATTTCAAGCCTCAAATGGAGAAAACATGGAGTAGATGGGAAAGTCCCTTCCTTTCATTAAGGAACAATCAGAACACTTGTAGAAGTTCTTTTCAACTCAAATGTCTGTTAGTGCCAAAATGGGATTTCGTTTTCTACTGTTTTTCTTAGTGCAACAAAAAATTCTAAAACCCATGGATCATAGATGTTGGAGTTACTGACCACATGACAAATTGTTCTTAGCTATTATCCACATATTGTCCTTGCGCAAGTCATAATAGATAGCATTTCACTTATATAGAGTACTCGGATGATATCACTAATTGATGTGGAATTTCTAACTCATCCTCTCCGGATGATCTAATGATGAATTGTAAATGACCCAATTGGTCCAACAACAATTGATTGACTCTATCATTTTATAATTTAGTTTAAGCCTAATCAATCCCACAAAATCAGCTAGTAAAACGAGGATTCCTCCAATTTTATACATTATTTTGGGCTTATCATTAGTTAATATGGAGTCTAACATATTGCCAATAGAAAGGGTATAAGATAATGTACAAAACATCCTATTTCAAATTTTGTCACGGGAAAATTTACCCCCTTCCTTTAAGGCTTGTAAATTAAAAATTCACAAAAAACATAAATTCCAAAAGGTATACAAGTTTCTCTAAAGAGTTCTAGAATGGAAGGAATATGTCTTGGAAAAAATGATAGCCATAGAGAAGAAAACTTGGAAAAGCTGACGTAGTGTTAGAGTTCTTTTGCCATTAGCTACCAATTTAGATTGATCATTACAACATGAATGCATCTCCAGGTTTTGAATCACATGTTATTTAATGAACATCTCCCATGATGTTGTAGCTTTCAGTAAATTTTAACCAATAAGTGTTTTAAAGAGTGTATCCCTAACACTAGTCTTAATAAAAAAAGTATGCAGTCTTTAGAAATCTTGACAAAATGAAACAATTATCTAGAGCTTGGTATGAGGTTTGCCAAATTGTTAATAGGCCAGTGTAGGTTCATTTTGAAAGAAATCATACAACATAAAACAATCTTCTAGAGGAAGAATGGTTTGCTGGACAACCAAATTTGCAAGCCAGTTTGTTTCTCCTTCACAGCAAGTGGCACACCTTATCTTATGATTGTTTGGACCTAGTTTTGAACATAATCTCTAACGATCCCTTAATTTACTCCCTATCTTATCCTTATATTTACTTTATACTCAAGGAGATTAGGATCTCTCCTAGAAAACTCTACCAATACAACCCTCTAATGCAATTGTGGTCAATCAATAATAAGAAATATCATTTTCTTTCTCCTAAAATTTCGTCAATATTAAGCAAATGATAAATTCTATTGAAAAAAAGAAGACAATATTATATTTGTTTAACTTACTACTCTTTCTAGTCTCTACATTACTGAATTATAAAGCTTCTTGTAGATACTCTCAGATCCAGATAATATATTATATGCCATAAGATTAGATCCATCCACATAAAAAGCCCTGACAGGATAGTGAAGAACTCGATTCTCTTTATTGAAGAAACTTAGCTGCAAATGAAATGGCTGGTAATGCATAAAAGGTATCAGATGATTGAATAAAAATGTACTAGGAAAACAAACCAATCTCAAACTCAAATGTCAAAGGAATCTTGCCTGTATAACTGGAATGTCCTTCAAATGATGCTTGGTATCTAGAACAGTGATGAGAGGCAAGCGAGATATTGGAGCCATTTTTGTATTGCCTTCCATAGAATGCTATAAGAAAAATGTAGAAGTACAAAATATGGGTCAAGAGTAAGAAGATTATAAAATATTCTAAGGAGATTAAACTTAGGGCTATAAGGAAATTTGCTTCCATCCAAATTGGTGGTCAAGGATTAGAGTCACATCTAAGCCATTGCATCATTCATCCTTTTAAGTAAAAGAAAATACAAGAAAGAAATATACACTGTAAAGAAAAGCCTTCCTTGCAATGTCTAGTATTGTAAGATGATTGTGGCTGCAAGGAAGAGAGTAGACAATCAACAAGGGAATAGGATAATTATGAAGTGGAAATAATTACACGTACTGGATAACAAACTATAGGATAAAATAGTCAAAAGTAATGAGTACCAAAGCAATTTGAACATTTACAAACTCAAATTGCTTAATTTAAGATTAATCTCAGAAAATGTTTTCTCAAAATAAGTTTAAAACAATGACCTTAAATTATTATCACGCAGTAGATTATCTATGACCATTAGAATTGTAGCAGGAAAAAATCGACTGCACAACATCATCTCCATCTCATAATAACAATAGTATAAAAGCATTTTCAATATCTATATACTTAGACAGTATAGCTATATATCTAATGATGTCATCTTTAAAAAGCTTTGATTTCGCTATTCAAATCTCTTTCCCAACCAATCTCCCTCCTCTCCTCAATTTGCTCTCTTTCTATACATTTCATAATTCAACACTTCGCCCTTTAGGTCCCCCAGGTCACTTCATCCCCAACCTCATTGTCTACTACCTCTATAACAGTTTTTATGTCTTGTTCTTCACCATGTTCTCACCCTATTCCACATTTGTCTCCCTCCCTTTCTCATTCCAGTCCTTCTCCTCCTACAAGTGTCCATTAAGACAAATTCGAGATAAACACGGTATAGTAAAACCCTGTCTCCATCTCCTTTTATTACTCACTCATGGAACCTAAACCTATCAAACAGGTCATGCATCCTACTTGGCTAAAAGCTGCTAAAGCTTAACATATGCTGTACTTAGTAACAGTACTTGGTCAAATCACTCTACCATTGGCTGTGAGTGTTTCTGGATAAAAACCACGGTTGAGAATCAAATTATAATATTTTGATATGAATATCTCATTCAAGGGAAATAAAATATCCTCTAATCATGTCCAATGAATGCAATAAGCCCATATAATCATGCTTCTGTGGTGTATTCCAACACATAGTTTTACGCTCAATGCGCCTCTATTTTATCTCATGTAACTTGGTATATAATACCCTGTTTTTCTTTATATGAAATTTGTAAATTAGTTTGGAGTGTGGCACAACTATATGCATATATAAAGATCTAATGACTCTTTTAGCCCCACAAGGCCTTCATGGCCCTATGGTTGCTTATATTGGGCGAGTTCATGCAGCTCTCCATGAATGATCTCCTGCCACCAGCTACTTTTATCCCCCGAGGATGGGAGAATCAAAGTACTTTTTTCATGACTTTGGCTTTCTATGATGGATTGCCTCAGGAATATTCCGTCCTTTTTCCCATTCACATCTTTATGTTTCCTCCTTGTGTCCTCAGTTCTACCTACTTTCTTCATAACCTTACCTTACCTTACCTTACCTTAGGCCTTGTCAAATTAGCACCCAAATCATACAAATGTGTCTTATGAGGGTAAATTGATCACATTATTAATAGTATAGAATGATTTTTAAAATATTATTATGGGTAATTTTTTTTTAATTTATTCTGTTTACCTAAAGAAGATAGTTTATAAGTTTAGTGTCTATAGTTCTATATTTTGGATAATAGATTGAGTTTAAAAGGAAAATAATAAAAAAAATGTAAATTAGTATTGCAAAATATCAAATTGATGATCTTAAATAATAACGGTTTTTTTACAATCCTTATCTATGAGTAACTGGTAGCATTTTTTAACTTTATTTCAATTTTACTATTATAAGAAAATTATTAAATAAAAATTAATTTTAAAAAATATAATTAATTATTATATTAATTAAGTTATATATTATTATAAACTAAAAAATATTAATATCTAAAGTAATTTATATTATAAATAAAAAAGTTATGTACTAATTTTTAAATTAATATTTAATATTAACTATTAAGTTTTAAATATTTACAATATATATAATATTTTTATTAATAATATAAACTACTTTAGATATTAATATTTTTTTTTTAATTTATAATAGCATTTAACTTAATTAATATAATAATTAATTATTATTTATGATTTTATAGTATATGTCATTATAAAGTGAATAAAAAATGACTAAAGAGTAAATGTCGTCATATCCTTAATTTTTAATAGGTTTTGAATGTGTTTCTTTCTCACATTATATTTCTTTTATATCCATATGTTCCTTTTTTTTTCTGGTGTGTTTGTTCATTTTTGCTCCTTTTGATTGTTGGTAATGTTGTTCATGCACATCAGTTTTGTCATTGGTTGTCGGTGCTTACCAGCACATTGTTGCTGATTGCATTTGGTTCCCAAGTTCAATTGTTAACTCTCACACTACCATTGTTTTCAAGATGTTTCTCTCCATCGCCATTGTTATCCACTTCTTCCTTATTTTCTTTACTTTGATTTTTGTTGTTGTGGCTATTGGTATCCATTAGTATGATCACCTTTATTTTAAAATCTAACTCGATTTATTTCTTATTTTTATTTTTTATATACTTTATTTTGTTATATTATTTTTTACTAAGTTATATATATTGTTTGTTAATTTATATTTTCATATAATATTATTAAATTTGGGTAAATTATGATTATTAATTTAGGATTTAAAGTTTGTGTACCGATCAGTCCTCGGACACTAAGAACAGCTATTAATGGTGAGCCACTTGAGCTGGGTCCCATAAGTAGTATGGGCCAGAGCCACGTGGGCTAGGCCCCACGAACGGCATGGGCCAGTGTGTTGACTAGTTATCAGTATGTCGACCACCAGAGTAGGACGATGTGTCCTCGTCACAGAGTAGGACGATATGTCCTCGTCATAGAGTAGGACGATGTGTCCTCGGCAACAAAGTAGAATGATGTGACATCGGTTTTTGGTGTTTCGAACAGTTGAACTAGACCGTGTAAGGTGAGTTTCGAGAACAATACCAGTTACCAGTAAAACACCAAGAGGTAGGAGGAAACCTAAGTCACGAAGTACCCATGTGTGTGGCACAACTAGGCGCAGAGTCTTGGAAGTCATGAATACACGTCAAGGTTAGGGTTTCCAAGAGAAGTTGCATACATGGCACATGAATAGTTAGGGAACCTCTAGGACAAATGGCTCCAGAGATTAGGTGCACGAGTTGGTACCCAGGTGACCATTCTGTTAGAGGTTGCACTTCAGTAAGAGGGGCCTGACGCGCTAGATTACACTAAGACTGGGTAATAGCGGCGTAACGACATTCCTCCAGAAACCCTAAATGCGGGTAACGGTAACAGAAGAAACCCTAGACTATATAAAGGGCAGTAAAAAATCTCAGAAGGTACACAACTTTTGAGACTAGAACTGTTACACACATACACACCGTGTCTTTGTCCTAGTATTGACTTGAGCGTCGGAGTGCAAACGGCTTCTAAGGCGTCCCTTTGTCTTTGCAGGTACAGAGTGTTTCAATCCAATGAAGCATCAACCTAAAAAGGAAGAAGAGGGTGTGAAATTGTTGTTAGAGTCAACCGACAAAAGAGTCAATCAACAAGAACAGTTTAGAGTTTAAATAAAATAATAATAATAATAATTATTATTATTATTATTATAAATGAGAATTATCAACGGATATCAACCTATAACGACTGGCTAAGAGAATAGTTGTAAAAGTATTTTTTGCAGGAAACTATCATCAAACACATTTGTGTTCAACGATAATTTTTATCAAAAATTCTAAAATCAATGTTAGAATATACTTAGAATAGTTGTTAAAGATGATTTTTTCAATAGTATATAAAAAAAAATTACAAAATATAAAACTAAAAAAATAATAATTTATCACTTATTTTTTTCATAAATATCTTATATATTTTTTTAATTAAACATTTTTATTTTCTATTTTATTTTCATATATTTCTATCCTATCAATTTACTTTCATCATATTTATTTTTCTCATCTCTATCAAGAAAAACTATAGAAAAGACTAACTAAAAAATAGTAAGAGGAATTTATTAAAATTTACAATAAAAAAACATGATTACATAAATGTTTTAAATATAAAGTCATATATAGGGTAAGTGTTCATTTTATTTTGATAATCTTTAAAAAAAATTACATCTGGATATATAATATATATTATGAAAAAATTCTAATAATAATATATGTTAGAATTTAAAATTAAAAAGTAAAATAAATATTATGAAAATATTATTATATATTTTTTAAGTTTTGAAACAATGGGATAGTGATGAATTGGATGTAGATCCAAAGGAAAGAAAGCATATTGTGAGTGAGAGAGGCATGTGTTAGAAGGCCCCATGTCTCTCTGTCCTCCCAGCTACAATTATAGTTTGGGCCATATGCATCATTAAAGTACACTCTCTTCTTTTCTTTCCACTAATGGAATTCTCCACACCCTTCACAATGCATTCTAATAAAGGAATGTTACGTAACGTGGTGAAAATGACAAACCTCTCCATGTTCCTTTTCAGGATAAAGACACGCATATATTGCTTAAAGCTTAAAGCTTAAAGCAGAAACTGAAAAACAAAAATTCTAACTCTTGCTTTCATTAACAAGTTAACATAGAATAAATATATAGTTGGTAGAAGATGATACGAAGCACCGCAAGCTCTGGCTCCTCCCGAGGCATTGCTGCTATAGTCGGTGTGGGTCCCAAGCTAGGTCGTTCCATCGCCCGCAAGTTCGCTCACCATGGCTACACTGTTGCCATTCTCGCTCGCGATCTAGGCTCGTTCATATTATTATTATTATTATGGTTATATCATAAATATTCCATATATAAACTCTGGTATCATGTATAAACAGAATGGTGATGATGTATGTACAGGTAGATTGTCGAGAGTGGCGGAAGAAATAGCGAGGGAAGAGAAAGCACAGGTGTTTGCAATACGTATAGATTGTTCCGACTCCAAAAGCGTGAGGGATGCATTCGAAGGAGTTCACTCCCTCGGATTCGTGGAGGTTCTTGTCTATAATGCTAATTACCAACCCCTCTCTCCCAACCCCGTCTCCTTCCATCACATCCATCTCGACACTTTCCAAAATTCAGTAGCTGTTTCCGCCGTCGGTGCCTTCCACTGCGCTCAACAGGTTCTCTTCTCTTCCTTAGCCCTAACAAATTAGTTAGGTTTGTCCTATATACCAATGGTATTTAAGATTTTTGAGGAATGAATCAGGTGTTGAAGGGGATGGTGGAAAGAGGGAAGGGCACAATCCTTTTCACTGGGTGTTCTGCCTCAGTAAAGGCCATACCTGGATACTCCCAAATATGTAAATAACTAAGCATGAATTTGACTGTTAACACCAAATCCAGTTGTTTTAATAATTGAATGAATGAATAATGTTGGGACAGGCTGTGGGAAGTTCGCGTTGAGAGCACTAGCACAATGCTTGGCAAGGGAATTTCAACCTCAGGGAGTGCACATAGCACATGTAATCATTGACGGTGTTGTTGCCCCACCCAGGTTCGTTTTTGTTCTTCATCGGTCAATATATTCCGATTCAATTCCTACTTTTCCTATCTTTATGCATGCATAGGCGTCAACATAACAACCCTCCGCCCCAAAAAGGAAAAATCTATGCATGAATATATTAAATTGAATCAATGAATGCTACAAAGTTTATATAAGGTTTAATTAATCGCATGTTGTGGACGTGCATGTATAGTTATTGTCGGAGAAAATCAGGTTCAGTTGGGGATGAAAGCATAAGCAGTAGAGAGGATGAGGGCACAGTGGACCCAGATGCCGTGGCTCAAACATATTGGCACTTGCACATTCAGGACCGAACCGCTTGGACCCAAGAAATGGACCTGCGTTCCAACACTGCTACATTCTTCCAAGCTTCTTCCTCTGTACAACGAATTATTAAGTAGTTTGCGATCAATTTCCGTGAGATGTGCAGTTAAGTTTCTTCAATTTACCTCTCTTACCTTTCCCATTTTTAATGTTTCATTTTCTCCTAATTGTTCTTTAGGAGACATATATGATATTTCTTTGTAGCTTTAATAAGAGAAGCTTTTTGCTTTTGGCACTGTACTAAACTTTGATTATAATGATCATCAGGTAATCATTACTGTTATGTTTGTATGGTGAGATTTGTAATTAAAGGAAGGAAGAAATTAATTGATTATATATGTACGATTTACATATACAAATGATTTTGCTGCTGTCCAACCCAATGATTGTATTGAGAAAAGGGTGATGAAGGACTTAATTTGTCGATAATAATGGATCCAGTCGCAGTTGCAGCTGCAGCAGAAGGGGTGGAACATGGTATGGGCCCAGCATTGGAAAAGGGTGTTTAGAGTAATGAGATGAGAACAAGCTTGCATCGATAAAAGCACCGCTTCGTGTTCCTTCCTACGACACATAAACTCTGTTTTCACATTTTAGCTTCGAGGGGTCATACTTTCATACCCTTAAAGTAAAATACATTCACTATACAATCTAAAATATTAATATTTTAATTAAATTTATTTTATTTTTTTAACTTAAAATACAAACATATATTATTATATTATTAAAATAGTAATTAAGCGGGTGTAATTTTTTGGGGTTGGGTGTGAGAGTATAGTTTTTCTTTAGCTTAACATTAGTTGGAGTTTCGAAAATCTAAAATCTCTGTTATTGTACAACTTTTCATACTGTACACGTACTAGATAGAGAAACGTAAAATCTGCTTTTAAACTATTCTATGAATTTTTCTGCGGTATAAAAAAATAGTATATGAGAAGATTCTGAATTGTTCCACTTAAAAGTCAAGTGATTTATGAATATTTTGATTCGTTTTGTTTTAAGAACTCCAAAAAAAAATTACCCTCTTAGATTCCCCTATCAAGACAAGGTTAACGTACATTATGTATAGAAATGGTTGAAATTAGTTTTAGAAAAATGATTATTCATTCTTAAAATGGATAGAAAAGAGAAATATTTATGTTTTTTATTCTGACTGCCTTGATTTAGAAAGTGGAGGTAGGTGATATTGTTGAGTGGCATAAAAATGGAAAAATATGTTTTATCTTTCTTTGCTTATCTTTTTGTTGAATAGTTAGAGAAAAGAGAGGGAGAGAGAGACGTGCCAGTGGAGCGGTGCAGCGTCATAAATGTTGCATAGCATGCACCGCCAGCTGCATTTGTAAGTACTTCATCAATTAGATGACGTGAAGGACATAACCACCACACACCCAATATCATGATTGGTGTGTTTAGCAATTTAAAAAAATAATATATGAAAATAAATAAATAAATAAAATATATTTATGTAATATCAAAGATGGCTAATTTTATTTAACTTTTTAAGAAGGGTTAAAACGAAAAAAAATTTATTATAAAAAATTATTATTTTATTAAAGACAATCTATTGTAAATGAAAATAATTGATTGATTTTTTTAGGAAATGTAATTTTGTTCATTTCATTGGATACATATATCTTAATCGTATTAGTTTGACAAGGAAAAAAGTATTCTTACAAGTAAGTGTCTTGTAGTGGAACTTCTACTCTTTTTTTTTTTTTTTTTTTGAATTTGAGTTGTGACGTTGATAGTATTAAAAATTAAAAATATATGAATGAATAAACGAATCAGTGTTTGGATCTTTAAGTTCTCTCAAATAAATACTATTGCTAGAAAGTAATATTTGTTGGAATTAGTAAATTTTTCATGATTTTATTTTTTAAAAGTTATCAATAAATTAAAAGAAATGTATTTATAAATTATTTTTTTATCGTGTTAAAACATCATTTCTTAAATTCTTAAAAGTTTAAACTCGATCGTAAGTATAAACAAAACAACAAAAGCACCGTGAAGTATATTTAATAAAAGTGTGACATAAAAAATTTATAATGAAACTTTACAAAGTAAATACTAACGAATTTTGTGCTTTTATTTTTGCAGATAATAAATTAATAATAAATTATTTTTCGGTCCATTTTTCCTTTTCTTTTTACATTATAATAATAATAATAATAAATCATTGATAACTTATAAGAAAAATTATAGTTATGCATTATTTAAAACATAAGTATTCTTTAAAAAATTAAATCAAATATATATTTAATTTAATAATTAATAAAAATAATTAATTTGAATTAAACTATACTAACATTGTGACCATGTCACGTACATAAACTAGAACAATTTAGAAATTAGTTTTTTATTTACTTTATTTTCAGTGTAAAATTTTAAATAAATGTCTCTTTTAATACATGTATATTATTTTTGGATCCAAAATATGAACTAATATATAAATACTTATTGTAATTTATATTTTTTAAAATATTTATAATTTAAAAATTGTACTATAACTTTAATATTGTTACGAGTTATTATTGACCAAAGTATACAAGTCATTATTACTTGTGTTAATAAATTATATTAAAAATATATTTAAATTTAGTCATTGTATTAAATCTAATTTAGGATATACTAATTAGTAAGTCAATTTCAGATTTTTCTTTGATTTTTCATAGATTCATTTATTTTGGTTTCTCTTTTACATGCTCACTCAAAATCCTGAAAGCCTTTCTATATTAGAAGCCAGTGCTAGATAGTTATCGATGCATTCAGTGGCTTTAATTTGTTTACAAGGTCATGTTCGGCCACCTGTGGATACAATGAAAGCTTCTGGAAAGCTAATAGGCTTGTCCAAGAATACTTTCATAACTTCAATTTTTCATTCTCATTTACATACTGACTCGAGAAACCCTTCACATTTTTACTTTTAAACAATCACTAAAACATGTTTTAGTAACAGAGAATAAGTTACGTCGCATCTTATTTCTATCAATGTTTAGAACTTTAAAATAATTTACTTAATGACATTCTTTTCTTGTTTTGAATAAATATGAAAACATTACTTAATTATGAACATGTTGTATCAATTTTTTTAAAATATTACTTAATTATTATCAAACTAATCATGAATAAAAGAACCATCAAATATAAAACCAATACTTTCCATACTCTCCCGACCAACAAAATATTTTTCACACAACCAAGAATCAAACTTACGCACCCACCTATTTGCCAAATGAATCCAGTTTTGTTGATTGATATTTGAATTATATGGATGAAAGTTTTAAGAGAATATATAGTAACTGACACTACTTACAAGTATCCAAAAGCATATTAGGAACATAATTTATTTCACATGATTGTATATCAGTTCAGCAACTATGATGAAGTATCTGTACATCCTAAAAATCCTAACCCAAACCCCACGTTTCAGAAAAAAAAAAAAAAATGCTTAAATTCCATCCACTGTGATGTGAATTAAAAACTGGGGAGCCCAGACCATGCCACTGTTAACAGGCAAAATCAAACTGGTTTAAGTCCGAGTCTTCCAAATGAAAAATAGATCACATCATATACCGTACTTTCTCCCTCCATAATTCTTCAATTCGAAGTCGTATAGGTTTGTCTGGGCACGACGATTATCGTTGAATACCAGGTGTTGCGACCTAGTTGTGAATTCATCAACACTAGGCCGGGAAGGTGGAATTAGACCTCTGTTGTGATAAAAGAATTCGCTTGGCACGTTCCTGCTTTGAGAATTTACATGATACCGGTATGCACTTTGTGGATAACTATCATATAATGGATAAACTGGAACTTGGTAACGGTCAAATTCATCAGAATGATGGCTTCCCCTAGTATATCTGGACGCTCTTGATGATGCATTCTCCTTCCGTGTTTCTTGAGTTGATGAAGTGGCCTCTCGAGGTTGAAAGTTATTTGCTTTTCTGGAGCCATCTTGGTGCCTGACCTTATCTACGCAGGATCTTCCTGATTTTGACCGTTTTTTATTGTGGATTTCATGCGGCCGTTTTGAATCTAATAATTGCAAGAGTTGGGTGACAAGTAGCCACCAATACTGTGAAAACCTATAGGATAGTGCAACAAACCCGTCTGCTGAAATTCAAAATTACCTTTAGATTCATTCGCAAAACAGCTTCTCTTTTTGTTCTTCAATGCTCTCTTAGATCTCGCTGCTGCACCGCGTTTGTGCTTCTCATGAAGTACTTCGATTCTATCAGCTTCACTTTTCCATCTCTATACCATGAAGAATAATGAAAGTAACAAACTGTAACTTGGAAGAGATAACATTGATAAAGGCTTGCACACACTGATACCTGTCTGTAAGTTTTCTGTTTGTAGAGATTCCGTCCCTTTACGAGCAAAGGGGAAAGTGGAGGCAATTTCTTAACCCCAGTACTCCACAACACCTCCACCTGCAAGACATAGAAGAAGAATTTGAACTTTATTAATTTGAAGAGTGGCTAGTAAATTTGTTAGGTATAACATGCAACTACAAAACCAATTATGTTATTTTTTATTTACGTTTCTCCATTCTCAACTACAAGAAATTGGCAATTGACTAATAAAACAATTGTACCAACGCTAATGCAAGATTAAATATAAAAGCAAAGTGAAATTCTCAAGACAAAATTTGAGAGAGAAACCAGAACTCTACTTTACTAACCAAGATAGCCATTGCACTGCTCCGTTTTACAAGAGCATATATCATCCAGTAACGGGTGTCCATATAAAAGACCAAAGTGTAATACAGAACTCTTTTTCATGCATCCAACTAATTGCAGCAAACCTTAGACTCACAGTGAAGGTATGCTGTTGTTTAGCTGCACCATAGCTCTCCTTCACAACCCTGCCAGCAACAGTTCTGTTTCCTAGAATTTTTCCATGCCTAGTCACCTTACTAAACCTAGCAAAACGTAAAACTAAGTTGTAAAGAAACAATTCAGGGATAGGAAGAAATCATTGATTAAAAATAACCAGAAAAACTAATTACTTTTCATAAACCTTCTGCCTGAACAGTACAACATCTCCCGTGCAGACATCACCTGAGGAAAGCAAGAAAACAAGTATTTATTCAGAGAACGATAAAAGTAAGGCAAATGATAGCAAAAAAGGTAAAAATAATTTACCAGTACAATTAATGGTAAAGGATGATTTTGGGTAGAGCGTGTATCCACTTCCATATTTTAACCTGATATATTAAAATGTTTTAAGTACAGCAACTCAAAACCAAAACTAAAAAGCCTTATCTTCTCCGGAAAGAAAGAATCATTGTATTACTGGATATGGCAAAATAATTTCTTCGGTTGAAACAAACTCAAGCAAAACTCATTGACACGAAAAAATTTCTTTCTCAGAAAAATGAGAAAATAAAGACAACTACAAACGATTATTAGGTTTGTAATTTCATACAAAACTTCCGTGCCTTGAAGTTGCTTCTAACTCAATAGTCAAATAGGCTTCTCGAATTGGAAACCCTTACCTCCAATGCTCCCTTATCCTGGCAACACAAACATCTCTATTTCCCGCGATCCTCAGGCCATGATTCCGTAGATACGCTTTGCATTCCTTTAGTTTCAAAGATTCAATATCCTTTCCTTCTGGCAAAATCAACCATTAAACGTAGAATTCAATGGTACTGATCAAACACGCCATTAATAAATTCGTTACCATTAGTAAAATTAAAACCTCGAAGTAGGGTGACGACTTTGTCGGAGAGAGAGGAATCATCAACGTCATTGTCATCGGATTCGGATTCGGATTCGGATTCGGACGCTTCATCGCAATCGCTATCTTCGTAATCGCTATCTTCGCAATCGCTTCCTTCGCTATGGCTTTCTTCGCCTTCTTCTTCTTCAGAAGAAGAAGAGGAAACCATGACAGTGTTTTTGCCTCTCGTCGAATCCATTTCCTTAAACTGTAATAGCATTCAGGACAGGCCCGAAGGAGTTGGGACAAAAAGAAATAAAGGTACGAAAATTGAATGAAAAGAAACAAAACGCGGGCCTGGGCCTGGGCTCCATTGTGATTGTTTTCACCAATGGCCGACACTGGCCGAATTTCGAACTTTCTTAAGGACAGATTTTTTATTCTAAGTTTTAAAAAAATAATCTTAATATATTTTAAAATATATATTTTGAATTTTGGAGAAAAATAAGTGAAATGATATTTTCAAAAAATATACATGATCATTATAACATATAAACACGTGTTCCGTAAAAAAAACAATTTTCATAGCAAAAATACGAGTAAATGGTTTATACTTAATAGTGTCAATAGGAACTAATAGGAACTAGATTCAACATGAATCCATTAAATATGAAACCATTAAATTATTTGTAATGAGTAAGGTTTTTAAGGAGGGTGTCTAAAGTGGTATCGTCCAACAACTCCATTCGCAGCAGCCGCATAATATATATTTATAATTTTAAAATACATTTTATTTAAGCAACTATTTGGATTTTTTTACTATTATAAATTATATTCTCTCTAAATATAGGTTTTGTACGGATAGGGAACATTTCGATCTTCTTAAGAATTCTTGATATTGAGATCGCTTGAATTTTGGTCTTTGATCTTGATGGAGGACTATGTATCTACAAAAGTACTCCGATATTTAAATCAATATTCGAAATATAGTAGTTGAGAGTAATAAATAAGGTTGAATGTATACATTTATCTTGATTGGAGTGCATATTTATAGATCGTAGTGAGCCTCTGACATTGGACCTAGATTAGCATGAGTCGTTAGGCTAATGTCGATGTTATGGTAGCATTTTGTACCATGATTATGTTAATCATGTATTAAGATATGCCAATTTGTTTTTCAATGGTTGGTTTCAGTCATGTCACTTGTGGGGTATTCAATCATAGGTATCTACGATACATTGCCCCCCTCCCCCAGACTTGTAAAACCCTTGCTTTTTAGACTCAAATTAGTCTAGAAGCTTTGTCTTTTTGGTGGGGCTTTTACATTTTGGATTTCGTGAAGGTATATTTTCAATCATTTGATTGGACAAGATCTAAGGATTTAGAGGTAGCGACGCTTGAGTTCTCGTCCCTCTTTGCATTTTATAATTAGGGGTTTCGCCATGGGGGACTACTTTGCTTTCTTATGTATATCGAATAGTGGCTAGGTGTCAAGAATTCCCCTTCCCTTCAAGTTGGTAATGTCTCTTTCTTCGAACTCTTCGGCATTTTCGGGTGGGTGGTCCTTAGCAGAGTTTGGGAGTCCTCGATGGCTAAGAAGAGTGGCATTTCAGAGACAGGGTCGTGTCGGGTGAACCCCCTGACTAGGCTAGGCAATTGGCTAAGGAACAAGTCGAGAGCAATTTGTCGTTGCAATTGGGCTATGAGTGGGTTGACAAGAAGGTGAGCGAGCACTTTTCTCGATATAGGTGATCGTCTTTAGTTAGGGTTTAGGATTTAGGTTGTTTGTGATGGGTGTGCCTATGTTGAGTCCTGACGCGAAAGTTGGTATCGTCTCGGCTGACAAATGTTATGCAACTGACAATGTGTGTCACAACAATAATCATTCTTTTATAAGTGAACAAGTCCGGACTTCTTGTTTGTTACTCTTGTAAGAAATTATGTAAATTAATTTCTATAATGTGGCTCACATGAGATTGAGTTTGGACTTTGGGCCCGTACGTGATTTAATAATAATAATAGAATTAAAGGCCCATTGGTTAAGGTGAGAAATATATATCTGATGATACCTAATGAAAACCTACATCTGATGGAGATTGGGAACTAAGAGCAAAAGGTTCTGTCTCTGCAAATAATAGTTGTCTCACTATTAATCATTAAGAAAGTGTGTGACAAGAACGAGATTGCTAAGAGATAGATTGGGACAAAGGAGATAAAGTAACTATTCAAGTAGAATCACTCATGGATCAAGTAAGTGTCTATTCCTTCTTGATTGTATGAATATGTGTGAGAATCATGATGTGATAAGATCTGTATGTGAACATAAATGTATGCGTTCATTATTCATGTTTATTTTTTTACATGTGGTATCAGAGCCTCGTTGCTCATTTTGTGATTCTCCATTAATGTTTTTCTATAATTTCAAGAACCCTAATTCTGTTTCCAATTTTAAAATATTCCCAATTCAAGAACCCTAATTTTAAAATTAGGTTTATAGATAAAGGTTCCATTCCTCAAATTACATAACTCTAATTATCCTGCACCTAACACTATTAATGGCGTTACCATCCTGTGCACGCACGAACCCATTATCGAAAATGCAAGCCACCGCTGCGTTTTCCCCGCCGCCGCTCGTTTATCTCCGTCACTGGTAATGCCTACTGCGATGGTGTGGTTGGCCGCGACCTGGTTCGACATCAAGGATCGAGATCGAACCCTAGGGCACAACAGTTCGTGGTTGGAGCGGTGGTTATTGCGCCCTTAGGCGGTGCGGTGACGTGGCGGGGCGCGGATGAGCAGGTGACCCAGGCCACATGCAGGGAGACCGTGGTGGGGAGCCATTCGGAAAGAAAGGCATGAGGAAGATGATGATGTGGTTATTCAATTCCTGATGATAGAATTATATTATAATATAAATTAATGGAATGCATGTATGAATTGTTAAACTTGTGCCCCACACTATGATACCTGCTCACTGTTTGATGCTGAGAGATAAAATCACTTGTTATTTTATTCAAACAGAGACTTGGCTTTAAATAGCCTTTACAAATGAAAAGAGATGTTATAACTAACCGAAAAATCAGGACCTGAATAATAGGTCTCTTTATTAACTAAAGAGAGAAGAAGTAACAGCTATTAAAACTAATTTTCCTAAAGGATAGGTAGGTCCATCAAGAATAAGTCCATCAATCCCTCCTTTAAGCTGAATACTGTAAGTAAATTAGCTTACTTCTATTGCAGACATTAGTCCCAGCATCTCTTGTAGTTTGATAAATTGTTCTTTCTTCAATGGTTTTGTCATAATATCTGCAATTTGATTATGGGTATTACAGTACTTCAACTTCACAGTTCCTTCATTCATCAAGTCCCTCAAAAAATGAAACTTCACATCTATGTGTTTACTCTTGCCATGGAACACAGAGTGCTTTGACAACTGTATTGTTGAACTGTTATCACAATACATTATGTTGCCTTCTTCTCCTTTATGTCCGAGTTTTTCAAGTAACCTCGTAAGCCAAATGTATTGACATGCACAAGAAGCCGCGGCAATAAACTCGGCTTCAGTGGTAGATAATGTAACCACAGACTGCATCTTTGATGCCCAAGAAACTGCACCTCCTGCAAGAAGAAATACAGAACCAGAGGCACTTTTCCTGTCATTAAGATCTCCTGCAAAGTCGCTATCCGTGTATGCCACCAATTCTGTAATGCTTTCTCCATTGTAAAGAATTCCCATTTCAATTGTGCCATTGATGTATCTTAATATCCCTTTTGCTGAACACCAATGTTCTTCAGTTGGAGATGACATATATTTGCTAATCAAACTCACTCCAAACATAATGTCTGGTCTTGTTGCTGTCAAGTACATCAAGCTTCCAACAACTTGCTTAAACATGGTTGAGTCAATCTTGGTTCCCTTCTCATCCTTGGAAAGCCTTGTACCTAGCACAATAGGATTTCCAACTGGTTTGCTATCAGACATGCCAAACCTTGCTAGTACTTCCTTCGCATATTTTCTTTGACACATAAATATTCCCTTAGAATTATGTATAATTTCCATGCCAATAAAATAGCTCATCTTTCCCAAATCAGACATGTCAAATTCATGCATCATTGACATCTTAAATTCCTCACAAATACTTTTGTTATTCCCAGTATAAATCAAATCATCAACGTAAAGACTGACAATTAGGATTTTACCTCCCTCCTTTTCTTTTGTAAAGAGCGTATGTTCAAAAGCACACCTTTCAAAACACTCTCGAACGAAGTAGGATTCTATGCAGCTATACCATGCTCGCGGAGCCTGTTTCAGTCCGTATAGAGCTTTATTTAGCTTATATACCTTTTCTTCTTCTCCCTTCTTCTCAAAGCCAGTAGGTTGTTGTACATACACCTCTTCCTTAAGTTCTCCTTGAAGGAATGCACTATTGACATCTAACTGGTATACTTCCCACCTGTTTTGAGCTGCAGTTGCTAGAATAAGTCTTATTGTATCAAGATGAGCCACCGGAGCAAACACTTCTGTGTAGTCAACCCCATACTGTTGCGCATATCCTTTGGCCACCAACCTAGCTTTGTGCTTCTCTACGTTACCATGCTCATTAAGTTTGGTTTTAAAAACCCTTTTAACTCCAATAGCTTTGGCTCTGCTCGGCAAGATTGTGAGTCTCCATGTGCCATTTTTCTCTATTGAATCAATCTCTTTAGCCATCGCATCTCTCCATTTTTTTTCTTTCACAGCTTCATTGTATGTGACTGGATCTTCTTCTGTTATCATCATCATTGCCTCTTCTTCCTCCTTTGAAAGTCCTTCTCCGGTTGTGTATTCTGACATCCATGCAGGAGCTCTTCGACGTCTTCCTTTAGGTGAGTTTGGTTCGCTTCCACCTGATGAGGTTGTGGAGGAATTTCCTCCAGTTTGCGAGATTGTGTTACTTGTATTGTTAGAATCAGAGTCTTCTTCTAAATCTAACTCTTTGTTAGCATCTGAATTTTTATCTTCCCAGTCCAGTACATTTGATTGCACTTCTCCTTTGCTTTGTTCCCACTTCCAACATGCATTTTCTTCAAATTTTACATCTCTGCTGATTGTTATTTTCTTGGTAATAGGATCAAAGAGTTTGTATGCTTTGGACTTCTTGCTCACACCAAGAAAAATGTGTGCTTTACTTTTGTCATCTAGCTTTATTCTTTTCTGATCTGGAACATGTACATGAGCAAGACATCCGAATACTCGGAAGTGATCCACTCTTGGTTTGTAACCAGTCCATGCTTCTTATGGAGTCATGTTTTCAAGAGCTGTTGTTGGACATCTATTGAGAATGTGAATCGACCAATTCGCTGCTTCAGCCCAGAATTCCTTTGGTATTTGTTTCTTAGACAACATGGAGCGCACCATATTCATGATCGTCCAGTTCTTCCGCTCAGCAACACCATTTTGTTGGGGAGTATATGTTGTCGTTAGTTGTCGAGTGATCCCATGAGTGCTGCAAAAGTCTGTAAACTCCTTTAAGTTATACTCACCTCCTCTATCCGTTCTCAAACACTTGATGCTTGTTCCAGCTTCCTTTTCAGCCCATGTTTTGAATTCTTTAAAAAACTCCAATGCTTCTGATTTGTGATTCAAGAAATATATCTAAGTTTTACGTGTAAAGTCATCAATAAAACTTAAAATATACCTCTTATTGTTGTTGGAAATTGTGCTAATAGGACCACAAATGTCTGAGTGAACAAGCTGCAATTTGTGTGTTGCTCTCCAGAGATTTCTTTTAGGAATGGGATCTCGGTGCTGCTTCCCGACGAGACAATGTGTGCACAGCTTCTGTGGAGTTTTCACAGTAGGCAGCCCTTCAACCATTCCTTGATATACAAGAGTTCCGAGTCCCTTGTAGTTGAGATGTCCAAACCGTGAATGCCATAGTCGTGATTCATCATCAGCTTCAGCTTCAATTTGCATACATTTAGGTAGATTTGACACCATCTTCGCCAAGAGATAGAACATTCTATTTCCACTCATATCTGAATGCATGATTAGTCCTCTACTAGGATGAAACACCTTGCAGGTGCCATTCTTGATCAATATAGTGAGCCCCTTTTCTTGTAACTGCCCAATACTTAACAAATTATTCTTTAGTTCAGGAATATAATAAACATTGGTAATTACCTGAACGATGTCATTTACACATAACCGCACACTTCCTATTCCCATTACTGCAATACGACTGTCATTTCCCAATTTCACTGTTTGCTTGAAGTCCTCATTCAATTCTGTAAACCACTCCTTATTTCCACTCATGTGGTTGCTACATCCAGAGTCCAAGAACCATATTTCTTCTCTTGTTGCTTTCTTTTCTTCAACGTATGCCATGAGTAACAACTCATCTTCATTCTCTAATTCAGCAAAGTTGGCACTTATTTCCCAGTCTGGACATTCATACCGGAAGTGTCCCTTTTTGTGACACTTGAAGCACTCTATTGTAAGGACCTGTAAAATTGAATTGGAATAAAAGTGGTATATTTAAATAATTTCAGAAGATGTTATTATTTAAAATACAAAGAGCTGGTAAATGAAGTTTCGTAGTAGTCGGGCCTCGGACGTCGCCCAAGATCTGGGGTCAGCTGGTAGAGGTCGGTCGGCTGACATGTAGATCAAGAAGAGTAAAGGAGGAAATGTGTAGCTAAGAAGTCTCCTACGAGATCGCCGTTAGTGAAGACGGAGGCGATCTCCGACTCCTCTGGCACATAATCGCCTGTCGCCTAGAGGAGACATGAGCGCCAATCGCCTAGAGTGTACGTGATCGGCGGGAATGCACGTAGTATGTGGTCAAGATACTGAATCAACCAGAGTGGGTTCCAACAACCACGCGTATCAAGGTGTGGGTTAAGCCTTAGATACGCTGTGCATGCGAAGCTCTACGCTTGAGCAAAAGAGATCACCCTTAGTGTTGCATGCAGGGCGCGAGAGGCATGCAGGCATCGCGCGGGCGCGAGAGGCATGCAGGCATCGCGCGGGCGCGAGAGGCATGCAGGCATCGCGCGGGCGTGAGGGGCATGCAGGCATCGCGCGGGCGCGAGAGGCATGCAGGCATCGCGCGGGCGCGAGGGGCATGCAGGCATCGCGCGGGCGCGAGGAACGCGGGCATTGCCAGGACGCGATGCATGTGGACGTGGCCAAGGCGCGAGAGTTATGAGGGCGTCGCCAGGGAAGACATCGGTTGTCTCCCAGAGGAAGACATCGGTCGTTCGCCAGGAAGAGGTCATCGGTGGTAGTCTTCGCGCGGGGTCATCGGTGGTAGTCTTCGCGCAAGGTCATCGGTGGTAGTCTTCGCGCGAGGTCATCGGTAGTGGTCTTCGCGCGGGGTCATCGGTGGTAGTCTTCGCGCGGGGTCATCGGTGGTAGTCTTCGCGCGAGGTCATCGGTGGTAGTCTTCGCGCGAGAGGTCATCGGTGGATCGTCTTCGCGCGAGAGGTCATCAGTGGTTTCTCTTCGAGCTGGTAGTGATCGGCGAAAGGTCATCGCGCGACGTTGAGTTACACCCAGAGAACGTGGGCCCCAGACTCCCAGCAAGAGATGTTCTGCACGCGCGCCACGTAGACAAAAGAGTGGTTCAGAATAGTGACCTCAGAGCGTAGCCTGCGCAGAGGCACGCTTAGTAGTACTGTTCAGGGAAGCGTACACGCAAACTCCCTGCAGAGTGGGTGGTGGCAGCGGTTTTTGTGGAGAAGTCAGCTTAAGATGCAAAAACCCATTTCTGAGGGAGAAGGAAAGAAACGTTGCTGTGGTTCCAGAGCTAAAGGGTGCGTTTATCTCCCTTCTCCTCCATTCTCTCCTTCGCGCTGCGGTTCTAGTACCTTCACACGAGAGTACGACGAGCGACGGCCACCATTGGAGCACTTGGGTGGTTCTCTGCAAGCTCTTCAAAACCAGACACAAGAACAGAGTCAAGGCGTTCTTCAAGCTTCGTTGGATTTCGGAACTCCTGGTGTTTGCGCAAGTCCAGGTAAGGGAAGCTAGCCTTCATCTTTAATACGAACCATCGTTTAGCCTTTTCTGAAGGGTGGGCGACGTGGTCGCCGTCTTCGCTTTCGTCTTCATGAAATGCTTTGTGTTATGTGTTTGGGCGACGTGGTCGCCGGTTTTAAACATAGTCTTTGAAAACGCTCTGTGGTTGAACTAGATCGCCGGTTTTGGCGCTGTTTTACGAAATCTCTATTTTTGATGTTATTTTGAAACTACTTGAGATTTACATGAGATATTCGAAGATCTGAAGCTTTGAAATGTTTGTGGATGTGATTTGAATCATTTACTTGAATGGTAGGATGTGTTTGAATGCTGTGAATGTGGGATCGAGGCATAGTATTTTCAGGAAAGGAAATACCGTGTAAGATCTGTATAGGCGTATTGACTAGGGGCTTGTCTAGAAGGAGATATCCTGACTCTGCTGAGATAATGAAATCACGTAGATGAAGTTATTCAGTTGGTGAGAGTCGAAGGAGGTTCGTATGAATGGGCGAGTTGTTCAAATGGGAACGAGCTCGGCCTGTTATACGAATTAACCTTGTCATACCGAGAGAATGGTAACAATGAGATGGTATATGCGCATGCTGTGTGGATTCACAGTGGTAGGTATGACAGGTGCAAATCTCTGGGCCTGAGTCAACACACGAGTCAAATTGGAAGTAGTGTCATGTGTCTATGCATGGTGGGTCAGTGGAAAGTCTGACATGTGAAATGAGAAACTGGAATATTGATAGACACTTGATGCTGTATTGTGAAATGGAATGACTATGGGTGAATGTTGTGAAATGTGATTTTGGGCGATCAGCTGAATGCTATGAGCAGCTCTACGTTTTACATGGATAATCTTGAAACTTGTTTTACCTTAATTTTAATGTTCCTATTTAAACTCTCTTTAAAATGTCTAGCTTACCCTGTGGTGTTTCTTTGGTGTTGTGCTTGGTTCTCTTTAAAAACTGTGATGATCGTGTAATTGTTACACGGGAGCAGATGATCTTCCAGGAAGGAGAGCTCCTTAGTGAGTGGTCGCCGAGGGAGAGATCGCCGGTTTCTACCTCTCGGGGGTGATCGCCGGTTTTCGTGTCCTGATAGAAGATCGCCCGTTTTGAGGTCTTCTGTTAGAGATCGCCGTTTTAAAGTTGGAGATCGCCGTTTTCTTTTGAGACCGCCTGTCTTACTGCATTTCTTTTATTTTCGTAAAATCTTGCAAACATTTGATTTGGTTATGTATTAAACTCCCTAAGAGGAGTAACTTCATTTCTGATATATATATCAATACATTTTATTTTGCACTCTTCAATATTATTTGGTTACACTTAATTTCAATTATACATGTATGTATGTATTATTTTGGTGGGATGTTACATTAATGGTATCAGAGCAGTTCGTCCTTAGGATGACCTGAGGGCTGTGGATCCATTGTGTTTCTTCTGCTCATAAAAGTTATTTGAGTTTTTAAATAACAACTATAGTGAAAGGTTTTCAAACGTTTTGTATTGAAAAGTTTGTGTGTGCTTCTGTGCTTTAGTGAATGTATGCTCAAATTGAAAATCTTGGTATCAAGAATGAGAAGATCCTGATAAAGGAATGAGGGTGCACACTCATAACTGGATCAAGATAATTCTTAATCTTAATTCCAAAGGTTTGATATTTAGCCTACATTGAATTCTGGTGTGATTTTCGAGTGTTCTTGAATTTGACTGAGGTGGTAGTTTGGACTGATGTTTGCACACCAGTAACTGTTCTGGTGTTTTGTGTGAAGTTATAAGTGTTGTGATTCTGTGGATGAGCTCAAATTCTTAATGATTTTGAGATGCTGACCTTTGTAAGGTCTAGCTGTTACCCCCTTGAATGAATTGATCTCTTATCGATCTCATTCTTTTAGTTGTAGGGAAATATAGGAATCTTATAGTTTCAAAATCTGAAAACGAAGGAGATGGCACGTAGACCTTCTACCCCTCCCCAACCTTCTTCAGAGATGGGTTAGATCGCCAGGGCCATGGAGGTGATGGCAACTGCCATCCAACAGCAGAATACGGTAATGGTCCAAATTCATCAGACTGTAATGAATCATTTAGAAACTGCTGGATCGGCTGCAACAGCTTTCCATGTCAATCAGCCTCGGGAGCAGATGTGGATGACCGAGTTCATGAGGCACAACCCAACCCAGTTCCGTGGGAACGTTTCTCCGAACCAACCAGATCAGGGGATCAGAGAGTTCCATGCCTTAGTGGAGAAGGCAAAGAGGGTGGAGACCCTGGAGAGGGGTGGTTCCAGGGTAATCAGATCACACCCAGGGGGTCCCTCCAGTGGGAAAGCCAAGGTACAGCAACCACGAAGCAAGCCTTATGCGAGACCTCCACCACATCGGGCAGGAGCAGTTCCGCCCCAGTTTCAGCAACAACAACCATGGAAACCAAGATGTTTCCGTTGTGGTGGATCACAGAACGTCAAAGTGTGCCCCAAGGGGAATTCAGGGAGAAGATGCTACATCTGCCGAAAGACGGGACACGTTGCTAGAGATTGTCCTACCCAGAATAGGATGACTCAACCCAGTGGATCCCAACAGTTGAGGAATGGAGGCAGTCGACCTCAGGCAGCAGGGAGAGTGTTTGCCATGACTGGAGCGGAGGCATCTCAGTCAGGTAACTTAGTACAGAATGTTGCTCTATAGCTGGTAGATGCGTTAGAATTTTGTTTGATTTTGGAGCGACACACTCCTTTGTGTCAAGCCTGTGTGTAGCCGAGTTGGGCCTTCTAGTGAAGGAGTTACCGTTTGAAACTGTTGGTCTATACACCTGCATCAGGACAGGTGTTGACCTCTACAGTTTGCCCGAATGTCCAGTGATTGTAGAAGGACGCAGATTCAAGGTGAACTTGATCTGCCTACCCCTTCAGGACCTGGATGTCATCCTGGGAATGGATTGGTTAGCTGCCAATCACGTTCTCATAGACTGTGGTAGGCAGAAGGTAGCGTTTCCAGGCCCCCAAGAACCGGATGTGTTGTCAGTTCAACAAGGGCGATCAGAGCTGGAAGGAGAGGCGAGGTGCTTCGTGGTGCTCGCCCGGTTGGAAGTGGAGAATAAAGGGGACGTAAACAGGATACAAGTGGTGAAAGATTTCACAGATGTATTCCCAGAAGAGGTGCCTGGGTTACCCCCTAAGAGAGAAGTGGAATTCTCTATTGACTTGGTACCTGGAGCTGGACCAGTGTCAATGGCACCTTACAGGATGGCACCAGCCGAGTTAGTGGAGTTAAAGAAGCAAGTGGAAGAGTTGCTGGAGAAGCAGTTCATCAGACCCAGCGTATCTCCATGGGGAGCTCCAGTGCTCCTAGTCAAGAAGAAGGATGGAGGGTCTCGGCTGTGTATAGACTACAGGCAATTGAACAAATTGACCATCAAGAACAAGTACCCCATACCTCGGATTGATGATTTGATGGACCAAATTCATGGGGCCTCGGTGTTCTCCAAGATTGACCTGAGATCGGGGTATCACCAAATCTTGGTAAAAGCTGAAGATGTTCAGAAGACAGCTTTTAGGTCTCGATATGGGCACTACGAGTATGTAGTGATGCCATTTGGAGTCACCAATGCTCCAGCTCTATTCATGGACTACATGAATAGGATCTTTCGCCCTTTCTTGGATAAGTTTGTGGTGGTCTTCATAGATGACATCCTCATTTATTCAAGGACCGAGGAAGAGCATGAGGAACACCTGAGGACAGTATTGGAAATACTGAGGGAGAAGCAGCTCTATGCCAAGTTCTCTAAGTGTGAGTTCTGGCTAAGGGAAGTCAACTTCTTAGGACACGTGATATCTGCCCAGGGGATCTCGGTAGATCCAGCCAAGGTAGAGGCAGTGCTGCAATGGGAACGTCCTAAGACAGTGACTGAGATAAGGAGCTTTGTGAGGTTGCATGGAGTGCCTTCCAGCATCATTTCAGATAGAGATCCCAGGTTCACTTCACGGTTTTGGCAGACCTTGCAAGAGTGTTTGGGAACCAAGTTGAGGATGAGCTCTGCATATCATCCCCAAACAGATGGTCAGTCAGAGAGGACGATCCAATCTTTGGAAGAGCTGCTGAGGGCATGCGTTTTGGATCAATTGGGAGGTTGGGAGGAGGTGTTGCCACTAGTGGAGTTTACCTATAACAATAGCTACCACGCCAGCATTGGGATGGCACCATATGAAGCCCTGTATGGGAGGAAATGCAGAACTCCCTTATGTTGGTACCAGGAGGGCGAGGCAGTCTTGGTTGGGCCAGAGTTGATTCAGCAGACGACCGAGAAGGTGAAGCAGATACAAAGCAGAATGAAAGCCTCTCAGAGTAGGCAGAAGTCCTATGCAGATCAGAGGAGAAAGCCTTTGGAGTTTGCTGCTGGAGATCACGTGTTCATGAAAGTGACACCAACCAAGGGTGTAGGGCGGACGATCAGGTCAAAGAAGTTGTCCCCTAAGTTCGTGGGACCATATCAGATCTTAAGAAGGATTGGCCCAGTGGCGTATGAGATCGCCCTACCTCCCCATCTGGCGAATCTGCACAATGTGTTTCACGTGTCACAGCTGAGGAAGTACATGGCAGACCCTAGTCATGTGCTGGATGTAGACGACGTGCAGATCAGGGATGACTTGTCCTTTGAAGCAAAACTAGTCAGGATTGACGATCGGCAATGTAAACAGCTCAGAGGCAAGACCATCGACATGGTGAAAGTGGTGTGGGATGAGAAATCGGGGGATTCTACTTGGGAGTTAGAAGAACCCATGAGGGAGGCTTATCCATACCTCTTTTCCTTGTAATCCAATTTTCGAGGACGAAAATTTTTCTTGTTGGGGAGAATGTAAGGACCTGTAAAATTGAATTGGAATAAAAGTGGTATATTTAAATAATTTCAGAAGATGTTATTATTTAAAATACAAAGAGCTGGTAAATGAAGTTTCGTAGTAGTCGGGCCTCGGACGTCGCCCAAGATCTGGGGTCAGCTGGTAGAGGTCGGTCGGCTGACATGTAGATCAAGAAGAGTAAAGGAGGAAATGTGTAGCTAAGAAGTCTCCTACGAGATCGCCGTTAGTGAAGACGGAGGCGATCTCCGACTCCTCTGGCACATAATCGCCTGTCGCCTAGAGGAGACATGAGCGCCAATCGCCTAGAGTGTACGTGATCGGCGGGAATGCACGTAGTATGTGGTCAAGATACTGAATCAACCAGAGTGGGTTCCAACAACCACGCGTATCAAGGTGTGGGTTAAGCCTTAGATACGCTGTGCATGCGAAGCTCTACGCTTGAGCAAAAGAGATCACCCTTAGTGTTGCATGCAGGGCGCGAGAGGCATGCAGGCATCGCGCGGGCGCGAGAGGCATGCAGGCATCGCGCGGGCGTGAGAGGCATGCAGGCATCGCGCGGGCGTGAGGGGCATGCAGGCATCGCGCGGGCGCGAGAGGCATGCAGGCATCGCGCGGGCGCGAGGGGCATGCAGGCATCGCGCGGGCGCGAGGGGCATGCAGGCATCGCGCGGGCGCGAGGAACGCGGGCATTGCCAGGACGCGATGCATGTGGACGTGGCCAAGGCGCGAGAGTTATGAGGGCGTCGCCAGGGAAGACATCGGTTGTCTCCCAGAGGAAGACATCGGTCGTTCGCCAGGAAGAGGTCATCGGTGGTAGTCTTCGCGCGGGGTCATCGGTGGTAGTCTTCGCGCAAGGTCATCGGTGGTAGTCTTCGCGCGAGGTCATCGGTAGTGGTCTTCGCGCGGGGTCATCGGTGGTAGTCTTCGCGCGGGGTCATCGGTGGTAGTCTTCGCGCGAGGTCATCGGTGGTAGTCTTCGCGCGAGAGGTCATCGGTGGATCGTCTTCGCGCGAGAGGTCATCAGTGGTTTCTCTTCGAGCTGGTAGTGATCGGCGAAAGGTCATCGCGCGACGTTGAGTTACACCCAGAGAACGTGGGCCCCAGACTCCCAGCAAGAGATGTTCTGCACGCGCGCCACGTAGACAAAAGAGTGGTTCAGAATAGTGACCTCAGAGCGTAGCCTGCGCAGAGGCACGCTTAGTAGTACTGTTCAGGGAAGCGTACACGCAAACTCCCTGCAGAGTGGGTGGTGGCAGCGGTTTTTGTGGAGAAGTCAGCTTAAGATGCAAAAACCCATTTCTGAGGGAGAAGGAAAGAAACGTTGCTGTGGTTCCAGAGCTAAAGGGTGCGTTTATCTCCCTTCTCCTCCATTCTCTCCTTCGCGCTGCGGTTCTAGCACCTTCACACGAGAGTACGACGAGCGACGGCCACCATTGGAGCACTTGGGTGGTTCTCTGCAAGCTCTTCAAAACCAGACACAAGAACAGAGTCAAGGCGTTCTTCAAGCTTCGTTGGATTTCGGAACTCCTGGTGTTTGCGCAAGTCCAGGTAAGGGAAGCTAGCCTTCATCTTTAATACGAACCATCGTTTAGCCTTTTCTGAAGGGTGGGCGACGTGGTCGCCGTCTTCGCTTTCGTCTTCATGAAATGCTTTGTGTTATGTGTTTGGGCGACGTGGTCGCCGGTTTTAAACATAGTCTTTGAAAACGCTCTGTGGTTGAACTAGATCGCCGGTTTTGGCGCTGTTTTACGAAATCTCTGTTTTTGATGTTATTTTGAAACTACTTGAGATTTACATGAGATATTCGAAGATCTGAAGCTTTGAAATGTTTGTGGATGTGATTTGAATCATTTACTTGAATGGTAGGATGTGTTTGAATGCTGTGAATGTGGGATCGAGGCATAGTATTTTCAGGAAAGGAAATACCGTGTAAGATCTGTATAGGCGTATTGACTAGGGGCTTGTCTAGAAGGAGATATCCTGACTCTGCTGAGATAATGAAATCACGTAGATGAAGTTATTCAGTTGGTGAGAGTCGAAGGAGGTTCGTATGAATGGGCGAGTTGTTCAAATGGGAACGAGCTCGGCCTGTTATACGAATTAACCTTGTCATACCGAGAGAATGGTAACAATGAGATGGTATATGCGCATGCTGTGTGGATTCACAGTGGTAGGTATGACAGGTGCAAATCTCTGGGCCTGAGTCAACACACGAGTCAAATTGGAAGTAGTGTCATGTGTCTATGCATGGTGGGTCAGTGGAAAGTCTGACATGTGAAATGAGAAACTGGAATATTGATAGACACTTGATGCTGTATTGTGAAATGGAATGACTATGGGTGAATGTTGTGAAATGTGATTTTGGGCGATCAGCTGAATGCTATGAGCAGCTCTACGTTTTACATGGATAATCTTGAAACTTGTTTTACCTTAATTTTAATGTTCCTATTTAAACTCTCTTTAAAATGTCTAGCTTACCCTGTGGTGTTTCTTGGTGTTGTGCTTGGTTCTCTTTAAAAACTGTGATGATCGTGTAATTGTTACACGGGAGCAGATGATCTTCCAGGAAGGAGAGCTCCTTAGTGAGTGGTCGCCGAGGGAGAGATCGCCGGTTTCTACCTCTCGGGGGTGATCGCCGGTTTTCGTGTCCTGATAGAAGATCGCCCGTTTTGAGGTCTTCTGTTAGAGATTGCCGTTTTAAAGTTGGAGATCGCCGTTTTCTTTTGAGACCGCCTGTCTTACTGCATTTCTTTTATTTTCGTAAAATCTTGCAAACATTTGATTTGGTTATGTATTAAACTCCCTAAGAGGAGTAACTTCATTTCTGATATATATATCAATACATTTTATTTTGCACTCTTCAATATTATTTGGTTACACTTAATTTCAATTATACATGTATGTATGTATTATTTTGGTGGGATGTTACATCTATTGCGGCTTTGTAAGCTGATGATGACCTCCCTCGACCCCGTCCTCGATATCCTCCAAACGTGTTTCTGCCTCTTCCTCTTCCGCTTCTCTCCTCTTGAGTCACTTTAAGCACCTACTCTTCTTCATTGATCCTTCTTCGGAACTTTTGTTCATGGACAATGAGTGAACTTTGAAGTTCATCGACTGAGAGGCAGTTTATGTCATTTGATTCCTCTATCGAGACAACTATGTAATTGAATCTCTCGGTGAGAGTCCGCAGAATTTTCTCCACAATTTGAGTGTCTTGCATTGTCTCTCCATTGTTGCGCATGTTGTTTGCCACCGTCATGACTCTGGAGAAATATTCAATAATAGTTTCTCCTTCTTTCATTTCCGGGATTTCAAATTCTCTTCTGAGAGCTTGCAATTGGGCTCTTTGTACCCTCTTACTTCCTTGATATTTCATTTTCATTGATTCCCAAAGTTGTGCAAATGTGTCTTTCTGCAGAATTGTCTTCAAGATGTTCTTATCTATGGCTGCGAATAGATAATTTTTGACTTTCAGATCTTTTAATTTCAAATCTGCTCTTGCCTTCTTTTCCGCATCATTTTCCACTGCATCTGCGCCCAACTTGACGTATCCTGGATTAATGAGATGCCACCACTCCTTGGAACGAAGTAAATTCTCCATCAGCATACTCCAGTGATCGTAATCACCATCAAACTTAGGAATACTCAACAAGTTTTGTCCTTCATTCGACATTTTTTCTCACTCCCTGGATTAGGCCTCTTGGTAAGGCTCTGATACCAATTGTTAAACTTGTGCTCACACACTACGATACCTGCTCACTGTTTGCTGCTGAGAGATAAAATCACTTGTTATTTTATTCAAACAGAGACTTGGCTTTAAATAGCCTTTACAAATGAAAAGAGATGTTATAACTAACCGAAAAATCAGGACCTGAATAATAGGTCTCTTTATTAACTAAAGAGAGAAGAAGTAACAGCTATTAAAACTAATTTTCCTAAAGGATAGGTAGGTCCATCATGAATTATTCCCTGCACCTTACGGCATTATTAGATGCACCTATGATTGTGAATAATATGTGTCGTAGCAATTTGGTTGCATTTTGTGTTGCGGGAAATTGCAGAAAATAAAAATAAAAATGCAATCATGAATTAATTAATTTTACCCTATGTTATTATTATAATTAATTCAATTTGAATTATATTAAAGTTTAATTAATTAATTGAAAGTGAGGAATGGAAAATTAATTTTTCCGCTTCATGTATGAATTAATTAATTTTACCTTATGTTATTATTATAATTAATTCAATTTGAAATATATTAAAGTTTAATTAATTAATTGAAAGTGAGGAATGGAAAATTAATTTTTCCGCTTCATGTATTATTATTTTTTTAAAAGTTAAAATTTTGGAATTATTTGTATGATAGATTTGTATTCACCAAAGTGATCAAATTTTTATGTTTTATTTAATTCCAAATTATAGATGAATTTTATTTCAATTAATGATATTATTTCTGGAATTATTTGTATGATAGATTTGTTAATCACCAAAGTGGTCAAATCTTTAAGTTTTATTTAATTCCAGATTATTAATGAATTTTATTTCACTTACCTATAGAATGGATGCTTAATTATTTATATATGGGTAAATGAAAATTCATTATTATAAGACATTTGTGGATCACCCAAAGGTTGATTAGTTGTCCTTATAATTAATGGATATGATTGTTGGTAGTGAGTATGCGTTATTAGTTTTGCTTGTATATCCAAAGATAACAAGTGTTTCTAGTTAATGCATATATCTTGCCAAATAATGTTAATATTATTAGCATCATTATGTTTTGTGTATTAATGAATCACCCAAAGGAGAACATTAGTATGCATAGAATGTTTTGTTATCTGAATCTGTATTGTATGGTTAGTTTATGACTCGAAGTATTAATGTTAAGCATGTGTGATTGCAGTATCTATTCCTGTAGCCTTACATTCGCAAGCTACATCTGTTCTAGTCTTTAATGGTCTAAATTTTTCTGACTGGAGTAAAAAAGTCCAATTTCACTTAGGTGTATTGGATCTTGATTTGGCCATTCGAATCGAGAAACCTGCTGATATTGATGATAGTAGCAATGAGGAGAAAGCTCATTATATGGCTTGGAAAAGGTCAAACAGACTTAGCCTGGTGTTTATGCGAATGAGCATAGCAAGCAATATCAAGTATGCTCTTCCCAAAACCGAGAATGCAAAAGAATTCATGAAGTCTGTGGAAGAGCGCTCCCAAACAGCTGATAAGTCTCTTGTTGGGACATTAATGAGTACATTAATAACCATGAAATTTGATGGTTCTCGTACTATGCACGAACATGTCATTGAAATGACTAATATTGCGGCAAGACTTAAGTCTCTTGGAATGGCAGTGGATGATAATTTTCTCGTGCAGTTCATTTTGAACTCTTTACCGTCTGAGTATGGTACTTTCCAGATGAACTATAACACTATGAAAGATAAGAGAAATATGCATGAATTGCATAGCATGTTAGTTCAGGAAGAGACTAGATTGAAGAATCGAGGAAACCACTCCATACATTATGTGAATAATCAGGGAGCTGGAAAGAAATTCTTCAAGAAACATGGAAAGAGTAAAGGACCACTGAAGATAAATGAATCCTCTACTAAGCTCCAGAAGAAGAATGACAAATGTCATTTCTGCAAGAAATTTGGACATTTCCAAAAGGATTGTCTGAAACGTAAGGCTTGGTTCGAAAAGAAGGGTAAGCATAATGCAATAATGCTTATTATGTATGTTTTGAATCAAACTTAACTGAAGTTCCACATAATTCTTGGTGGATTGATTCTGGATGCACAACTCATATTTCTAATATGATGCAGGGATTCCTTTCAACCCGAACCATAAAGCCAAATGAAAAGTTTGTCTTTATGGGAAATAGAGAGAAGGTTCCAATGGAAGCGTTCGGGACTTATCGTTTAATCCTCGACACTGGATTTTATTTAGACTTGATGGATACTTTTTATGTACCTAGTATATCTAGGAATTTAGTTTCATTGTCTAAACTTGATGTTGCCGGATACTCTTTTAAATTTGGGAATGGTTGTTTCAGTTTATATCAGCGAACCTGTTTGATTGGATCTGGTATTCTTTATGATGGATTATATAAATTGAATCTTGATAATCTATATGCTGAAACTCTTATGACCTCGCATCATAATGTTGGCACTAAACGTAGTTTAGTGAATGAATGTTCTGCTTTCTTGTGGCACAAACGTTTGGGACATATTTTCAAAGAAAGGATGGAAAGATTAGTAAAGAATGAAATACTTCCAAGTTTGGATTTTACTGATCTGAATGTATGTGTGGATTTATTAAAGGCAAACAAACAAAACACACAAAGAAGGGAGCCACAAGAAGTACTCAGCTTCTTGAAATTATACACACTTATATATGTGGGCCTTTTGATGTAAATTCTTTCAATAAAGGAAGGTATTTTATTACCTTTATTGATGATTTTTCACGTTACGGTTATGTCTATTTACTGCATGAAAAATCTCAAGCAGTGAATGCCTTGGAAGTTTATGTAAATGAAGTGGAAAGGCAATTAGACAGAAAGGTGAAAATTGTTAGGTCAGATAGAGGTGGTGAATATTATGGAAAGTATGATGAAAGTGGACAACATCCTGGTCTGTTTGCTAAGTTCCTTGAGAGACGTGGTATTTGTGCTCAATACACAATGCCAGGTACACCACAACAAAATGGTGTTTCAGAAAGGCGTAATCGAACCTTAATGGATATGGTTAGGAGCATGTTAAGTAATTCATCTGTACTCGTATCATTGTGGATGTATTCTTTTAAAACTGCCATGTATTTGTTGAACAGGGTTCCTAGTAAGGCAGTTCAAAAGACACCTTTTGAACTGTGGACAGGAAGGAAACCCAGTTTGAGACACCTGCATGTTTGGGGATGTCAGGCAAAAGTTAGAATATACAATCCACAAGAAAAGAAATTGGATGCAAGAACAATTAGTGGATATTTCATTGGTTATCCAGCAAAGTCAAAAGGGTATATGTTTTACTGTCCTACCCATAGCACAAGAATTGTTGAAACTGGTAATGCACGGTTCATTGAAAATGGTGAAACCAGTGGGAGTGATGCTTCACGAAATGTGGAGATTAAGGAAGTTAGAGTACAAGTTCCTTTAACTAGTACCTCTACTTCAAGTATTGTTGTTCCTAATGTAGTTGAACCACTCAATGTTGAAGAAGAACAACAAATTAATGATCATGAAGTTAACAATGAACCTGTAGTAGACCAACGACAAGAAATAGTATTAAGAAGATCTCAAAGAGAAAGAAAGTCTGCTATTTCGAATGATTATGTGGTTTATCTACAAGAGTCAGAAATTGACTTAGGTATTGATAATGATCCAGTTTCATTTTCAGAAGCCATCAACGATGATAATTCTGATAAGTGGTTAGATGCAATGAAAGATGAGCTTAAATCAATGGCACAGAATGATGTATGGGACCTTATAGAATTGCAAGAAGGATGCAAAAGAGTTGGGTGTAAATGGGTCTTTAAGACTAAACGTGACTCTCATGGCAATATCGAACGTTATAAGGCCCGACTTGTTGCCAAAGGTTTTACTCAAAAGGATGGCATTGATTATAAGGAAACATTTTCACCTTTTTTTAAGAAAGATTCCTTTAGAATTATCATGGCATTAGTAGCTCATTATGATCTTGAGTTACATCAGATGGATGTTAAAACTGCCTTTTTGAATGGGAATTTAGAAGAGGATGTTTATATGGACCAACCAGTGGGGTTCATTGAAGAAGGAAAGGAACACATGGTGTGTAAACTTAAGAAGTCAATATACGGGCTTAAACAGGCCTCTAGACAATGGTATCTTAAGTTTAATGATACTATTGTGTCCTTTGGATTTAAGGAAAACACTGTTGATCGGTGTATATATCTGAAGGTCAGTGGGAGCAAGTTTATATTTTGATTCTGTATGTTGATGATATCTTGCTTGCAACTAATGATCTTGGTCTATTAAGTGAGACTAAGAAGTTTCTCTCTAATAACTTTGATATGAAAGATATGGGTGAAGCATACTATGTGATAGGAATTGAAATATTCCGTGATAGATCACAAGGAATGTTAGGTTTGTCTCAGAAAGCATATATTAATAAAGTTTTAGAGAGATTCATAATGGATAAATGTTCAACATCTCCTGTTCCAATACAGAAAGGAGATAAATTTAGTCTCATGCAATGTCCAAAGAATGATTTGGAACGGAAACAGATGGAGAATATTCCTTATGCATCTGTGGTTGGGAGTTTAATGTATGCTCAAACATGTACGAGACCAGATATTAGTTTTGCAGTTGGTATGCTTGGTAGATACCAGAGTAATCCAGGATTGGATCATTGGAAAGCTGCAAAGAAAGTATTAAGATACTTACAAGGAATGAAGGATCACATGCTTACTTATAAGAGATCTGATCATCTTGAGGTGATTGGATATACAGATTCAGATTTTGCTGGCTGTGTGGATACACGAAAGTCTACATTTGGTTATGTGTATCTTTTAGCCGGATGAGCGATTTCATGGAAAAGTGCGAAGCAGTCAGTCATTGCTGCATCCACTATGGAAGCTGAATTTGTGGCATGCTTTGAGGTCACAGTTCAGGCTAATTGGTTGCGGAATTTTATTTCAGGACTTGGGATTGTTGACAATATTGCCAAGCCGCTGAAAATTTATTGTGATAACTCCGCAGCGGTCTTCTTTTCTAAAAACGATAAGTATTCCAAAGGTGCTAAACATATGGAATTAAAATACTTTGCTGTTAAAGAAGAAGTTAAGAAACATAAAGTGTCAATAGAACATATCTTATGATTGTTGACCCTTTAACAAAAGGGTTACCGCCCAAGATGTTTACTGGTCATGTTGAAAATATGGGCATTATGTCTACTAGTGAATGATTAATGATTGTAATTAATGCTTATTTGACACTCTGAGCTCATTGATAAATAAAAGTTTCTGAAATTTATGTTTTCTACTTTATGTATATGCATGCAAATTATGTTGTGGAAAACAAATTATGTTGTGAAGAACAAATTATGTTGTTGTTGATGAAAAATGACATTATGTTTGAACCCATTATGGATTTCTCATTATAAAGTCATATTAAGGAGAAAGGATGATATAGTACATGGAAGGAAATGTGTTGATTGAAATGACATGTAACCGCCATGATTCTTATTATTTCTGTATCCTTAATTTTGATTAATGATAGAACCAATTTATGTAAGGCCTTTTAAATGCGCATTATGATTTATGTAATTATTAAATCATGAAAGTATTATAACTCATATGAGTCAAGTGGAAGAATGTAAGAAATTATGTAAATTAATTTCTATAATGTGACTCACATGAGATTGAGTTTGGGCTTTGGGCCCGTAAGTGATTTAATAATAATAATAGAATTAAAGGCTCATTGGTTAAAGTGATGATACCTAATGAAAACCTAAATCTGATGGAGATTGGGAACTAAGAGCAAAAGGGTTTCTCTGCAAATAATAGTTGTCTCACTATTAACCATCAAGAAAGTGTGTGACAAGAACGAGATTGCTAAGAGATAGATTGGGACAAAGGAGATAAAGTAACTATTCAAGTAGGATCACTCATGGATCAAGGTAAATGCCTATTCCTTCTTGATTGTATGAATATATGTGAGAATCATGATGTGATAAGATCTGTATGTGAACATAAATGTATGCGTTCATTATTCATGTTTATTTTTTTACAACTCTTGCTTCTTTATTGACCTCCACAATTACTTTCCCTTTGATGAGTTTACGATGGGCATACTATGTAACCTAAATATTGTCCCCATACAACTTCACCTGAACTTGTGGGCAACGTTTCAAGCTTTCCGCTTGATATGCGATATGTTATGATTGTCCCTCCCAATAAGTCTTCCTCCATTACTATAGCTCTCGTCTGGCGACCTGGTGGGAACATTGTCAAACGAAACCAACTTGCATTTATAAACATCTTTGAACAAGTTGTATTTATGTTCTTGTATAGGTTGAGAAGGTCTTGGTCTTCTCAAGAATCTTTGGTGTTGAGGTCGCTTGAATCCTGGTCCTCAATGTTGAGTGGAGGACGATGTACCTGCAAAAGGTACTCTGATGCCTAAGTTAGTATTCAAAATATAGTGGTTGGGAATAATAAAAACGGTTGAATGTCTCCTTTATCGTAGTTGGAATGCGTATTTACAGGATTGTAGTAGGTCTCTGATACTGGATTAGAATAACATTTTGTACCATAATTTTATTAATAATGTAGTATTAAGGGATGTTCATTTGTTTTTCGAGAATTGATTTCGGTCATATCACTCATAAATATTCGTACATGTTTTTTATAATATTTTATTATAAAAAATGTGTTTGAATATTTTGAATATTGTTATATACTACACTTTTAATCAATATATTCCCTTTTTATTATTGTCCTGTTATAATAATATTTATATTTCATTAGTTTGTCAAACAAATGCATAACAATATACTACACGTTCATTAAATTTCATGTGTTTAAAATTATACTTATTTAAATCATTATTAGGCAGTTTCAATTTCAAATGTTTTAATTTCAAATTTTTTAGTCAGATGAAAATAAAAAATAAATTAAATTAAACTATTTTAACTTTCAGATATACCGAATTTAATTATAAGGTGGTTCACATGAGTAGGTTATAATAATTAATATCTTTTTCTTTTTTTTTTTTCTTCTCTGAAGAAATAATAATAATTTTTCTAAATATAATTTTAATGATTTTTCAAACGTTCAAGAAAAGCAGAGACAATAAAAGATTATAGAACTATGACAGAATTTTGTACCATGAATCTTGACATCAAAGAGAATTTTGTACCTTAAATCTTGACATCAAAGTGCTTACTTGATCTAATTTGCAAAATATCCCAATCACATCCCTGTATTTTGAGATATTGAAGTTTTAATCTTCTTTTCTTTCTCTAATTTTTTGTTTAGTATAATTTTCTTTCCAAAGTTATTCATTTATAAGCTAAATATAATGTTGGTGAGAGAAATGATGATAACATGTATCCAATTGAAACTAAAGAGTAGATTATATCACAATTTGTCAATTTGTATCACATTAATTATATTAATGGAATCATTTTATTAAATATAAACACATAATAATGAGAACTTATTATTATATTATATTTAAAAATATTGTTCAAATTAAAGATTACCCTTAAAACACAGATTCTTAATACCAGTATATATTTTTTCTCATTACCATTGGCAGTCTGGCTTTCTGTAATACGAGATACATTTAGTAACATCTATAATTTTATTGCAACAGTCAACAGCAAACAGGTTACAAATCATCCTAGAAAAATCAAATTACAAATTCCCAAAAGCTATAATAATGTTGAAAGCCCGAAAGAGCCCTAAAGCCTCTTTCCTTCAGCTCTGGATATAAGGCAATGAATTTGCATGTGGACAAGATGACAAGAATGATACACCTCCATTGTGAATCTTCTAACATGTTACAGATTAGAGATTAGCCTTTCAATACACTACAACTTTACAGTGGAAAATACAAACGCCTGTAGCAGGTTTGCCTCCTGCGTGAAGAACGAGATAATTCTAATAAGGTATATGCTGAGCCACAATGTGAAATAAGAAAACCACCTGAAGATACGGTTGTGATGATTCCGTTAGCAATTATAAAGCCAGATAGATCATCACAGGGTTTAGTCAAGCACCCTTGGATATTTGTTAAGCTTCTTAGATCTCTATTGAGCTTTTGCAAGACTTCTAGATGGGCCATGCAACAGTTTGACAAACCCAAGGAAACTTAATTTTCCATCAGTGTGCCGAATCCAATCATGGAGAACAGCATGAACAGGGACAGATGGACCAAGCCCAAGCTCCTGGTTATTTAGATAAAACTAAGTTTCCATTATCACATAATAAATCAAATTATCACATAATAAATAGGCAAACATGGACATTACATCATCTGAAACTAGTTTCATGCCTTACACCTACACTGATATTGAAATTGCTGTTCTATTGATTCAGAAAAAACTAGGCCTTACGTAAATATAACTCATTATCATGAGGAATGAAGAAAATTAATATATTAAAATCACAGTGCAACACCGTGAAAGTTTGAAATAGGTATGTATGCATAAACTATCTTCAATTCATCATAGTCAAATAAAACATACCGATGCTAGTTCGTCAATGACTATGGCCTTGTTTCCGTCCTTCTCAAAAAGTTCGTAAGCATAACGTGCACGTTGCTCCCACTGGTCATGTGTTTCAAGTTGATGGACACTAAGGGCAGCCGCACAGAACTCATCAAAATCCATCCTTCTAAATTGTAATGCATTAAGCTGCCACCCATATTATATTCGTATCAATAACCACTACAGGTACAGAATGCCATTTGAATAATTTATATGGCTAAATCATAGTACTTAACTGATGTCAGAAAGTCAGGTACACGTGACTCGTTCATAGCATCTGTTGCATTCACCATCAAGACCTGGGCCAGCCCAAAGTTGTGAGATGACAAATACCTTCCCTTAATATCTCAAAAAAAAAATTGAAACAAAACCGACCGCTTTGATATTTTCCAAGCTAATGGAGCCATTTTTGCTTGGCTCTAAAAGTGCAAACTGCTCCCTCAAATAAAATAACTCGTCCACAGTTAACGTCTTGGACAGAGCCTGATCCAGTGCCCGTGAAGAAAAATTCCAGTAAGTATTCACAATCTAATATAGTGTGATCAACAAAAAAATGCAGCAGGAACAATCAACGTAACTGAAAGAACCAATGCTCTTTAGTGACGCCATACATTTTAGAAAGGAAACTGTTACAGTTATCAAACAGTTTCCAAAAACACATTTCATCCATGAAAAAACCTGAGTCTGCCTAGTTTGAAACACTGTAAAATAATTGAAGGGGTTGCTACTGAGATGATTTGGGGAATAATAAAATCGCTTATCCAGAAACATTTACTTCAAAACAAACTTAGATAAGTAGTATATCTATTAATAGGTGAAGAAGATGAGACCATGGAGAACAAAGTCATAGAAGTGAAAATCAATAGAGATAATGACAAAGGAAAATGGGACATACAGTTCAACAAGAGGCTCTATGTTTTATCAATATCAGCTTTTAAAAGCAGACATAATTTTACATAAATAGGCATACCCTTAAAGCCGCTTTCCGTAAAGATGAGGAACGCATGTATGCCTTCATGAGCTTGAATATTAGAATATCCAGAGGTACTTTCACATCCTTGTTTTTAATCCATGGATGACCTACAGTGCCCAATTGTTGTGAGTAAGAAATATAAATACAGACACAAGAACCAGCAATCATTGCTTGGACAACTCACTTAACGCCTGTGCTGCAGACATTCTTTTCCGTGGATCTTTATTTAGTAATCGCATAACAAAATTTGTTGCCTCATCTGTCAGAGAAGGCCAAGGAGGTTCATCAAAACTTGGATCAGCTTTTAATACCGCATGGAAGATACCAGACTCAGTCCGGGCCCAAAAGGGACGACTGCCACATAATAAAATATATGCAATCACTCCAATACTCCAGACATCAGCTTCTGTACTGTAAGCTCTATGTAGAACTTCAGGAGCCACATAATATGCACTGCCAACAATATCATTGAGTCTTTCATCTGTAAAGGACAACGAAAAGTCAAGAAATAAAGCAACTCCAAGATAATAAATAGGACAATATATTTAAAAGGAATCAAAATATACCCGGTTTAACAAAATCTGACAACCCAAAGTCTATGGCCTTCAAGTTTGAGTTCTCGTCCATGGATGTGAACAAGAAGTTCTGATCCAAAAATTAGCCATCTTCAAAAGTTGTTCTTGATAAGAATCAGAAGACAAGTCCCATATGCCAAATCAATCAAAATCGCAGGCATCTTATTGCCAATTTGTACTAGATGATTATGAACACAAACCAATGTTGAGTAAAAGGAAGAGTATGCTTGCTCCTTCTCACAAATAACATCCAAAAGCTAGGAATGGCACATCAAAATTTGAATTTTCCCCTTTTGCATTTGTTTTGAAATCTTAAACAAACACAAGATAAATGAGTAAAAGATTATATTTACAAACAATACAAGCCTTCCCATAGCTTCCATTTTGTTTTTTTCCCTACCCCTTACTCCCCAAAAATATAAATTTTCAATCATAAAAGTAAAAGGTTGTTCTTTAATGCAAAAGATACTCCATACATCTAACTACTTCGGGTGGTAAGCAGCTGAATTCAATATTGTGAAACAGAAAAGGTGGGGTGGGGGGAAGAAATCTCAAAAGAACTACACATATACTTCACCTCAGGTTTAAGATCACGATGCACGACACCCTGAAGATGGCAAAAGGCAACAACATTCAGTATTTGTCTCAGGACCACTTTTGCTTCTTCCTCTGTGTACTTCCCACCTCTAAAAGAACAAAGAGATATCTTATACTCATTAAACTCAATATTTTGCCCCTAATAACTTCCATTCATCCCCAATTGGCATCAGTGGCATCCAAATTTTAAACATTCACATGTACATTTTAAAAAAAAATGAATACCTTGACAATATTCTGTCTAACAGCTCTCCTCCTTCACACAACCTAGAAGATGCATAACAGTTTAAAGAAAAAACTGTCAATACAAAACTCATTACACTTGTCCTTGCTTAATCATTCAATAAACAGTAAACGAGGATAGATTATCTTCATATTATAAATCAAATTGCAATAACTAAAGCATTTAACTTAAACAAGCAACATAATTGAAGCTTACTCCATTACAATATAGACATTACTATGGTCTTCATATGCATCATAGAATTGTACTAGATTCTTGTGCCCAGTCAAAGCTCTCAATATTTTTACCTCCCTTCTCACATCTTCAATAGCAATTGCAGTGGTCATCTACAATTAAAATAAATTATTATGTACATTTATAAGTAAATATGTGTGAGACTTTGCTTTATTCTCATAAAAAATAAAAGTATTATATAATTCAAAGAGGCCAGAGAGGTTTACATCAATAAATTACAAGTAAAAGGAATATAGACAACATAGATCACAAATTCTGTGAGAGATTAGACATGGATCCATATCTCATGTGTTAAATTTTCGTAATAAAGCTTATGTCTACATCTCTCTTCATAAGTATTCACAAAGTTGATAAGGCCCCACTTGTTTGATGCATAGATCCATTCCCATTAAAGATCCAAAAATCATGGAACTGTGTCAGTAACAAAGTAGCTTAAAGGAAAATAATAAAACAAAGATAAGAATAAATGTAAGAACTTTACTCAACTCAACTGTAGCAAAACAACAGATCCATACTTGACTATAAGCTACGTAACCATTCAAATGGAAGTCTCTTTAACATCCCAAATCCAAACTAGCTTTGGATAATTTCAGCCGGTCATTTTCTTTGCCTCAGCATTTTATCATATTTGTTAAGAAATCAGTACTGTTTTAGACAGCATAAACTGATACATCACCCTTCCATGACACAATTTTCCCTGTGGCATGGAAAAAGTATAAATGCATGAATCGAAAGCCCCACGCAACCAGTCAAATCCACAATACTAACTACCCAAACTAAATCACGTACTCACAATACAAACATCAATAAAACTAACATTTAGGAGCAAGGTTTTAGAAAACAGTCCCCAACCATGATTTCGGCCACAAGGCTTTTGGATTCTCTACAAGCACAACTGCATCAGCCACATTTGTCCGCAATTTCCCATATTGTCAAGGATAGCGACATAATTTAAAACCTTAGCTAGGAATGATAATTCAACCACAATTTTCAAAAACTAGCAGTGAAAAGCTGAAAATCATTAAGGGTAATAAAATGATAACCATAACTAAGCTGATAAAATAAAAAAAAACATAACTAATACTACTCATGAATTGCATGTGAATTTTGGTGGAAACCTTGGCTTTTGGAATGACTTTAACGGCCACTTGTTGTCCCTTCAGCTCTCCTTTTTTCACCTTAGCAACAGAAGTGTATCCAAAGTGCCCTCTCCCAACTTCATCTCCAACTTCATACTTATTTCCCAAATGTTTGGAGAATCCGAAGCTCTTGTCGAGCCCCGCGACTGGCTCAGCCTCCGGTATGGCAGCCTCGTTGGGTTTCACCGACCCGTGCCGCCTCGCCAGCGCCGCCCTTATGTGCTTCGCCGGCGAGGGCGACAGAAACGATCGCTTGAAGAAGCGGCGCGGCGAGACGGGAAACACGTAGCGGCCCGGACTCGGACTGTAGAATGGGAAGAAAGGAGATCTCTTACCGTTCTCCAGCTCCTTAGGGTTTTCGCTCTCGCCATTGGTGCTGCGCACGTGAGGTTCGGCGCTGTGACTGTCAGTGATTGCGACAGCCACGTTTTGAGAAGGTAGCACGGGGGAGTGAGTGGCGGATTGGGGAGAGGAGAGAGTGGGTTTGGAAGTGCAGAGACCCATTCGGTTTTCCTTAGTTACGAAGAGAACACGCACTGTGGTGATGTAGTGAGTTGAGGTCAAAGCATTGCATGTGATAGTGGTGGGGAATGGATCGTGGATGAGGTTGAATTGGGAAGTTCCTCCTTCAGTGATCTTCGAGTTCAGTTGAAATGTGGAGTTTGTGAGAAAGAAAGTTTGTTCGGTTCGTTGATCGTGGAGACTGTTCGTTTAACAATGGTGGTGGGGACTGGTGTGAAGGAGAAGAAGAAGAAGAAGAAAACAGAGAGAGAGAGAGAGAGAGAGAGAGAGAGATCTCGTACAAAAAAATTGAAACGCCGAAAATTTCGTTTTCTTTCCACTTTATTTTGGTCTCAGTTAACAGTAAAATTAAATAAAATAATTTGTGATACAAAACTATAAAGTTTAATTACCACATTGAAATTATATTCCAACACGGAATAATAAAAACAGGGGTTAAAATCCAAGTGGTCCTCCTGCTCTGATTTAGCCTCTTTCTGTCTTATGTATTAGTGCTATGTTCAGCATATTTTTATCACGTCCCCACACACTGTGCACACTTATTTGTAAATTTACGTAAAATATGAAAATAAAAAGTCTATTCTTCAAGATTTTAATTTTTATATATAATCAATATAAAGATTTTTACCCTTTTAACTAATAAAAAAAATCATCACTCATTTGACTTTAAAATAGTTATTATTAAAATAGTAAACGTAACCTAATAACATTGAGTTGTTAACAATATGAAAATATACAAAGGTCGTGTTGATCTGGTATTAAGGTTTAAGTAACACTAAAAAAAGTTCCTATGCATTGTTTATTAATAAAGTGCTTAAATGAATAGTGAGATTGAATCTGCGGACCAATAGACTGTAGTTTAGATTCTTATACTCTGTACACTTTTATTGCTTAATATACATTACTCTATTTCAGAGAGAAAGAAAAGTTTTGCTTCAAAATAATAAATACGATTATATTAAACACCTGTATAAAATAAACTTGATAATTTACGGTTACAGTATAGAAGAAACAAAGTTTTCAATTATTTTGTCGTGTACATAACATTTAGATATGCCAAATATCTTTTTATTTATTTTTACCAAACAATATTATGTTATGCTGTGATGTCTTATTTCTGAAGAAAAAGGCTTTAACGGGTGATTTGGTTTTAAAAGTATTTTATATTCTAATTTTAACTATAAAATGTTACTTTTCATTCTCAAAATTCGTGTAAAAAGAGTTAAAATAACAATTATTGTAAAATGGTATAATAAAAAAGTATTTTATACTTCTTTGACTCAGAAAATGGGAGTCAAATGGTGTAATAAAAAAAATGTTGTGCTTTTTTTTAATGCACAATGAACAAAATAAAAAAGCATTTTATGTATATGAATTCATCCCTATGTTGAATGGGCATTATCCTCCACATAAATGAGATTTAAATTGCTTCCATAGCAACAGGAACAATTGATAAATAAAAAAATAAAAAAGCGCTGTTTCATGATGTAACTTCACATCCTGAATGAAGTTTATAGTTTTCGTCTGAATCTGAAATTCTATGGAATGAATCATCCTCTCGGTATAAATGCCAAACAGAATAATCCATTCACCCATTAATTTCAATAAATAGCCATTATTTTTTTATGAACAAATAAGAACCATAGTTTTTCTGCAAGATACCAAATGCAACTAAAATAATATAATGTGAGTTATCTGGTGATGCCACGTCAACAGTCATAAAAATTGTGATATTAGTTAATGAAGTTTAGTCTATTATTTATTATTATTCTTTGTAAAGAACATAGTAATGGTCAGTGAATGTATCTGGTTTCTGCAAGATAATAAAAATTAATGATAATAAATGTGTATACTAAAAATAGATAATGATTATTGTGTTATGTTGTTTTGGTTTTGAATGGAACCTCGTGGGAAGAAGAGTCGTCACAGATGCATTATGTTCTTGCTGCCCACTCACGACGGCATCAACATGATTCAGCCCCCCACGTACGTAAAATGTTTCTCTGCAATTTCATTTTACTTAAAGCACACAAAAGTAGCATCACTGATGTTATGTCTGACTCCAACCCTATGTTTTAGCACTCGATGATGATCACCTAGTATTACTATCATTATTGGAACATGTTGTTTTTCCTAATTGCAGTTCTCTTGGCACCGCTGAGGTCGAAATTTACTATAATGAAGAGGTTGATTAATTAAAGATGAAGTAACATTGCGTCATTTATAGAAACTCATTCAACTGTCTCTAATCATTACTTTTGTCTCTTAGAAATATAAAAGCGACTAGTTACCTTCTGATAATCACCTCAACAGGAAAAAAACCAACGTAGTTAAGAAAATTCAACAATATTTAGAGTTTTTCTTTGAATGCAATCATTTCAACTGGAATCACTTCAAACATCAATACAGATAAATATACAGAAACATTAATATCTTATTATATTTTGTTCAAACTTTGATTTAGGTGTAAAATAATTTGAACAACAATTTTCATATCAAATTTGATTAATTATAAAAAGCGAAAAGTAATTGAACTGCAGCAGAAAAAAAGAGAAAAGAGAACAAAACGTAAACACAGAAAGAAATGGAAAATCTATAGTCAACAAATCTCAGAAACACTAGATATTAGATGGTTAACATATGAATTACCTAGACGGTCAACCTATAAAACACATACTAGGTTGCCTACATATACTATATTTCATTTATTCAAAACATCAGACATTAGATCGTCTATGATAGAACAATAATTACTTGAGAAATTTATTTCTAAAATCATGTCAATTAATATGTTTATGTTATCTTCTGCACTTGATTTTTTGTTGACTTGTGTTTTATATTGATTATGCTGGAAACTGATTATGGCTCACTGAAACACAATGCCGGTGGCACGCTATGCATTCTGATGTTTTGGAAATGAGTAGAGTCAAGAAAAAAAAACTACAGTTTCTACATCAGATTCAAATTGGAGGGAATAAAGTGTGAAGAACTACTCCCATCCAAAAATCAACAACTTTTTGAAAATGACAGGATTTCCTTGTCTTAAGAATTTAATTGTTTTTTTTTTTTACAGAGACAGAGAAAATGAGTGAAATGAAAAGATGAAGACCATTTATCGTGATGTGATATGACTTAAGATGCACATAATACAATAAAACCATTCCTGATTAATACAATATTTGATAGCTAGTTTCCTTGGCACTAATTCATTACATTGTTCGAGAGTCATTTTCTTCATTACTCTGAAAGAAAGTTGCAACAAATTGGTACTTCTGATTTTCTCATTCACGTTGGCACCAATCCGTGGTGTTTGGTATTTGCTCGTGAAAGGGATGTTAAGGTAATTGATTCCTAACTATGTAATAGTGTACTAAATAAGACTTTAAAACACTGAGTAATGTTGATTTTCTAAAGTGTGGGTGAACTCTATATCCATAATGACTTATTCGTGGTATATTGCACAAGTTTCCTAGAATATAACATGAACTTCTCGGATAATCCAAGCATATTAGAATTAGCAAGTAATTTTTAAAGAGTAAAACTCAGGATATCAGAAAATGGAAGTAAAGAGAAGAGCACTAAAAATATTATATTTTGGAGAGTAATAAAAAAGAAAAAGAGAAAAGCTTGAATGATTTGTTTTGGAGTATTGTGCATCTATTTATAGACAAAAGGGAAAGCTCAAATCTATAGAAAAGGAGAAAAATGGAACTTATTCCGTAGGATCGGAAGTGGCGCTGGAAATGGAGGAGACACCCTTTGCAGAAGATCAATCGTTGTGGTATCGAATCTGGAAGCATCCAAGAGCGGGGCAACATCGTACGAGTCATTCTCGGGCAGATTCAATCTCCTTTGCAACGTTCTAAGATTCCCTCCGACGGTTTCGAAGCTGAACGAAAAAACCTACAGGAAAAAGTGCAAGGTTCTTTCTTCTGCACGATCTCCCTTTTGCGATATTCACTGAACGGTTTTACAACAATCCTCCACATATCGCAAAAGATAAAACATAGAAAGAAAGAAAGAAGAAAACCTAGTTTTATACAAGAAAAAAATCATGGGTTATATAAGATGTAATGCGTCAGAGCTAGTATAGCAAGCTATATGAATCAGTTTTAGATTGATGAACTTAACATACAATGTAGTTGGTATAATAAGCTAGATGAACCAAGACACTTAGTATGTGTTAGCGGTTTATCAATCACAATACACCTCATAATACTTGTTGTTATCACTATGTTGCGCTTACTAGACCATGTGTGTGCCCGATATTCATGAGTGCTATAGAGATCTTGCCAATATCTCATGTAAGCGACCCCACTTGACACTTATATAAGTGATTTCATCAAGTGTATGTTGCAAATCATACACCACCCGTCAAGGATATGAAAATCATTAAAATTTTGTTAATCATTAAGACTCTTTTACCTTATAATTTTAACCACAAAGTTTATCCTCTCAATAATGCAATGTCTAGCACTTTCACACACCATATGAATGAAAAAATTTCATCTTAAATCAATTTTAGTGCTAGCAGAACTAACAAGTGATTTATTTTTACCCATATGAACCTTATTCATAGGATTTCCAATAATAAAGGTTGGGTTTTCATCACTTGTTTGTTTGCAAGTGGCTTAAGTACCATTCCCCTCGATGTTTCTAAAATAAATTTTCTTCCTAGGGGTTTTGTCAAAGGATCTACCAAATTCCATTCTAACTTCACATAGTCAATAGAAATCATTCCACTCTTTAGCAGTTGTTTCACCAAATTATGTCTCAATTGTATATATCTGTTCTTTTCATTATAAGTTTTATTTTTAGTTATAGCTATTGCCAACTAGCAATCACAATGCATTGATACTGATGGGGCTGGTTTAATTTATAACGGAATGTTTGCTAAGAAGTTTTTCAACCACTCAGCTTCACTACCAGCCATTTTGAGAGCAACAAACTCAGATTCCATTGTTGATTTTGCAATAATAGTTTGTCTGACTAATCTCCATGTAATTGTACCACTTCCAAGTGTAAATACATAACCACTAGTGGATTTTGTCTCATCTGAATCAGAGATCCATTTAGTATCATTGTACCCTTCTAGCATAATAGGAAATCGACTATATTCAATAGCATAATCCATTGTACCTCTCAAGAATTTCATAAGTCTCGCAAGCACATCCCAATTATTCTAACTAGGATATTGAGTGTACCTACTCAGTCTACCTACTGCATAAGCAATATCTGGTCTAGAAAAGTTCATTAAATGTAATAAACTCCTAATTATCTGAGAATACTGAGTTTGAGAAATAGATTATCCACTATTCTTCTTTAATTTAGAGTTAGCATCATAAGGGGTCCTTATTGACTTAAAGTCATTGTAACAAACTTCTTAAGAAGTTTCTCAGTGTATTGTTCTTGGGATAGTAATATACTATTTTCCTTCCTTATGATTTTAACTCCTATAATCACACTTGTTTCACCCATGTCTTTCATCTCAAACTTAGATCCAAGAAATTGTTTTGTTTTAAAAATAATATCATTGCATGTACCAAAAATTAGCATGTCATCCACATATAAACATATAATGACACATTCACCATTTTCAAATCTAGAATACACACATTTATCAACATCATTGATAGAAAAACCTTCACAAGTAAAATATTATCAAGTTTTTCATTCCATTGTTTTGGTGTTTGTTTCAAAACATACAAAGACTTTAAAAGTTTGCATATTATTTTCTCTTGACCTGGAACTACACATCCTTCAGGTTGAGTCATAGAAATTTTCTCTTCTAATTCACCATTCAAAAAAGTTGTTTTAACATTCATTTGGTGAATTATTAACTTATGGATAGATGATAGGGCTAGCAACACACAAGTAGAGGAAATACTAGTAACTGGGGCAAAAATATCAAAATAATCTATGTTAGGTTTTTTATTAAAACCTTTCGCTACTAATCTTGCCTTATATTTCTTTATGAATCCATCATGATGATACTTCTTCTTAAAGATCCACTTACAAACAATGAGTTTTGCTCCTTTAGGAAGATCTACTAAGGTCCAAATATTATTTCTCTTAATTGAATCAATCTCGATCCTAATGGCCTTATCCCAATGTTTAGCATCAAGAACACTAGTAGCTTCTAAAAAACTTATTGGATCATTTTCAACTAGATAAGTGTAAAAATCATCTCCAAATGGGGTTTTCTTTCTTTGTCTTTTACTTTTCCTAACATCTTCACTCATGGCATCACTAGCACTATCTATAGGCTGTTCAAAAGTACCACTACTCTTCAAAGGAAATATATGTTAAAAGAACTCAACATTTTTCATCTAGTGTTACATTCAATTATATCACTATTAAGAACTGAAAACATATAGGCAGCACTATGTTCCGCATATCCTAAGAACATGTAATCAGATGTTTTAGAGTTTATTTTCCTTTTTTTAAGATTAGGTAACATCACTTTACCTAAAAACCACGACACTCTTAGGTATTTCAGATTAGGTTGATAACATTTCCACAACTCATAGGGTGTTCTACCAGTTTTCTTATGTGGTATACTATTTTGCAAAAAACACGCAGTAAGCCGATATTCACCTTACATATTATTAGGAGCATTAGAACTAATAAACATGACATTTATCATTTCTTTAAGATTCATATTTTTCCTTTCAGCTACTTCATTAGATTCAGGTGAATATGGTGAGGTTACTTCATGAATAATACCTTCTTTAACATAAAAGTCATTAAACAAAACATATTTACCACCTCTATCTGATCTAATTTTTAAAATTTTTTTATTCAATTGATTTTCTACTTCTGCCTTATAAGTTAAAAACATATCAAAAGCTTCATCCTTATGTTTAATTAAATACACTTTGGTGTATCTAGAAAAATCATCTATAAATGTTACAAAATAATTTTTACCGCTTCTAGACATGGTTTGTCTTAAATCAACAAGATCAGTATGAATTAAGCCAATAATTTCAGTTTGTCGTTTTACAAAATGGCATGTTTTCTTCGATATTTTAGATTCTACACATATATCACATTTACTACTTTGTTTGTCATGCATGTGGATTAATCCTAGTCATTGCAATTTCATAACATACGAATAATTCAGATGTTCTAATCTAGCAAGTCACACATCATACAAATCAACAATATAAGCAGAAGACCCAAATTCATTAATAACTTCATAAATGTTCAATATAAAAAGACCTTGATCACAATATCTCTTCCCCACAAAAACATTATTTTTTGTCATAACAATCTTGTCAGATTCAAATGACACTTTAACCCTAACTTTTCCTAACAATGCTATAGAGATCAAATTAACTCTAGTCGATGGCACATGTGGCACATCACTCAAAGCCAAAGTTTTACCAGACGTGAGCTTTAGAAGAACCTTTCCTTTTCCTAGGACAGGCGTTTTCTTAGAATCATCAAGATAAACTTGTTATTCTCCATCCCCCACACTTGTGTAGGAGGTAAACACGTTTCTATTTGCATAGATGTGTCTGGTAGCCCCAGAGTCTATCACCCATTTACTCACATTGGTCACAAGATTTACTTGTGAAACGAATGCAACAATGGTGTCCTCCCCTACGACTATATTTGCCTTAGGAGAATTGTCATTTTTAGCCCTATGTTTGCACTGAGGTGCATGATGATCTGGCTTTTTACAAACAAAGTAATTTTCCTTTTCCTTAAAGGTGGGGTTAGTTCCATTGGGACGAGAAAATTTATTATTATATTTCTTTTTGTGATCAGGTTTTTTCTCATACCTTTTTGGAATTGTTTTGTCTTCTGCCATGTTTGCTTTGACAGACAAAGTTTTAGCCCTTGCAACAACACACTCCTTTCTATTGGTGTTTTCTATGATGATGTGGGTGATCAGATCTGGTGGTGACATTTATTTGTTTGTGCTTCAGTTGCTATTTGTAGTCAGTCCAAGATTGCAGAAGCTTTTCAATCAGCAATTCGGACACGAATTCATCATGCAAGGGTATGCTCTCTTCTTTGATAACTTCAAGCAACTTGTGGTATTTGTTTGTCTTAATTTTTATGTCCTTATTTTTATGTCCTTGTGTACGATCATCTCCCAACGATAGTAGTTTCTGATCACGAACCTTTGTCTAACAACGTCATCAATAGTGTATTTGAGGATAAGGAAATTCCAAATATCTTTTACTTCCTTGTAAGAGCAATAGACATCGAACAAATCGTTAGATAACGCACTGAGTAAGGCGTGACGACATACCTTATTTGCATGGGTCCAAACATCAATTTGTTTTGTAGGCATGCTTGAGTCGGGTTTAGAAGTTGTAAGTGCAAAAGCGACTCTGTACATGTCCAACATGGTGGACACGCGTTCTTGCCAACATCAAAAATTCTGGCTGGTGAAGACTTCAACTTTCGAGATGTCTGGAAACAGTTTTACAAAAATGGTTTGCATTGCGGAAACAACATTTGACGCCTCTAAAGTAGGGTTATTGTTGTTGTCCGTATTGTTAGTCATAAGTCCTTACAATTGTAGTAAATAAGGCTTTAAAACACAAGCAATGTTGATTTCTTGAGGCGTGGGTGATCACTGTCTATAAGAACTTATCCGCGGTGTATTACACAAGTCCCCCAGAATACAATAGGAACTTTTCGGATAATCCGAGTATATCAAAACTAGCAAGTAACTCTTGAAGAGTAAAACTCTGGATATCAGAAAATGGAAGTAAATAAAAGAATACTAAAAGTATTCTATTTTTTAGAGTAAGAGAAAAGAAAAAGAGAGAAGCTTGAATGATGTGTTTTGAAACAGTCTTGTGTCTCTATTTATAGGCAAAGGAAAAAGCTCAAATTTAGAGAAAAGGGAAAAAATGAAAGTTATTCCGCAGGAGCAAAATGGCGTCGAAAAGCTTGCTAGAACTAGCAGAGACACCCTCTGCAGAAAATCGATCATGGTGACATCGAATCTGGAAGCATCCAAGAGAGGGCAATGTCGTACATGTCATTCTCAGGCAAATTCAATATCCTCTGCAATGTTTTGAGATTCCCTCCAACAATTCCAAAACTAAATGAAAAAATTTACAAGAAAAAGTACAAGTTCTTTCTTGTGCACAATCTCCCTATTACGATATTCACTTAACGGTAATAGTACATTATAAATTAAACTCAGACACATTTTATATTTTTATCAAAGTGCAAATTCGTCTTTATAAAGTTTAACTAAATTTACAATGTAGGAAGTTTGAGTTGCTCAAAGATTGATGATGCATGTTATATATAGGAGTAATTAAAAAGACAGTATTGTAATGATGGTAATTGAAATGTTTGATGAAAGCGAAAGAGGCAAGTGATGATGGGTGAAGATGCAGGAAGAAGAGGTGGTGGTTCACGCATTGATGACTTCCTACCTCAGAAGTTCATATGAGAGAGCCCCACTACTGATGCGCATGCTTACCCTCTTTGTCCCAACAAACAACAAAAGGAACTAAAATTAAATATTCCCTCCATTTTTCTATCTATCTATCTATCTTTCTCACCGTCATTTTCCTTCCATCCAACCCTAACCAAACCCACCACAAATTGTATCTATTTCTTTATTTAAACTGCAGGTAAAGAAAATATAGATAGCGAAATGAAGCTTAATTCTTTGTCAGTATTCATCCCATTAATTCCGATTCCTTCTTCTGATAAATCAGCGTCACAAATTCAGAAGGCAACTAAATCACATGTCACTTTTAATCTATCGGATCATAAAATATCTAAACTACAAATTTAACTTTAGAGCTACCACGTGTCAATGATTCAATAACATCACGTCATAGTTTGGAACCCAAATCACTAGGTATTTCAATTTTTTTTTAATTTAAAAATAATTAATAACCCTAAATTATGTGTTTTATAAAAATTACTAAAGGCCATGTTATTCTCATGTCTCATATCGCCGCTTAGTAACTCTTCCGAGGTATTTCTTCCTGCACATGAACAAATTTTTCCCTCCATAATTTTCTGGAAAGAGTGTTTTACCCCTTTTAAAAATAACTTTTAGATTATTTTTTTATAATATTTCTGAAATATGTTTTCTGGAATACCTTTTATGAATTCTGGTTTTACCATTATGAAAGTAAAAAAAATTGTTTCAGAAAAGATATTCTAGAATGGTATTTTGGTTTTTTGAATTTCCTATTCAAAAAACACTTTTTGCTTACAAAAGATTCCTATTCTGAATTATCAAAATTTGTTAAGAATATATGGGGGTGTAGGAAGAATTTGCCCTGTTCTGAATGTGATATTGTAATGGGAAAGATTTTATGGGCTGATAGGCCCAACTAATATGCAATAGTTAATTTTTGGCTTTTTCTTTCTGCACTATATTTTTTTTAAGTGTCCAAATTGCCTTTGGAATTTTTATTTAAAAGGTTTAATTACCTTTTTTGTCCCTACATTTAGGGTCAATAGTTAATTTAATATAGTGATTTTTAAAAAAATTAATTTAATTCTTATATTTTTTAAAATGTATTCAAATTGGTCATTTCCGTTAAATTTCACCTAACGGCGTCAGCGGTTGCTGATGTGGCAAAGAGAGAATGCGTACGTGGTAGAAAGAGTGCTTATGTGGTAGAGGGAGAGTTTATGTGGAAGAGAGAAAATGTTTATGTGAAGAGAGAAAATGTTTATGTGAAGAGAGATGTAGGATTGAGAGTTATTATTATTATTATTATTATTATTATTATTATTTTATTATTATTATTATATTATTATTATTATTATTATTTATTATTATTATTATTACCTATTGTTATTATTATTATTAATATTATTGTTACCATTATTATTATTATTATTATTATTAATATTATTATCCTATTATTATTATAACTATTATCATAATTATTATTATTATTACTATTCTTCTTCTTCTTATTATTATTATTATTATTATTATATTTATTATTATAATATTATTAATCATAATGAAATAAAAATAATAATCATAATAATAATAGCAATAATAAAATAATAATAATACTAACATAATAATAATAATAAAAAAATGATAATAAAAATATTATTATTATTATAATAATTATAAAAAATAATAATAATAATAATAATATTAATAATTATTGTTATTATAATAATAACAATAATACTAATAATAATAACAGTAATAATAATAATAAAAATGTTAATAAATAACAATATAATAATAATAACATATTAATAATAATAATAATAATAATAATAACAATAATAATAATAAAAATAAAAATAATAGTAATAATAAAAAATTAATATTATAAATAATAATAAGAAATATTTTATTATTATTAATAATAATCATAACAATAATCTAATAATAAAATAAAATAAAAATATTAATAATAAAATAATATTTTTTTATTTTTATTCTTAGTAATTACCTTATTATTATTCATATTATTCTTATTATTACTATTATTCTTATTATTATTACTATTATTATTATTATTATTAATAATTATTCTTATTACGGTTATGATTATTATTATTATTATCATTATTATTATTACTATTATTATTATAATAATAATTCTAATAATTTATATTAACAAAAATAATAATATATCAAAATCTCCTAATAATAATATTCCTCATAATTCACAAACTTCCTCTATTAATAATAATAAAAAATCTTATTCTTCTTCTTGTGCTTCTTCTTTTTCTTCTTCTTCTTTTCTTCATTCTTATTATTCTTATTCTTCTTCTTCCTATCCTCTTCTTCTTTTCTCCTTCTTATTATTCTTTTTATTTTTATTATTATTATTCCTATTATTCTTTCACTGTTTTTATTATTATAATAATATTATTATTATTATTGCTATTATTATTCCTATTATTCTTATTATTAATTTTTTTTCTTATTATAATTGTTGTTATTATTATTAATATTATTATTCCTGTTATTATAATTATTATTATAATTATTATTTTTATTTTTCTTGTTATTATTATTTATTAATATCTTATTATTATTTTATTATTTTAATTTTTTATATTATTATTCTCTTATTCTACTTTTTATTATTGTTATTATTATTATTATTGTTATGATTATTATTTTTGTTTTATTATTATATTTTTGTTATGATTAATATAATAATAATAATTAAATAATAATAATAATAAATAATAATCCTAGTAACCTAATATCCTAATAATAATAGTAATAATAATAATAAATAATAATAATAACAATAATAATAATAACTCTCAATCATACATCTCTCTTCACATAAACATTCTCTCTCTGCCACATAAGCACTTTTTCTGCCACATAAGCATTTTTTCTACCACAGCATGCATTTTGTCTTTGTCATGACTGACTCCGTCAAGTGAAATTTAACGACAATTTAAATACATTTTAAAAAATAAAAGGACTAAATTGATTTTTTTTTAAGATCACTATAAATGTAGAGAAAAAAAAGTAATTAAACCTATTTAAAAAGAATGAGTGAGAAGGTAGGTGTTGGGTATCGTAGAGGTGAAGGCAAGGCCGAATTATAACTAGGTAAGAATAAGTGAATAAATATGGCTGAAATTAGAAAGGTATAATGCCTTTCAAAAATGGATTCCGGAAAGACTTTCCTGAATAAACAATTTAGAAGTATTTTGTTGGTATTTTGTAGTTCTTGAGAGAAAATCATTCCGGAAATAATATTTTGGAAGAGGGTTATTCACATTCTGAATCTGTAAGTCCAGAAGAGCTTTTGGTAATGGAAAACACTAGTTACTTTTGGTAATTCAAAAATGCCCAGAATGATATTACGGAAATCTCATTCCTGAAACATATTCCAGAAAACAAATACATAAGTCACTTTCTGGGAGAGTTTCGCAAACCAAATTCCAGAAGTCAATAAAAACCAAACATCACATTTCTACTGCCACGAAACTCGCATTATAAAACACCATTAATGATGTTCAAAAGACAACAAAAAGACACCCATTAATGATCAACTACAGGCACCAGTCGCAGAAAGAACTCAAAACGTTCAAAAATTTACAACTGACAGCCGCACAGTGGTCTTCAAAACTTTCAGAATTTTTAAAAAACAAATAAGAGTATTTTTGTTATTTTAATTAAGTGATACAGTGCAGGTCCCTAATAATCTAGTGATCTAATGCGGAAGCAAAAGCCTTAGTTTTCTGTTGTGGGCCTCTTGCCGTCTTTGGAATAAAAAAATGGGAAAAACTCTAAATATGTGCGCCACTGTACTCTCATTACTTCTCAAAAAGAGTCAACTACTTTGTTGACATATCTGAATATGTGACGTAATTGCATGCCATTAAGTCTACCTTACATTACACAATATTAAAACCATATACTTGTATATGAAAATATTTTTTTTCACCATACATGATTCACTTCTAACTTAACTGTTTGCTAGTCTTAATTTTATATCTATGACTTGTTTTTATATTCAATACGAAAATAATGTGCTATTTCTTTATCCATTTCTCTGTATCTCTTTTAGGCTATCATCGTATTATCATTTCAGTATTAAAATGCACACATTTACTCAATTTCTCCCTGCTTATATTATTTTGTCAATTTCATTCTATCCTTTTGAAGTTAAGGGTATTTATTAGTCCTATAAAGAAGGTGTCTTCCCTTAATATATATATACCTCTTGATAATTAAATTAACTGCACATTTTTATCGTTTTGTTGAAAGTTGCATACATTACTTAAATTTGAACACAAACAGGCTACTAGAATTTATTATACATTTGTAAAAGCAAATCTGCAAAGGTTTTCAAAGGCAAGAGCAATACGATATTCAGTTCACAACCCTGCAGTTTGCTCTTATTTGGCCTTGTTGTCCTGTAAGGGCACCTATGCGTCCCATTTTCTCCATAGATACTGCAAAGTCTCTAAAGAACAGAAGAGGCCACTTGCTATAGTTGTTGACCAATGAAGCAGTTGTATTATCACCCAAAAGAGCCTGGTCTGACTGAAGTAACCCCGAGTTGTTCACAATATTTTTGTAGTAAGTGTTATCAAATGTGTTAATAGTCACGGGATCCAAGGGAGCCAAATTGGTGTCAGAATCAGCTTGGTTTGGACACACTTTTTGTAAACTCTGTAGAACTGAGTCATCTAGTGCCGGATCAGATTTACCTGATCCACCAAAGTCGAACAGTCTTGGCTTGAATGTGAAGCATTGAGCAAACCCAAAAGTGTGTGCACCTGCATTCTTTACATATATAAACATCAATATTCTAACTAAAAATACAAATAGAAGTTTTTTTTGTTAACTTTTTCATTTGTGTTTAACATCTATGTAATGTCAGCGTAAAAAGTTTTACACTAATTTGACATAATGGTTGGCAAAATTTTGAAGGAGACAAACCTGAGAGTACTGCAACATCCTTCTTTTCCAAACCCTTGGATATAAACTTGGTCGTGATGTCTTCTATAGGTTCAAAGGGTGATGGCAAGTTATTTGCCTCGCTCTCACTTGCTGTTGTACCATCTCTACGACCCAGAGGCACAGACCAAAATGGACCTTTGCTCTGGAAAAATTGACCAAAGTCTTTAATTTTAATTGTTTGATGTGTGTGTGTGTGTGTGTGTGTATATATATATATATATACATTCTATAATAGGTTAATGTTCATGTATGATTGAATCATCTTACTCCGAATCTAAGAAAAACTATTTAGCCATAATTTAAGAGTTATTAAATTGATAAAAACATTCATCTCTTCACGGATAATTTATTGATTATGATCAAATAAGTAGTTATGAAGTGTATTTTTTTAATATAGTTTATTATATTAAACATTATATTCCAAATAGTGAAAATTTGGTCTCTTACAAGATAAACAGCCTCTCTTGCTGCTAGAGTTAGTATATCAGCACATGACACAGTGGAGGGACAAGCCTTCTCCAAGTTAGCCTTGATTGTGTCAATGACTTCAAATCCTCTGAGTGAATTTTTATTAGGCAGTGCATTTTTCTCCCCCTTTAGAGTATCAGTGTCATCTAGTAGCACGGATGCATCACATCCCTGAGCGACGAAAAACAAAGAAACAGCACATGTAGTCAATTTGAATGAGAACGTAAAAAAATCTTTGAAAGATTCTCCAACTAAAACTGAGACAAATTATTTACAAGAACGAAACAATCATGAAAATGAAGGCGTAAGAGAGAAGCAGCAATCCTTGCGTCCTTGGCCATAGCTGACCACACGTTGTATCGAACAATTCCGGTCAGGTTTGGACAAGTTGAGTCATAAAAGTTATAGTAAAGTTGAGAGCACACAAGAGGACTAAGAAACACAAGCCAAAACATTGAAACAAAAGGAAGCTTATTAGAGGCAAATGACTCCATAAGTTGACACCAGAATATGACAACAGTAGAATTTAGTTAATTCAATTAGAATTGCTTGTGACATTAAGCTGCAAACTACAACCATTTATAGGAAAAAAACACACTCACTAGCTTAGTTTTTATGGAGAGTGGCATAACCACTATCCTTGTCTCTATCACTAAAGTTTGGTACAAGTCCAAATTGTCTGCTCCTTTTGTTTTGGTATAACAATTGAGTCCGCATTTCGTTAATGGAGAGAATTTGCATAGACCTACCTCATAGTTAACAATTGCTCTAAGTGGCTAGATGATGTAATGTGATAATGCATGTATCTCTAATAAAAAAATTACCAGCTTCGAAGAGTACACAAAGAAGAAAGTAAACTACATAGTTCACACCTCACGTCTCCAAGGCTTGTTTCCTTTTATCCTAGTTGTCTTTAGTTAAATATTACAAACAATTATTTCAAAAAACACATTTCATATCATTTATAAAGTTTTGAAAGTTAAAAGATTAACTTCTTGTCATTTCTGTGTTGTATATCGAAGAAATAGTAGATTTAGAGTGACCAGTGACTATAAACGTATGTGCTCAATTTATATAAACTTTGATAATTCAAAAATCATTTATCATGTACCAACACAAAATATTTTATAATAAATTGAATCAGTATTAAAAAATAAACCTATTACACAGATTGCCAAAAATAAAAAAAGAAATTTTAAATTCACAGGTATTTGGTAAAATGCGAGGTTTGGTAACAAGACAAGATTGGGCTTTCAGGATAAAGTGGTAGGCATTGTGGGAGTAGGAGAATTTTGAAAGCAGAATGTATAGATATATACCGAAAGTGCTGTTACATTTGACTGTGTTCTTTGGATATGTGTCGTATGGTGGACTATGTGTGTACAGTCATGATAAAAGCTAACAAAATAGGATATAGAGATAATAACCACTCATTTTGTGGGAACGACATGATCAAGTTCATGTTTGCTATACGATGCTATAATCTAAAACACTATATATATTTTAGTTTACACAAACTACTCTAACTTAATCTTTTTTATTAGAGCACTTGTTCGATTTAATATTTTGTTTTTACAAATTGTATGGATGATTGCGTGATTTGACACTGGCTTATAGAAGCAACACTCTCTCTAAATGCTCCTTGACTTTGTTTGGATTGAGGAGAGGATTTGTGATGAGGGGAGGAAGTGGATTTGTGAAGATTAGAGAGGATGTGTGATGATATGTGAGGTTATTTGGATTGAGAAATGATAGACTGAATTTGTGATGATGGTTTATTGTAAGTTTACAAATTTATCCTTGTTATTAAAAATATTTGAATAATGAATTATGATGTTTTTTTGTGTGTAGGTTTGAATTAATTAATATTTTTAATGTATAATATTCATAATTACTTATATTTTTTAATAAAAAATTTAAAAATATAGTAAAAAATATTTTTGTGTTAAATTGAAATAAATTTATTAAATACATTAAAATTTATGAAAATAATATTTATTATTATATTCATTTGTTACTTTATTTATATATATATATATATATATATATTTTGTTGATATTATAATTTTATTTTTTTATTTTTATTATTTATAGTTATATGTTGTTATTAATAGTATAATTAAATATTTTTAAAATTATAAATAAATTTATGTAATATTTAATTTTGTATATTGTAATAAAATGTTTGTATAAGGATATTTTGGTAAAATACAATAATCCTACATCAATCCTCACAAATCTCTTCATTTTGTGAAAAGTGAAAAAAACCACTCATCATTTCTCCCATCCACTCTCCCACCCTCAAAACCCTTAAAACAATCATAAAAAACATCTCCTCCCTCCTCCCCCATGGAAACAAACACACCATTAACAACAAAACTCTTCTAAAAATATAAATTAATCTTTAAATTATAATGTTTCTATATCAAGTATCTTAAATAATGTCATTAGGTTAATTATCACATTTAAAAGGTATTTTTTGTTTAAAAATTTGGAGTTCTATTACATTCTTTTTGTTTTTAAAGGATGTTTCAAAGAAGTAATAAGAGAATAAGATATATTGAAAATATTTTTAAGTTCAATTGGAATGACGTCCGTGATTTACAATGATTTATTGTTAAATTTTTTTCAATTTAGGATGTGTTGTGCTTCTGATTCAGTTAATGACATTTGGGAAATGATTTGGATTGCAGTAATAAGTGAGATTTAGAAGCATAGAAATAATATCATTTTTAAAGGGTGTTTGTATGAGGTTAGTTACTTTATGTATTACGTTGTTGGTTAACACTATAATAGATGCATGAATTTAGTCAGATGTGTTTTTGAGTTGTTTGAAGGAGGTTTTCGACTTATTTTGAGAGGTCAAAAATTATTTTTTTTTTATAAAAATTTGACCATCCCTAAAGTGATTCACATTTATTTTTATTTTTTTGTTGATTAAAAAAAAAACTAAGCGAGATAAGATTAATGAATATTAAGGAACATTGGGATATTCATAACCAATAGAAATTAAGCAAATAGAAATTAAGCAAAAATTATTAGACTAATGACTATACAGGAACATTGGAATCTTCATAACCAATAGAAATTAAGCAAAAATTATAAGTAATCGCCTATGTAAAATATAACAACTTATAGAAATTAAGCTATGATAAAATTCATAACCAAACATCTAATTCATATCTTAGAACTGTTTTTGGGAAAATAATTAATTTTATGAAACGTTATATCATACAGATTATAAATAACAGTTATAAATCTAGAAGCATATTTTTGTTGCATAAATTAGTTTCTTAATGAAAACCACATCCCTCCAAATATTCAATGCACTTGCGTGGAAAGAGGGGAGTCAAATTCAAAAACACAATTAAATTACAATAAATTCACGTCAGTTAATCCATACATTCAATGATATTACAGAAAATTGTCTAAAATTTATGAAAGTTATGTTTTTAAAAAAGTGCTAAAAATACGTTAATACTCTTTAAGAAGCTAATTAAAAATAATAACCTAAGAAAAATAATTCCTAGAAACTTAATCCCAATATATTTTTTTTAAAGTAAAAATAATGCGCCAAATAAATAAATGGAAGGATATGAGTATTCCCTTTGAAGGATCTTCACACCTTAAGGTTGATGCTTATGGAATGAGCATCTGCTTATATAAAGACAGGTCTCATCTGGTGGACTCAGATTCCATCACATTTTACTGTTCCAGAAAAATTAAATATGTTAAATATTAATTACTTTTATTTTAATTTGTTTAATCTTGTAACTGTTTTAATTAAATAAAATAATTCAAATGTATTGAATTTTAATTTTCTAATTTAGAAAAAATATTTCAATTATCCTAAAATACAAAAAAAAAATGACAATAAATAACAACATCAATTAAAAAACAATTTCTCTAAACATCACCCGTTATAGACTTTAATAAAACAAATTTGACTGAGATCCATTAAAACATACTCTCACATGAGTTGAGAATACCGTGACAAATTAGATAACGACAAAATAACATTGTTCGACATATGCAGAAGAATAATTCTAATAAATTAAATAAAAAAATAATTATCAGTATTTACTGATTTTTATTGGTGTAGATAAAAAAAAATTAAAATATCAATTAAAGAATAGATTGGTCAATGTTTTGTTCATGTATAAGTTAGGAAGGTCTTATCTTTTGTTGTTGGATGTTAGATTCTAGATAAATGGGTCTTGAATATTGGATCTCAACCTTAGGATACTAAATGTTTTTAAATGACTTGATTTTGAAAATTTTATTTATAAAATTAAATTCATGAATATAATTAGTATGAATATCACAATTAAATCCAATATTAATTTGAGTACTAATTAATTGTGTTAAATTCACACTTAGATAATCACTGTTAAAGTGTTGATATGTGCTCCACCATGTTGTCGAAACCCTAATCGACTATATGAGTGTTTCCTCATCCATCTTGACTACATATAGTACTTGTTCATTAAGAGACTTAAATTTCAATCTATGTTAATAAAAAAAAACAACCTTAACGAGAAATTAACATCAATAATAAAAATTCTGAAAAACATAATTATTGTTAAAAAAACTCTAAGTATGTCAAGTGATAAATAGTATTGAGAAAAAAAGTTCAATAATTTATATATCCAAAAAAAAAAAGAAAAAAAGAGGAGAATACAAAATAAATTTTATTTTAAATTTTAAATTATATAATATTAATAATTAAATTATTTTCTCAAATTCCTAATTTTTTTTTAAAAAATATATATTCAGACAATAAATTTATCATAACATATTTTAAATTTTTTATAAAAATAAATTACCTCCTAAAAATTATCCATCCAATATTATTAGTGTGCAGAGTCTCAAAAAGGTTTTTTCGCATTATCATCACCAATAATTTGAATTCCTCTTTATTTTCTAATTATGCATCAAATGCGCATTATTCATTAATGTGACAGCAGGAAATTGATTAGTTTGAATTTAAAACAAAATTTTGGTTGGAGTTACATCACTTGAATCCCACTACCACCATGCTCAGTTGTTAGTAAGTATCATTATTATAATATTTGCCAGAAAAACGTGTTGTGATTCTCTGCCAGTAAAGGAATTGTTTCTGCAGACCCACACCACTTCATGGTAACAGGATCCTCTGCTAGTAAAAGAACAAAGAAATTCCCAAACGATTTGCATAGTATAATAAACTTAGATTCTAGGATTATTCCAATTTTAGTGTGATGTTTGTAACAAAAATCTCAAACTCAATTGGCAAAGGCATCAGAAAAGACACAGAAAGGAAGAATGTTGTATTAGTCTATGATTAAAAAGCACAGTTTTTTCTTAGTTAATTCAGATCATACATGAATCAGATGATAAAGGGGTAGAGAAAAGGAAGATCTTGATGGTCCCCATGAATTACATATTATCTAATAGTATGAAATAACACTAATCCAAGACTTTTAACAAAAGTTACAGCACAAGAAATCGAAGAGACCCTGTGTACAGTCATAGCAGCAAGAACAACTACATTCACCCAGAAAACATAACAAAACAATAGTTAGATTATTCAATAATCAAAGATGTTCTCTATTTAGAAATTTACAAGGCGATTGAAGAAAGAAAAGAAGATTACCACTCGTTGACGACCTTGTCTTGTGCATCGTCCCCAGAAATCTGAATGGATTGTGATGGAGGAGGTTCCATGCCTGGTTCACCTACTCCCTCTAGGAATAGGAATAGTAATAGGAACAGGAATATGAAGATGAGTATGAGGAGTAAGTTTGAGCACTGAAAGTGAAATAAATAAATGCACGTGAAGGAGCCTAGTGGTCACCAACCAAGTCACGCCGTTACAAAAGACAAAAGAATCAAGGGAAATGCCCAGGCCCAAATCCATTGTCACACTCATGCAGTTGTTACCCCTGTTTTTTCAACACTAACACCTCATGTTTTCAAAAACTGTTTATTCCTCTCTTTTTCTAATTGAAGAGTTTGGATACTTTAGTGATTGATCATTAAATAATTTTTTTTAGTAAATTTTTTTCTAAAATAGAATTGAAAAATTAAAATCTCATTAAGAAAAACAATTTCAAAATAAAAAAAATACATTTTAAAAAATAATTCCAAAAAATAAAATACAAAAATATATTCTAGAAAATAATAAAATCAGAAAGACGTTCCAAAAATATAAATCTAAATAGTTGTATCCACGCATCCTCTTATTTAAGGATATGTTTATCATTTTACGAGTCAAGGAAGTAACTCCCTTTTTCTTTTACAAGTCCCTAAAAGAATTTAATTAACATTTTAGTTTTTTTAATGGAAATATTAACGTTAACCTCATCAGTTAAATGCGACTGTTATAAACTGTTTTTGGGTTATTGAAAAAGTTTGTTTTTAATATTTAAGCTTTTTCATTAAAATATTGACTTAATATTTCATTCATTTATAGACTTTTCATTGAGTCCTTAAATTTTTATTAGTATTTAATATATTTTTTTGTCAAAACATTAGTTTTCACTTCAATAATCTATTAACATAGAACATTATTTTTTGACTAGAGGATTTGGATTTCTATCTCATTTACTAGCCCGTCAATTCTGGATCAAAGAAGCTCAATTTTCAATTGAAGTTGAAGACCTTTTAATGTGATGGTCGAGTGAGAAAGCATGGAAAAGTGTCAAAGACTTGTTCTCATACAAGTCATTAGTATTGGCAACTTTTATGTAAAAAAACCTCAAAATTTAGCGTCAATTACTATCATCCCTCATGCAGTGAATCAAGAAATAATTCTATTTATGTTTTTTTAATTTGTTTATGTGAATGGTTCTTAAACAGATTAATTAATATTTATATGTTATTTAACAATTATTACTCGTGGATGTGTACCATGACAATACAATAGGATAATTATTAAATGAAATAATCGTATTTTTGTTTTTACTTATGGGATAATAAAAAATAATGTGTCTAAAAAGATTGTAGAGACTTTATGATAAGTTTACAACTCATATTTGTTTCGGACACTTCTATGGAAAAGGAAACATTTAAAAAAATCATTTAATAGAAATCAATTTTAGTGACAAAAAATAATTAGTTGTTATATTGACTAAATTAGAGGTCATTTTAGAGATTAAAAAAAAATAGTTTCTAAATTATTTTATATTATTGTTAAATAGTTTCTAAATTGATATTTAATTAGCTAGCAAGATTTTAACTATCAATTATATATATTTTAAATTTGATAACAAAAATCTTAGTAACTAATAATAGTAACAAAAATCAATTTAGAAATTATTTATCAATAATAGAAACTAATTTAGAAATCAATAATTTTTTTAGTTTCTAAAATAATATTTAATTTAGTTAATTTAGTAACTAATTATATTTTATCTCTAAAATTAGTTTTTATTAAAAAAATTTCTAATAGAGAAAATCCAAACATAAGGAATATAATATTTTCCAATATTTTTCAACATCTTGCAAGAAGTATACCTCTTTCAAAATATCAAACAACATTTTCTTAAACATACAATATAATCCAACAACTCCTTGAGAATAGTTTTCACTCAAACCTACATTGGGACAACCTCCCCTTAAACCAACCGTTCGTGATGACAGAAAAAATATTTTAACTTGAGATAAAATTATTTTATTTACCACGACTAAGATTGAATCTGTTCTATATTGCACTATGCATAACCTTTATCTAGTAAAGAAATTACGATTAAAAACTTGTGTTTAGATGGAGAGAATACAAAGATATAAATGTTTTAGAAAGTGTTATATTTTATAATAAAAATAAAAATAAATATCTAACTTATATTTATAAACTTTCTTCCTATATATTTTAGTTTTTTTTAAAATAGTAATGGATTTTACATTTATTTTTTATCAACCAACTTTTTTTTAAAATATATTAGAAATTACCCATAACCATTATTTTATTTTGATAATTATTGCAATAGTTAAATTTTTTTTAATTGTATTCACTGTTTAACTATCATAAAATATGTAGAAATATATTGGTTCAATAACATCTGTGTTTCACTAATAGATCATAAAGTAAATATATACGTAGGCAGTTTTGTTTTTTAAAACAAATTTACGAACTTTTATAATAACTAACATAGAAGAATATGATCAAACACTTTTAATTAAATATTTTCTCTCAATTGTAATTTTTTAATCCACATAGCTTAAAACCAAAAGCTTTGTTTAAAAGAGTTTAAATTGTTTATTATTTTGGTTTAAAATACATGTAAAATGTTTTAAAAAAGAAATCGTTTTATGAATCAGGGGTTGTGACAATTGATTTTATATGAAGAAATTGAACCCGAAGCTTCTTCGTCAATTCAATAAAAAAATCCATGACATGATTTTTTTTATTTATTGCAATTTAATTTTATTTACTTTACTTAAAATTAGTAGGTTGACTCCTAGTTCACCCATACTTCAATTATCTTCAATTTTTTTGTAATCTTAAATAAAATTTGGATTAATTTGACGTTGCAAATAAATTGTAATCTGTAGAAATTTGAAAAAAATGCACTTAGCTTTTAACTTGTGAGACAAAGTTAGATCGACTAGTTTGACAGATGTACTCATCAAGTACCTCAATAACAAATGCATAAAAAAGTCTATGTAATGAAAAATTTCAATGTCAAAAAAATGTAACACGGAGTTATTTGTCGGACTAATTTAGTAAAAAATTAAATCATTATAAACAGTAGATATGAGTAATACTATGTAATAGCGAGACCATTTAAAAAAATTCAAAAGTAAAAAAAAAAAAAAAAAAAAGGATTCCTGGAATGAAAGTAGTTTTGGAAACAAGTGCTACTAATTCATCCAAAAGTAGATGCCATATGGAGTTAGAGGTAAAAATGTGCCTTGCTGTCCTTTCACCTCCTTTATTATACAATTTTTTTGTTCAAAAACAAAATATAATGGTGTTATTTGATCAGTGTGTAATGAATAAATGATCCAATTTAATGTAAAAAATCATTGCTGTTACTGTTAAAATTTACAGGACTGTGTCGCTTCTGGATCACTAATATTATACAAAATGTGCTTCTAGAGTCTCATGCTGTTAACTCCATGGTGAACACTGAACAAGCTTGTTACTTACAGGGGGAATCAGTGACAATCCCTGGAAAGAACCTGCAACATCTACTGGTGCAAGTCACCTTAAACAAGTCCAGATAAACTCACGCCATTGGCATAATGTATGAGAACGTAATTCTCCCAGCGCAAGTCATTATTTTCCTATAGCCATATTTGACACCGACACAGAAATCTCATCGAAAGTGTTGCAGGCACTTCAACAGTAGAGCGAGTAGGGCACTGGGATGCCACTGTAACGTATCCCATCTCAATTCCCCAGCAGAGAAAAGGGATAATGGCAAGGAAATAATCATGGGAAATCCTCACCTCGCAGTAGCTATTTTCCCTCAGCAATATGTGCACTGGAAATGGAAATGTGATCAAATCTATTGTCAGATAGCTCTCGGGGACTTTGGATATCCTGCCAAGTCAAGAATTGATAAATTTAACAACAAAAACCATGGTTTGATAAAAGCAAAAGGGACACGACATTTATATTACCATAAAGGGTGTTCCATTATACAGATGCGTGGAACACGAAACATCTGGCTGTCATAAGTTTTTCAGAAATATATGATCTAATAACATTGAAGCACTTGGTCGCTCAGCTGGATTTCTTATAAAGCAAAGCCTCAAGAAATCTTTACCTTCAGCTGACAATGTTTCTGGTATAGGAGGTGTATCCCTCATAACCTTAAACATAGCTGCGGCCTGCATAAGTAAATGAGAACTTCAAGCCTAGTTAATAAATGAAGAAAACATGTATAGATACAGCATCTCTAACAAATCCACAGGCTGCGCAGAAAAGAAGTAGCATCAAGGTGCTTTAAGCTGATTGTTAAACCCGAGTCTATCAATTAAATATACATTGTCCATGAGCAAACTTAAGCATCTTACTTCAGATCATATAACCATGCTTATATGAATTTATCATCGTTGTTACTTAACCAAGAAACATTATTTTATAATGAATATTTCGGTACTTTCATCAACCAAATGAGATGTTATCAGTATGTCAATTTTTTAACACTTTTTGTTACAGTCATTTTTATTTGTTGAGAATCATATACGCCTCATTAAATATGTGGATCTTATTTCTTAGTTAGCAGTGGACCTATTTCTAAACTAGTGGAATCTACGCAAATTTTAACTAATAGGATAGAAAAGTGTGTTAAAAAAAGAATGTTAAAAAGAGAATTCTAATATACTACACCTTGTGGGTATTATTCTGAACAACAAATTGATAACAAAACGAGAAGAAAATTTCTGTAGATGCTTACTCCTTCGTACTCACTCCAAGGAGGCTTTCCCGTGAACATTTCAATAATTGTACAACCCAAACTCCAAATATCAACGGCAAAAGCCACTTCAGTGCTATTCCCTTTTTGCACAACTGCTTGCATAAGCTGCACGAGGAACGAGTATCAATAGAGAACAACCGAGACGCTACGGAGTAACATTCAGTTAGAATATACCTCTGGAGCCATCCAATATGGACTTCCCTTCAAAGAAAGTTCTGCAACGTGTCCAGTTAGCTGTGGACACAGAAATCCCAAAAGTATTATTATAAGGGGCACAAAAGGACTACTAGCAGCAATGGTGCTGGTGAAACCAACGAGTAAATTTCCAAATAAAACATAACTGTACTTCGTAAAAAACTCAGACAACTTACATGTTTGGCCATCCCAAAGTCAGCAAGCTTAACAACACCAGCAGAATCAACAAGCAAGTTAGCCCCTTTGATGTCCCTACAAAAGAAAAAAATACATCACCAGATCTTCCAAATGCAAACTAAATCAGGAGTTTCTGAAAAGAAAATTATAGTATTTATGCAAATATTTCTTATCGATTTGATATACTAGTGAACAAATCTCATGCTATGCAACACATCAAGCATATGACCAGTACCTATGAATTGTTTTTTTGCTATGCAAGTAAGCCAACCCCGAAAGAATATGGCGCGTGAAACTCCGAACAACACATTCGGTTATTGCACCACAATGTTCACGAACGTATTTATTCATTGAACCAGGATGTACATATTCCAAATAGATATAAAACCTGTCTTCTACCTAGTCAGAACACAACCCAAAGATGTCAGAAGTTTTTGCCGGGCAGTTCTAGAAATAATCATTAATCTTGGACAACTAATCATGAATAAGAAGTCCTTACTATTTCGCTACCAAAATACTGCACAATGTTTGGATGTTTCAGTTGGCTAAGAACTTTAATTTCCTGAAAAAAGGGTGAAAATTTGTAATGAGAATATATAAAGTGAATTATAAAAAATAAAATAATTTTGGATGAATAAAACATTACAGATAACTAAAGTCGGATAATCTTAATCACAAAGTATATACAACATCGGCAGATAGTGTATTTTACAATCACAAAATTCGTACAGCACATACAGTTAACAAATAACTAAAGAGGTTAGCAACCTGCTCTAACTGCCTTATGCACTCTGCAGATTTTGGATCATCGGAAAAGACTTCTGCTTCCTTCATTGCACACAATGCTCCAGTTTTTCTGCGAGGAACAAAAATGTTTTTAAGACGAGCTTGTAAGAAAAAGAGAATGGAAGAGGTTAAAATAATGAATGCGTCCGAAACATGCGTGTAGCAGTAGTACCAACCTATTGGTGGCAACATAAACAGATCCAAAAGTACCTCGGCCAATAAGTTTCCCCTTTTGCCACTGGTTTTTCATTGGCAAGGATTCTGTTTTAGCAACAGGAGGGGAAAAGGTAGCAGATGGTGAAAGTAAGGGAGCCACATGCCCAGCCCAAGGAGGCAAGGGTAAGGGGTGGACAAATTGAGGAGGAGTGATTTCCCGACGTGCCATTGAGATGTCAAGGGATAATCTGGGGGGTATGGATGGAGAAGAAGAAGAATGGGCATTAGGGCTTTTGGGGTGTGGGGTGGGGCTTTTTCCCCGTGGGCTTTGATGGGGAGAAAGGATGGTATCAGTGCGCAGTGCTGATAAATCAAAGAAAGCAGGAGGTGGGTGCCCAGCTGAAGGGTCGGATGTTGGCATCTCTGGTGCTGACCAGAACTGGTTGGCCTTGGGTGACACATAATAGTACGGGACAAAATCATCGGTTTTGGTAGTGTTTGGGATGATTCTGGGACTGGCAAAAGGACTCGTTGGAGCACTTCTTGCAGGGACACTCAACCAGAAGTTATCTCCTTGGGCTCTTGTACTTGTACAACCGCTCGTGTCTTGCTGAGGCACCACCCCTGGTGACCTTGTCTCCACGTGCTCCGTATTATTTCTATTCTCTTGCCTCGCGAATACGCTGTACACACAAATCCCTATGTCAGAACACAAATTATATTACTAATTCCTAATTTAAAACTACACATCTTTACTTAAAACAAAGAAGAAAGACAAGAAGATTGCAAATAAATTATCACATTCGACATGGACTATTATAATCCTGAACCATTATAATCTTATCCAGATATATCTGTGTAGGTCGAATTAAGTTCTATAAAATATTTTTTTCCTGATTTGAAACTCTAAGCACAATTAATTAATGACATTAAAATATAACAAAGCACAAATAAGAAATTAAATTAAAATGCTATATAGTACGTAAGGAAACGGAAACCACCAACGGAAACAACGAGTGTCGAAGTTGAGCCAAGGATTTGAATTACCTGCGCATTTGAAAACCAGCGGGGAGGGTAAAATCGACGACGGCGTTGGGTTTGTCGGCGGCATCTTTGGGAGAGGGTAAACGGGAGTCGATGGCTCTGGGCAAGGGTAACGGCTGAGGTTCAGCGGAGGGGGTAGAGGAACGATCGAAGGTGCTGGTGGAGCGAGACAAGGGGGTGATGACGACGGCGTCTATGTCCGCCACATGGCTCAGCTTCCTGGAGCGCGTCGACTTTCTGGTGCCGCCGAAGAACCAGGCGGAGCGGGTGTTCCTCCCGGTGTGGGACACGGATGATGACGTGGAAGAGGAAGATTTGAGAGTGGCCAAAGAAGACGTTGGCGTTGACGACGACGATGGTGACGGTGATGGTGAAGAGGATGAATTAGAATGAGAGAAGAGGAGGGTGGGGAACCAGCGCATGTCGATGGTTGCAATAATCTAGAACGCTTCATTGTGGGCACGTGATCGCCATTGTTAGCAATTGGTGCGCAGACATGCAATGGAATTTAAGAGAAGGGAAGAGAAATGAGAAATTAGATGGAATGGTTTTCCTCTCTTAATCATCTCCATCATGTGTTTTTTGTTGTGTCCATGCTTCTGCACAAAACAACATTACGCGCTTTACAACGCCAAATCCGGTGCTGCTTCTGGTGCCGCCAGATGTGCAACCCTTCCTATATCATTGGTGAGTCGTCATAATAACAGCATTAACACCCATAATCATACATAATCTTATAATGCACACCATTTCATTATTTAAAATACTAATATATATTATTTATATAACAATATTATTATTTTAATATTTTTTCATATAATTTAATTACAAATTTATCTTTTATTATATTTTTTTAAATCATCACATTATATAGAACTCTAAAGATTGTTAAAGGCGTAATTTTTCATCTCAAAATATGTTTTTGATCTAATAACAGTGGTAGGGGTTGCCCAAGAAATGGAAATTTTGGACTTAAGGCTATGAAGGCTTCCCGGGCCATATAATTGGGCCTTGAAAATGGGCCTTACTTGAACATGAAGCAGCTTCCAGTTTCATGTAGCTTACCTTACGGGTAGTTTTATCCGTTGTTTGTTGACAAAGGAGTATGAAATTTAAAAAGAAGTGTGGTTTGAGTTTGAACGCTTAGATTTGTGTAAGAACTACAGTTTATGTATTAAAAAAAGTAGAATCCTGAACTCACAAATGCTAATGCCTTTTGTTTCGTACCACCCGCCGCACACGCTACCGTGCGTGCCATGCGAAAACTCCAAAATGTTTTGCTTGCAGAGCAATAATGACCTTTTGTTTATGAATATCTAAAGAGTGAGAGACACTAGTTTTTCCTTTTTAGCCAACAAAATACCGTAAAAAAACTTACGTAACTTGTCTACTTTCTTTCTATTATGCAATAATAACAATTCACACTCATCGCTTTCTGCTTAGCCATCTCATTCTTGTGTGTGTGTGTATTAATTTGTACTTTTTACACTTTTGAAGGGTGAAATCATGTTGACAGTGACTGTGAAAACCTACCATCTTCAAACACGATTGCCCTTTTTACTCTAATAGCCTAATAATACCTTTTCTGTTTTTCAACTTCAACCTGCTTTCGTTTTCAACCCAAATAATTTATGCTTCATTTTCAGCTTCCCACATTTCCACATTATGCGGTGTGTTTTCCATTTTTCTTGCTGGAAACCATTCCTTACTTTTTATAAGAAAAAAAAAATCATATAAAATGAAATAATTTTTTTTACTTTCTATGACAAAAATATGCTTTTGGTCCTATCTCAATTTTATCTTTAGTTCAATAAAAAAAAAACTATTTTTTCTCCCTGTAATATTTCAACATAAACATATGTTTTTATTTTTCATGATGAAGTAAACCATATTATTATTTCTTTAAAATATTGGAATTGAAAACATGCTAAATTTTTCTATTCTAAGAAATCTAATACATATTTTACCCTAGTTCATAATTTTAAAGGTATTGTTTTTAAATTGTATATACAAAATGAATAAATAGTAAATAAACGATAAAACAATACACTGTGTCTATTACCTGATATATTTAAATACTGAAATTATTTTAAAAAAGTCTCATTGACGTCAAATTCTTGCTCCCGGGTTCGAAATTTACAAATATTGGACATAATAATTATAGACTTTAAAATATTGGATTTTGTTTCTTTGTTGTCTTCTCTCTCTTAATTTTGAAATTTTATAGAGACGATGATTCTTACAAAATACTGAAAAAGCCAAAAATAAGTGCAGCATGTGTTTCTCATTAAAGTTTCGTAAAATTCAATAATAGTGGTCCATCCACACATCATTCATTTCCTGAATGGCTTCCCCTCCCCTGCAATGTTCGTTTTCCATCCCCACATGCAAAGACTCATTTGGCCCCATCCCACACCGACTCTCACTCCGTCCACCCTCCATTCACTCACCTCGCCACCACCCCGTCATGCCGGAATCAAAAACTGCACCGCATTTTGTCTACATGCTTCAACGTTAACTTCCTCTGGTTGCCCTTTCTTTCTTAGTCGCATGCATTATTAGTGAACCTGTTTCCCTAACTCACCACATTAAAGGGACATGTTTGACAAATAAGTTTTCATCAAGTCTAAGATGACGTTTTATATGTTCTGACACTATAGGAATTTCCTTATCATAGTAATAGTAAGATCATAAATTCACCACTGTTTATTATTAAAGTGAGCTTAACCTTGTTATTTGAACTGGTTCCCAGTCCCTCTTTTCCCATTGTAAGTCCATGATATGATTATATAATGTTAGTACCTTTCTCTCCTACAATTATTACCCCAACGATGGTGAGAGAAAAACATGAATTTATTTATTTATTGATGTTTACTTAAATTGGATTTGGGAATGAAAAAATGATTAGAAATAAAGTTAGAATTAAATTGGATATTTGGGAAAGAAGATTGAAATTAATAAAAGTTGATTGTGTGAAAGTGAAAGTAGGTAAAAATGTAAGAAGAGAAGAGGGTGTGGATGAGAATGAGTGGGGCATTTGTTGGGTGAGAGGACAAAAAGGTAGTAAAATCAGACAACACAACAGAGCAGACCAGGGGACGTTATTGATGGCATCAGAATATTCATGTCATCCATTTAATAGTAATAATAATGACAATAAAGTTTCCTTGGTATTCATTCCATCATGTCAAATCCATGCACGTGATGGACTCACCCCTCCCCAGTTTAGCTTAGCTTCTCCAATTTCTAAGTCAACAGCGACAAAAAGCATTAGCAAAAAGCAAATATGACAAGAAACAAGGAGTAGTAGGAGAATTCAACTTTGGACCTTTGCAAAACTATAATAATAATAATTCACTTCCATTCCATCCCATCCATATGAGACAAAACCCAGTGCTGTGAGTGAATGTTGCTGCAGGGTCACCTCCTCATTTTTCATGCAATTAAATCATCACATCACAACTGCTTCTCCCCTCTCATTTTTTCAAATACTACTCTTCAAAAATACATACACTTCCTTTCTTGCATGTGGCCCTTTAGATATGTATGAAATTAGATTAGTTTACACCAATTAATACATACACCTCATTCAACCGTACTCTGACTTTTAAAAGTTGAAACTGACATCTCCTTTAACCATGTTTTTTCTCTCATTTACTACAGTTGGTTAATTAATACTACTTCCTTTTCTATTCTCTTTCCTACATAACCATTGCTTTAATGCGTGTTTTGTTATGTTTTCAAATAGACTACTAGTTTCTATATTAGTTTAAAAACAAATAATTTACATTTAAAAGTTTTTCTTATAAAAGTAAGTACTAAAAATCAATATATAGCTTTTATCCAACACAAAAAAAGTTGCTTAAATTTCATTAATTTCAGAAATAGAATAATTTATTCAATTTTAGTATAAAATATGTAAAGACTTTTTTTCATAAAATCATATTATTTTCTACGTATTAATGGTAATCTATATCTTAATACTGATTTATTAAGATTTAATTTAACTCACATGCAGACAAGACATAGTGATGAATTTGATAACTTTTTTACAATAAAAGTTATATCAGTATTATTTGTATTGATTAACAGTATAAAAACCACTTTACAAGTTAGCAGAAAACGATAACAATACTCATTTTCTTATACACTCCTTTAAACACACTGTATTCATTAAAATGTTTTGAAAAATATATAAAAAATGATTAACTTATGACACATATAGCTTCATAAATATTTTACGAATATATTAGAAAGTGATATAAAGTTGGACTCCAATCTGATAATCCCATGCATAATTTCTTTCAATGAAGTGGTGTTATAGGAATAGTTAGAGTGAGATTGAATAGGTTTTGTTTTGGAACAGAAGAGAGAGAGAGAGAGAGGGAGGGAAAACAAAGATGGAAGTAAGTATGAAGAGGAAAGAAAAAGTTGTAGGTGAGGAGGGAGTGAGGGAATACATTAATGAGAAGAGTGACTCTGTACGCAATTGCACACCAACACATTGAGTCACTGCAACCCTTCTGTCTCTGCTCTGCTACTCCTGCTACCTACACTCACTGCCACTCACCACCATCATTCTCCTACCCTTTTGCCCCCCTCCCCTGAGAATCAATGCCAATGGGATCCTCCTATTCCTATTCCTCTTATTTCTTTTCTTTTTTCACCTTAACCCTTTTTTACCCTTCCTTAAAATGCATGCATCATTACTCAAACTTAATTTATCGAACTAATTTCTTTCTCTATCCCATTTAAACTCAATTATGTCGTCTCATTCATCCCTTCTGCTCAAACAATGCTATGAAGTTTCCTACTTTTTTATACCCACCAGATATAATAAAATCAAGTTTTACATAATATATTTTAACCAACTCCTTTTCAATAAACAATTTCACCAAAACAATCACTTCAATCTTGGAAGACTTATTGAAGAGAAAAATCTAATTAAATGTTTTTCAAATATACTTATTTTGAAAATGGTAACAAAACATCTCAAAAAGCTTCATACGTAACATTAATTAATTATTATTATAAGTGATTGTGTTCCAATTATCGTATTTAAATATTTTACCATAATTTATTATAATTTATCACAATTCATTATTCTTTTTTTATTCAGCAAAAATAAATTTTCAGAAAAAAATAGATATTTTGAAATAAGATAATTACAATAAGCTAATACACAAACTTCAAAATACTTAAATTAATGCATAAATTATAAACACCCTTGAAAATAATAAAACCTGACAATACAAGTTGAATTTATTAAAACAACTTTAAACCCTAAACCTTTATAATCACTCGTTAATATAACAAATACTATCATTCAATAAAAAATAATAATTGATATAACTTGAAAGCTATTATTATAAGATTAACAAATTTAACAGACATATTGATTTATTTTTTTTTATATTATCGGTGTATAGTTTTTTCATGGAAAACAAAAAAAAAATCTTTAATTTAAAAGTATCTTATAAATTCAACTCAAATAAATCACTATAAATTTAAAGGTTTTTCTAACTATTGTTTTACAATCAATAATTAAGAAAACCACATTTAAAAGGTTCGATCTAGCATTTAGTATCGATAATACATCTTGCTTTAACTTATATTTGTTGTTTAATCATACTGCCTAGATTAATAAGCAAACGTTATCTAAAATGGAAATAGTATTTAATATATTAAAATCGAAAACAATTTTTATTTTATAGATTAAAAAAAACTGATAAATGGCTTAAAATATCTTAACACTATAATTGCTTTGGGAAAATTGAGTAATGTTAGAAATATATTTTAATTATCGTATTAGTCCTACTTCCAAAGATTAATCCCAACTTATTTTTCAAAATAAATCTAAAAATTTATCCAGTAGTATAAAATACGCTAAACGAGATAGAAAAAAAGTTCTTTTCTCAACATTTCTCCAAATTTCATATTAAATATGGATTTAAATACTATAAAAAATCAGTAGAATTCTTATTTTGAATGTATAACTTGTTTTTTTATTCCTATAAATTTAAAAATTACTTTTTAAAATTCTTACAGAATATATGGATTTTAACTTTAACCATATGTAACACATTTTTTTAAAATTCCTTTTAGGTGTTGGATACTATACTATTACACTGATATTCATTAGTGCGTGTTAAATAAGTGACTATTTAACATTTTATTTAAACACATAGTCAATTAGTGTAATATAATAACCAAAAATAAAATTTTACTTATTTTACAATATTTAAGCATAAAACATATTTAAGCATTGAATGATGTCTAAATTGTTCTGTAAAGAACTAAAAGTAAATAAAGTTTCATTTAGAAGAAAATGATATATAATATGAAACCAGGGAAAATTCAACTATGAAGATGGAAAACCTTATGATAGAAGCATTGCAAAACAATGAGTGGATCACAATTCACACAATTAGGAAGCATATGTATTGCGATTTACGAGGGAAGATAACGAAAGGTAATACATACTGGTTTTCAAATTATATGGATGGCTATGTCATTTTCTCACACGCGTGAATTTCAATGCATAATCATAAATTACTCTCTGCACTCATTATATATACGATGAAATTTGATATAATGTTATAGGCATGTCTAACCAGCTAAGGTAAAAATAAATCTTATAAATTAAAATTAAAAAAAAACTATGTAAGAGATTCTAATTTTTATTTAGGCATAAACTAATTTTATTTTTTTAAAATGAATTTAGTAAAAGTTGATCTAAACATATTTATAAGTAATTTACAATTATACATTAGTACATGGGTAGGTGTAAATAAGGGTATATTATAAAGTAAGTTGCACGTGGCATGATCTCACCAATATATGGGATCGCGCAGTTTCTGACGTATAACCACAAGATTGAAACTTCAAGCCTGGGAAACCTAAAGAGAAAATAAAGGCTCCTTTATCACCAAGTTAAGATAACTTAGCAATCATATCATACCATATACATTAAAAAATTACGATTTCTATTTTCTTTCAAAAATCCACTCTTAAAACAATATTTAATACTTTTACAAGTGTATATGAGTTTACTTGGACTAATTATACTATTTCGAACTCATTAAAATATTTGTTTTCATTGGATTTAATTTTCGCATTTTCCTGATCAATCTAACATTCTAACTCAGTAATGAGTTGGTTTGAATTGTATCAATCGATATTGCACTGTAAAAAATTTAAAATTATAAACATAAATGTAAAAATAGTAATTAAACAAGAAAAATGTTCGTTAGGCCGCTAGCTTGGCTTGTAGGTTTAAAAATAAAAATATAATATTTAAATGTAAAATTTGTTTGTGATTACTATACGTTATGTTTTTTTGGACCACCTAATAATTTATCAATAAACAACCCTAATCACCATGTCAAGTACACAATAACCATTATTAATTTTCTAAGTATTATAACTTTTTAAGAAAACTTCAATGGATTCAAAGATACTCTTCCATCCCATTTTGTTTAGTATTTAAGGTTTTAGTATCAGAATTGAGAAACGTAATTAATATTCTAGATTTCACTGAAAAATGTTATGATTTTTTGATACATCCCTTTTCTTTTATAGTAATTAGATTCTCTCTCAGCTATACCGTCTTTATTTTCTCATATAGTAGTTAAGGACATATTTTTTCTTCTTCATATTTGAAGCATAGAACTTTTTTTTTATCGTAGTTAGTTTCTTTAAATATGTGCAAGTAATATTTGTTATGTATACGTTATCTTAAACGATGAATAGTTCGAACCAGTGGAGGTACTAAATATAAATCGTAATTTAGTAATGCAAGTTGAATTCAGATACACACGCAAGTTTGCATGGTGTTGAATGGTGTTGAATGTGAATTATTTTATAATATTATATATTCTAGTAATATAATAAGAGTTTGTAACACATGCCTCTATAATTATGTGTTGTATATATTTTCAAGAGTGTAAGAGGTGAGAAGAGTTCTAAAATTATAGATATACGTGTGATTAATACTGTATTAGTTAATTTTGACTTTAACAATATTTATTTAATCAGTCTATTAAAATACATGAATATTGTGATTGCGAGTGAGTTTATATTCAAATTTTTCAAATAATCTTTCAAAATTTAAGGATAAATATGAGGATCAAAAGGAAGTTTTTTAATCTGATCGTCATTAGATATTCATACGAATCGCGATAACAGAACAAAGTTTTGAAGTAAAACTGAAATTAAATAACCCTTTCAAAATTATTAATTAAGTTATTTTAAGGTAATTAGTTATAACAGCATTGGGTTTATTTAATTAGTTTGTGACGATGATTAACACTTGACTTATTTTTAATAAAGTGGGTTAATTAATAGATAATTATGTATGTATGTATATGTGTATGTATGAAAAGTTGAGAATAAAATGGAATACGTATGTATGTGTGTATGTATGAAAAGTTGAGAATAGGGTGGAGTATGTATGTATGTATGTATGTGTATGGGATAAGTAGATGCGTAGATGAATAAGAAAAAGAAGAAGAAAAAAGAAAAAGAAAAACCTGATCAGTGACGGCTGAGTTGGGATGGGGAATGCGTTGTGGGAACAGAACAGTTATTTGCGGGGGAGGAAGCTTAAGGTTTTGTCACTTCAGGAAAGTAAATGAATGAGTGAAAATACCAAAAGCTGGTAAGGGGTCAATCAAAACGACTGTGCAGCATGTGCGCAGTAGTCAGTAGTAGGAGGGAGCTGAAGTCAGGAAGGAAGGAGGGAAAGGGGAGGTAGAAAGGAATAAGAGCCTCACCCACACCCACTCTCTCTTCTCATCACTCTTCTTTTGGGTACGGACTTTGACCGGGAATAGCAGGTCACTCTCATAACCCCTCTCGTACCTTGTGCACGCCTGCTTCCACTTCTCTTGTTTTGGCTTTGTAGGAAGGAGAGATTACGGAAATGACCCTGCCTCTCCTGCACAACACCAGCTACAGGAGGGAGCGGTGACAATAGCAATAGGGTTGACGCGCACGGTACACGGACGTGTGCTGCAGTCTGCACTGCATAAAGAAAATACAATCATCATTGCGTTTCGCAGCAAAAAGCCTGATCTTCAATTTAATTATCAAACTTTCTCCCTCCCACTCTCCTACCCTCTTTAACATTTTACCTTTTAACACTTTTCTTTTTTACTTCCATAATCATAACTAATTCCATTTTTATTAATCTTTTTTAATCTACATCTTATATTTCCATAAATTACAACCCATCTTTCAATTTTTCACTAATTATCATCAATACTATTCCAGACCCAAACTCGATTCTTGGCTTCTATGTTACCCGATAACTACAATCACATAATAGTTAACCTCCACATACTGTGTGGAATATACCCATATGGAGTTGCTGTGTATATCACTTATACTGAAAAAATAACTTATTTACAATCACATTAGTTACTAAAGATATTATACATATTACTAAGACTTATATAAATATCATCATTGGAGTATTATAATTTTACTTAATACTTTTATTTACTAATCACGTATTTCTTATACTCTTATTGACTTAAGTGTTGATAATGCTCAACTTTCATTTAATTTTCATTAACAAAAGCTTGATAATTCTTAAACAACACTATACTATCCTAAAAATATTCACTTTGGATCCACAATTAATCTCATTTTTTTTATCAGCCACAACTAATCTCATAATTAACTTCACTTATACCCTTAAAAATTTTATTTTAATGAAAGTAGAAGAATTTAGTTTTTCGTTAACCAATGTATAATACAATGTTTATATTTAAATTTATTAGGAAGTTATTTTAATTTTTATTTATCTAGCAAAACTATCACAAAACTAATAGCTTGTATGGCCAGAATCATTCCACTTTATCTCTAGTTAATATACAATTTTATCAAATCCATTTAAGTAGAAACATGAACATCTCATATACAAGACTATGTATTTGTGGTTATTTGATAGTGAGTAATAGGATAGATTTTGAAAAAAATTCATTAGAATAGATTCTAATAACATATTAAAAATCAAATTTAAATTTAATTTATATTTACAAAATCGACTTATAAGATGATAACTATAATAAATTAAACTTATTTCCAGTGAATATAACAATCTCAAACGAAAAGGTATTGTAATGGTCGGATGTACTCGGGGTCCAACTCAAGCACTTAAGCGCACCATCCTAATCCACCTAGTTTATAAAAGTTAAATGCTTAGCTCGGTTCAAAACAATAATAGGCCCAATAATGTGCCAAGTAGTTGGTCCAAATGGCTGACAAAGTATTTTAATAAAATAGCTCAATAAAAATAGTGAAATAAATAACCAAATTAATTAAGCATATATATTACTGTAAATTTGTAAATAAAAACTAAGATCATGTTGCCTGTACCTGCAAAATAAAGGAATATCTATAAATTTGTAAATAAAAATTGAGATGATGTTGTCTGTACCTGCAAAATAAAAGATATATTAAAAAATATCTTGGTGTTTGTTAAACTCCTAAAGGGAGTTTATAAAAATTATAAAAAGGGTTTGAGATCCTGAACAGAGGTGAAACTCCTCCTGATTGTGAATGGTTAACATCCCAGCAACAACCAATTAAATCCGATCCAGTTGTCAGAGGTATATTAAAAATTATTATGAGTATGTTCTATTTTTTAGGAGGTAATCTTACTCCAATATTTGCCAAAAATTAAAAAATAGAAGAGAAGATGGTTTAATTCTAAATTCATTTTTTTTTAACAAATGAGTAAATATTATTTAATGCACACGTAACACGTTGAGTTCAGTAAAAGTGTTTAAAAAGAGCAATATGATTATAATTAGTATTTGAGAAAGAAGGTTCCATAAACCAGTATTGATCAATTAGTCAATTCCACGTTCTAAAGTAATGTAGAAAAAACCGCGGACGGAGATGGAGCGGGAAAAACCTGTTGTACAAAGAGTGTAATATGCACCGTAAGATAACAGCTCTATTTAGTGATATATAATTTATTTATAATTCACATGCATTTTGGAATTACAAATTTAATGCATATAGGAGTACACCACTGTCATCTAGATGTATGACACACATGCATGACGATTAATTGTCGCACAATTTGAAGATGGAAACAGATCTAGGCGAACTAAGGTTATATGAAAGTTTTAAATAGCATCAGCATCAGAAAAAGTTACAAATGATTTGGTGGTAGAAAAAGAAGAATGAAAAGTATATTATGACATGAATAATACAGAAGTTGATGACAAGATTTAGTGAAGGCAGGAAAAGTGGAATGAATATGGTTTTTTTTTGTTGTTGTTGATTTTAAGTTGGTCTCTGAGTGATGAGACCACCAACTCCTCCCCATTAAGAAATATTAAAAGTGTAAAATTGTTTAGGAAATATATGGTGTGGAAGATAATAAATAATAAAGAATGCTAAAAAAGAGAAGGCAGTTAAGAAAATAATGATAGTGACTGTAAATAAGAATGATAGTGGTGGGACTAAATGGGATTTAGTAAGATAGATTTATGAAGAAGGGAAGGGTAGCTGGTCTTGAAAGCTCTTGCGCTTGTGGAAGTAGTGCTCAAGAAACAAGAAACAAAAAAAGAACCCTCCGCTTCTATATATCCTTCCAATCTCTTTTATTTCCTTCGCCTTTCTCTCTCTCTCTCTTCTCAACCTCACCAACACACCACAGCCTCGTGTGAAATTATTTGTTGCGTTGCGCCGATCTATTCACACCAACACAGGTCACAGTAAGTTCTCTCTCTCTTCATATATATGCACACCCTTGTGTTTCTAAAATCGCACCAATTTTCATCACCACCCACTCATGGATCTCATCATCTCTTCGATTTCTCTTACTTACCTACAAACTTTACCGCCACGCAAACAACGTTAAATCCAGATCTACCGGTGCAACTTTCATTTTTCTTTTCATTTTCTTCTTTCGAGATTTTCGACGTCCTTCTTCTTCCTCACCCATTCTTATTCATTTTCGTTTAACATTTTTTTTCTTCTTTTCGGATTGCATCTTTTTTTGACTCGTTTTATGGATGGTTAATTTTTTGTGAGGAAAAAAAAGGAACGATTTGGAGACGCTTTTAATGACCTAGATTAGTTTATTAATATCACGTTTGAAATCGTTTAATAAATCCGCGATCACGAATCGGAACATGAAGCTTCCTTGAATATTAATACGTTTTGTTTTTCTCTATGATTCCTCAATTTCCATGTCTTGTATTTATTTATTTACAGCTATCAAGGTTTAATTATTATTATTATTATTATTGTTATCTCCATTTGACTCTCTCTCTCTCTCTGTTGTTTGTTTGTAGAAAATTAAAAATCAGGTCCTGCAGGCTGTGAAAGCTAGATACTAATTAGATCGCTCATTCGAAGAAAGAGAAACCATAGTACCAGTACAAATTTTATTAGGGATTTGATCTAATATAATATGATTTGACGATTTAATTAACCGCAGACGTTGCCTTGGTGTGTGAGGGACAAGAAAGAGAGAAAGAAAAGGAGAGAGAGGGATCGGAAAAGATGTCATCATCATCGAATTCGCCGTGCGCGGCGTGCAAGTGTCTGAGGCGAAAGTGCACGCAGGAGTGCGTGTTCGCGCCGTACTTTCCGCCGGACAACCCTCAGAGGTTCGCTTACGTGCACAAGGTTTTCGGGGCTAGCAACGTCGCCAAGCTTCTCAATGAACTCAGCGCCTCGCAGCGAGACGACGCCGTAAAGTCCCTCGCTTACGAGGCCGAGGCTCGTCTCAGGGACCCCGTCTACGGCTGCGTGGGCCTCATCTCCGTCCTCCAACACAAGCTCAGGCAGATCCAGATGGAACTCAACAATGCAAAGAAGGAACTGGCAACATACATCGGTCCCCAAGCTTTTCAAGGCTTACCGGGCCCCATTCTTCAACCGCAACCCAACAACCTTTTTTCCGGTTCCCTGTATGGCAACATGGCGGGGGTGACTGCAGCCACTCACGGTGGGCAGCTGGTGATTCGCGAAGCCCAGTCGCCTCAGCAGCATCAGATCTTGGAGGCCCAGCAGTTGGCCGCGGCTGTGGCGGCCAGGGAGCAGCAGGAGATGTTCAGGAGTTACGAGCATCAACAGCAGCAGGAGTTTCTGCGGTTCAGTGGTGGGTTCGATGTGGGTTCGGCTTCTGCTGGTGGGTTCAGCCAGATATCCCCAGTTGCTGCCTCCGCTGATCAGTTGTCTCCTTCGTTGGCTTTGGGATCCTTCGATAACGCTTATCACATGCAGCAACCACAACAGGGAGAGCCTCATCCTCATTCTCATCCTCACAACATTCCTTTTGAGGCTCAGCTTCTGCTCCCTCCACAACAGAAGCAAACACAGCAACAAACACAGCAGTCCCAACTTCCCCTTCACCAGCCACAGTCTGAAAGCGAGGAGTGTAGGAGTCTTGGTCCAACCTGTTGATTTCCAATTTTGTAGCTCCACGCCTCTGTGCTTTTTTTCCTCCAACAATTTTCAGCCTAGGTATTTTTTCTTCTTCCATTTTCATGGTCCACTATAGGTTTTCCTTTTTTATTTTGTATTCCCCCTTCTGTTATTTTATCATGCCTCTTGATGAAGCCCTGCTCACGTAGGATTTTGTTTAAATACTTGGTGATATGTGTTTATGAATGATTATTTCTATGCTTTTCTGTGTTTGCGATTGTAATTATTAGCTAGCTTTTTCATTGCGAGGGCAATCTAGTTTGGTGGCAGGAGAAAGCTAATCAGTCCTCGTGGTAGGAAGCAGAGGGTCTGTTAGGGGAAAGGTCTTGTCAAAGTGAGAGACGTATGATCTGGTTCATCAATTATGAGAACTTACAACAGTAGCCAAATTGTTGAGTCTAGATAAGTAGGGGAAGGATGAGACAGATTGAAAGAAAATGAAAAACAAAGTGATAGACGTTAATTCTCATGAAAAACCCAAAAGACATAAGCTGAAAATAAAGTAGATGAAAAATGAAAGCAATAATTTTTCGAGTCAAAGTATAATTTTATTTTTAAATTAAAGAAATATTTTCTATTTTATCTTTAAAATTTGTGTAACAATAAAAATGAACCCATTTTTATAAAAACTTAAAAATTAAAAATAAGATAATATTTTATAGTTAAAAGTAAATAAAAAATATAAATATTTTTTAAAGCAACCAGTACCTTAAACTTGTCATTGGTCAGGTCAACATTTTGGTGAAGAAAGTTTGCATATTAAAATGTTACTAGAAAACCTATTATATGCTCTGAATTTAAGGTATCTGTGGGGGTGTTACAGGAATTTGACAATCCCTCAATTCAAGTCCTTGGCATTTGTAATCAGATTGCCTATTTTTTGTGTGAATAATTGCATTAGCCTCCTTTTGATTGCTGATTTCTACCTAATGAAAGAGATTACAAGCTAATATTCTTAAAAGGAGAATTGTGGGAGTCGACATGTGAGCCGAAAATACAAGATACATCCCAATCCCAACAATAGGTTTGGCCTGCTTTTGGAATCCTTACATAATAATTACAACATTCTTACTTTTTATATATTGAGAGCTTGAATACACTATGAGAATGAAAAACAGTTGCATCTTAATTTGCCATGAAATTTGTTGTTTCAAACAACTTCACCTTTGTCTTGTTGAAAAAAAAGGAAGAATATAGTCCATTATTGCTCTTAAGCAAATGGACAATTGTAGAAATGAGATAACCTTTATGGCCATGCATTGACCTGCAAACATGCACGTAGATAGTCTTGAGTAGAGTTGCTATTATAACCCCATGATTAGAATTAGAATTTGGAGGATATGAATTACAACTCATTCCTCGGTATCTATTAATGCTCTTTTTTTTTTCCTTTTCTTCAGTCATTATCTGCGGATATAAATGGATAGTAAGAGAGATAGAGAGATGCAAAGCAGACATGTGAGATAGCGAGATTCATAATCGGGCTTGGTTTGCTTGGCTTTGAAAGGAGACTACCAAACTAGATACAATTTAAAAAGTAAGATCTTCACGATGTTGAGGATATGTTGTTTTTTTTTTCCCTTTCTTTCTTTTTCAAACCAAATTAAAAGCAGTAGCTACATTTCTTTTTCTTTTTGTCAGAAAACTAAATTGTAAATCAGAAATTCAGAATGCTTTTTAAAGGCCTCATCTATGGTGTTTGTCAAATCATTTATATCACAGTTAGATTTATTGTGGTTTTGGTATGGAAGAAATATTTGAAGCACAATAGCTATAGCTATTAGATACATTTGAGTATAATCCACCCATTTTACATTTAAAGTTTTTCATTTTCTAACTTATATAGAAGTGATCAGTAATCTTTTGAAAAGCAACTATAAATGTTTGTTTGATGTCAGAAATTGAAGATAAAGAATTTAAATTTAAGAATAAAAAATATTTCATTAACTCTAAGTGGTATATTTAAAAGTAATTGCGCCTCAATTTTGTACAATTATATGTTAACTTTCATCATCTCTAATTCTTACTTAACCAACACTTTAAAAATTGTTGATCATTTGGGTCTAAGAATTAACCGTAGTAGATTGACCATTGACCAATCCAGTATTAATTATTCTAAACGGATTATTGGTATGAATTTAACAAAAAAGGAAATCTTTTAAAAATAAACTCAAAATTTGCTATTATACTTAAAATTTGCAGTGAATAATGATTTTGAATCTATAAAGACATTTTATTTTGTGATAATTAATTTATGTTGATATAATATTTTTAATTGTTGATAATTTAATTAATAATAACTATTATTTTATATCCAGAGGAGATTCATATAGTTTACATATTTAAATTTGGACAATCATATTGAATAAGTTGAGCCATGATTAGAATAATTTAGAAAATATAAATTAAGCAATAAAAAAATATACAATTTAAAAAGAAGATGAAAAGCTTGCAATTCTTTTATATTTATACAATTTTGTTTAAAATTGTGCACTAAAGTTCCATAAGTGTAATTGAAGGTTATAATATTTCTGTTAATTTTTTATATTAAAAATACACTACATGTTATAAGAAAATTCTTAAATAATAATTAATTTCAAAAAAAAAAATAACTAGTTACTTTACTAACTAAGTTAGATATTATTTTATAGATTAAGATTATGAGTCTCATAAATTAGATATTATTTTATAAATTAAGGTCATAAATCTTATAATTTTCATTTTTACAGACAAATTAAAATTCTTAATAAAAATATTAAGTTTAAATTTTAAATTCAAGATTTTCTTTCACAATAAACTTGATTAATCTTTCAAAGGTTAATAAATTTGATTTTTAGTAATATATTTAAGTAGATAAAAGTATTAAGATATTCCTATTGAATGATTGAGTTAACATAAATTTAATTAAAACAAAGCTTTAAGAAACAGACTTTGAAGATAAATACTCTAAATATAAGTATATAAAACATTTATTAAGTTCGCATATCCTATTAAATTTTTAACCTCAAACTATGTGTATAATTTAAAATATTAATCAATTCTCACAAATGATCTCATTTCAAGAAAGAAAGGTAAACATGAAGAATATACGCATAATTCCATTACAATAAATTATATTCATGAATATCAAAAATTGTTTAAATAAATTAAATCAATAATATTCAATATGATTTTCACATCATATATTTTTTTCATCTTACATCCAAATTCAGAAACAATTCATAAATCATAATCATTTTGTTTTGTGTAAGCGAACTAAAGATTACAACTCATACCAAGTTTTATAAATATAACTTTAGGAAAATTAAGGGGATAAACTAAAACTATTATGAATGATTACAATTTTTAAAAAAAATATTTACCTATTTTTAATGATTAGACTGTCATTATAAAACTACAACTTTATGAAGACTACTAAGCTTAAAAAGCATTGAACCATTCAACTCCTAAAAACTGTTAATGAAATTAATTAAAGTTTTTCTCTAATTGCTCTTGAGTCTAAATCTGTGGAAGGGATATTGATCTGCTGAATGAATTTATACCATTTTAATGAGTAAATTATGATTCATTAAGTATATTAAAGATTTAGAGTAATGTTGACTCACTTGATGGAATTGGCAGAGCAAAGTTTTCATCTGTTGAGCAGATTTACTTGGAACTTGTCGTTCCTCATAGTTTTAAAAATAAAACCAAAATTTCAATCAATCATTCTATACAATATAATAGTTTCAAATTGCTCACTTAAAACTACCTAATGCTTAAAATTCACACTCCAATTATTCCAACTTAAATTGATAATTCAAAACCCAAAAATGTACTCATTAAGTCCATTTCAATATATGATAGAATTCCATTAGCTACCATCTAATTTTCTAATTTATCTTATAAACTCAAACAAGAATTCTATTTCCACATTTATATGAAATCCAGTTAATTCAAAATTCTCAATGGAATTTATAAATTATTTTTTTAGTGAATTTTACTTTAATAAAAAATATTGTTAGAATTAGAAGTGTGGGTTTGAATCTCAAATTGAGTAAGAATATACAGATCAATAATATATAAAAGAATTTGAGAATTCGTTATGTTGGAAATCTTTCATGTTGGAAGTAGTGTCTCGGTCTCTTTTATAATTTGTTCATAACTCATTAGTGTTGAATCTTCCTAGCATTTCTCTTTGCAAAAACTCAACAAATACAATATTATCAAACCATTTATGGTAAATTTTGAACCCATAAGCATCTAATTCCAAGACATGGTTATTATGTAAATGTATCTAAAATGGTATATTCAATACATACAACCACATTTTCTTTCCTATAAAAAAACTAATATTCAATTTTATATTCCAAGCTATTCATTACATTTCAAACCGACCACATGACACAGTGTCTTATAAATAAATACTAATGAACCAACTTGAACCTCAAAAGCAGTTAATTAAAAGGAAGTCCTTATACAAAATGTAACATTTTATCATCAAAAGAACCTTATATTCAACTAATTGAAATTTCATTCTAATTTCCACATGACATATCATTATAGATAACTTTTTTTATTTTTTTTATCAGCAAATAATAAATAAAATATAATGAGATACTTCAGAAGTATCTCAACCCTTATACAAAATAAAAGACCAAGGTCAAACTGCTCAACCCCTAACCAACATAGTTTCCATCAGACACTATAAGAGAAACATACATAATAGAAGAAGATAATCCCACAACAAACTGCCACAACATCGTCCCTCCGAAGGTCGTAACTACCTTCCAGCTGAAAGCAATAGCATATACAAGGCAAAAGAAACACCCTCTGAAAACAACGAAAAACTCACACAAAACCCTCACCCAAGTTAATAAAACAAACATATAACCCTCACCTAAGATAACAAGGCCAAAACCTACACAACAAGAGAACACCCCCACACAAAAGCAACCACCCTACTACCTTCTCCATCTTCAAAGTAAGGATTTTTACCAACAATCTACATAAACATCAACCTACACAAAAAACCACAAGAAAACCTTCCAATCCTGGACAAGAGATTAGATATACAGTCCTCAAACATCATTTTTTCAAATACTTCATATAACACATGGGGTTCAAACACCAATCTAAATAAGAGAAGTCTGTCAACCTTTCCTTCGCCGTAAACCAAGACCAAGTTTTCCTTTGAACCATAGTAAAAACCTTTAGAAGATTTACTCTCTCATTCTTAGAGATACACCTATTCCTATGATTCCAAATTTCACCTATAAATGCTACTCAGATGCCCCCAACATTTATTAGAAGCTTCCTTCAAACCTACTAGTGTAAACAACATAAAATGCATTTGTACATCAAAATGATAGATCGAGGATAACCCTAGCCACTCAAAACAAAGACCTCAAATTCTACAAGATACCTTACACTCTAAGAAGAGATGGATTACCGTCTCCTCTTCCTCACTACACAAGGGACAACGATTGCATACCAAAGCAATGCCACATCGCAGGAGATTGTCCTAAGTAACAATTGTATTAGTCAACACCCTCCAAGTTGTAACTTGCATCAAAGGTAAAGTTTTTAACTTCTAGAAACCCACAAAGAAATCCCCATAAACGACTTGCCCATCCCCTTTAGTGAATTATAAGTTTCCTTCACAAAGAACACCATAGGTGATGCATCCCTCCAAATCCACTTATCACTTGTCCCTTCACCCTCTTCCATTAATCTCTTGTTAGCCAACAATTGTAGTAAATTATCAACTTGGCTAGATTCCCATATAGAGAGTTCTTCTCCACCCCCAGCTTCCACGACCAACTATAATTATTCCATTCACCAACTTGTGATAAGGTGCGGCCAACATCTAAAGAGACTGAGAACAGCCTAGGAAATTTTTGAATTAAAGATTCATTTTCCACCCACTTATCCTCCCAAAACCTAATTTATTTCTCATCTCATACTACCATTCTTTTCCTCCAAAAAACTTCAAAAGTCTTGATTTCACATAGGAAGCTCAAATCTATTTAAAGAAAACTTTGATAATCAAACTACAAGTATTGTTACAGTTATAAACTAGCAAATATTCATCTTAGTTAATCAACACACACAAACTCATGGAACTCACTTGTGATTAAAACATTATTTCCGTTACGATCGTGAACTAAGTCAAAAAAATATAAATTATATAACATTGTGGACACAGACAGAACTATTAAAAGTGAATTTTGATAAAATTAAATTAAATTAGAATAGAAATAATTATAAAAAATTGAGTAAAATTAAAAATTTCGTAAAACTTAATAAAATAAATCAAAATTAATTTAAAAATTCAACACCTAATTAATAACAAATATAAAATCATACAATGTAATATGATTAAAAAAGAAAGTTAAATTACATTTAGTTAAAGTAGCATTCATGTACTATTCATGAACTCAAATGAAAAAGCTACAAATTATCTAACACTCTCAATACATTTAAAAATTATAAAATTCATAAATAAATTGAAAATTAAACTATTGTTATTAATATTATTATTATACTGTTATAAATTTATTTTAATCATTATTTTTAATTTTCTTATTATAATTTTTAGTATTATTTTATAATTTCATTATTTTTACTGTTATAATTATCAATAAAGCTTTTATTATTATTTTATAAATTTAAATTATTACTATTATTTTAAAATTTTATTATTATTGTTACTTTATAAATTTATTTTAATGATATTATTTTAAAATTTTATTATTATTATAATTTTATAAATTTATTTTAATTATTATGATTTTATAAATTTATTATAATTATTTTAATTTTATAAATTTATTATAATTATTATAATTTTATAAATTTATAAATTTATTTGTTATTATTATTTTAGAAGTTTATTTTAATTATTATTATTTTTATCCGAAATCACATCAACCATATTCTTACTATATCTTTTAACGTTAATTTTAATTAAAAATATAAAGTATTAAATATGTTTTTAGAAAAAAGAAGAAGAACAGCAATCATTGTGAAGAAGAAAAAAGAAGAAGAACCACCACCATACACTACCATGGAAGCCAAGACCTACAAATCTTGAAACTACCACATACAACACAACACCAAGTAATGCAAAAATCATAGAAATAAAGCATGCAACGAAAATAAACACTCATAATTGGTTGTTCACCAACATAATCAATTAATCCTGAAAAAAAAAACATCATAATTGAATATCCCTTCCTCCATAACTAATTATAACTATAAAAAAAATTCTAAACAGATTATATCTTATCCCATAATCGATTATCACTAAAAAAAAAAAAAATCTCATAACCAATTTTTTTCCTTATCCATTAACCTCCACGATACCACCTCAATGACTACCAGAACGGACCACAAATGCGATCAAACACCACAAAACCGATTCCATCACCCAACACTTGCCATGCATTAGATTAAGCAAGACCAATTTCTTATTCATAAACATTTAAGTTAAATAATAAAATATTAAAATTTTATTTCATTTTAACAATTTCTAGTCATTACGAAATAAATATAACCTGATTCTTACAATACTTTTATATATATATATATATATATATAATTGAATATATATATATAATTAAAAAAATTAAAATCTAAGTTACCTTGAACAAGTAAAAAAGATATGCATTTAAAAACATTTTAAGCTTAACAAATTTGTTTATTTATTAAATTATAAATAATAAGATATTACTATTTTAGAAAATCCAACAATACTTTTGAATAATATGTTTGTTAATTTATTTAAAATTTTAATTTTTTAGCCTACATCTATTAACTAAATTTAAGTTTAAAGTGTACTTGCAACAAACTCTTTTGAATAGGTCTCTTAAGTCAAATTCCTTAAGAAATATTTTATCATCTAGAAAATCGAACACAAATTTTTTAAGACTAAGCATTAACTAGCTTATTCCCTCCACTCCCCAACTTCATCTCTCAAACATTTAAACTAGTTATAAGTAGTTTTTTTTTTTTTTTTTTTATCTTGTTTTCATTCCATTTTTATTTTGTCATGTTATCTCTATATTCATTATCACATTTAATATCACTCTTTCTATCTCCTTATGTTCCTGTTATTTACATCATCAACCCAAATGGGGTGAATATTACACATTACCCTAAATATTTCGTGTCTTAGTTTTTTTACTAATCTACATTCTGTTTTCTTATATTTTTTTTTCTTAAGATCATACGAGTACAACACATGTATTAGCGTGTGGTATTAAAAAGAAATGAAATAGCATAAGAAAATACCCCTTGTATAGGTATTTTTGCTTTGTAGTTGTGTAACACTTTGTTTATAATCCATTTTCATAAATTAATAAATTTTGGATGAAAAAATCCTTAGAGTTGAATGACATTTGTTAATTATTCCGCTGCAGAAAACCCAGAAGATTCTGCATGCATAAGAACTGTTTTTAGAATTAAATTACAACTGCTATTCTGAGCTCCACCATTGTATTGTCTATGAGTTATCATTTTATATTTTTTGTATATAATGTGAATGTATCTCAGATAATATTTCATATTTTTATTGGTCAAAAACTCAAACCTATACACTGCAAATTATTCTGTAAACACAGACTCCTAAATTAGAAAGAAAAAGAAAATGTCTGTGTAAATTTTTGACATATCTCTAAAGAATAAGAACACTTAACACATACTAGTTCTGGTTTATGATTGGTGCTTTTTGCAAGTAAGTATGGTAAAATCAACATTTCTAATACCTTTTGCTGCATCTTCCACGGTTTCTCAAAACCTTTTTCTATCTTTATTATAGTTGTTATTGTTTTGCACGAGATACACAAAGTCAAAAATGACACATAAACGCTTCAAAGAAATACAGCTTTGATCAGAGTGATTAGTGCACAACCGACAACTTTTTGCAATGAAAGTTTTCATGGTAAGTTGACCATAAAAAATTATAGATTTTCTTTTCTTTTCTTTTTCTCAAAGATTGCATCAAGTCAATTAATAGTCCATTTATTTGTAGATACCGTTTTGGACTATGTTACCAGTCACCAATTTCGTTAGTTGACTTTAATGCTGCATGTGATAGGGGCCAATAAAATATAATAGTAATATTATTTTATACATCAAAATCTTACTATGAATTCTTAGCCAGGGAAAAAGAAAAGGGCTATAGAAATTGTTTTGAAAAAATGAGAAATGATACAAATGCTACATAATTGAATTGTTTAGGTGTTAAATTTTAAAAGTGAAGTCCAAAAAGTGTATTTATTAAGAGAAACTGAAATTGATATAGGTTGTTTTACAATGTGAACATAATGTGATTGAAGTAAAAATATATTTGGAAGTAAAGTGGCGAGGCTCTGGCAGCAGGGGAATTCTGATGTGAACAAAAGTGGAGAGAATATTGGTGCATGTTTGATAAATAAAGGAAACAATGATGAAGGATCTTACCCTTCCTGATTCATGTATCTTCTATTGTCTTATTCTATAGTCAAAGGTATAAATTAGATTCAAAAGTGAAAAAAAATAATCATAAAATTCTTTATCATAACACTAACATAACAAGTGTAGCCCCACAATATATATATTATATATATATATATATATATATATATATATACCTCAAGTACGTACTGAATATTGTAACAACTTACACGTTTATACACATCCAGGTTAATTATGAAAAGCATTCTGCTTGGTGGGGTCTCTTGATCTGACACCAACATAATTTTTAGCTTCTTATATGTATATAATATTATTCATTCATTTCACTACTTATAGAGATATAAAGTTTGTCTAAAAAAAGTTGGGATTCATATGAAAGCGATAGATAATGACTTAAAATGGAACACATCTGAGTGTGTGAATGGAAAAAACACATTCTGCTATGAATCTCAATCAATCTCTATATTATACCTTATCTTATTGTTTTAAAATTATAAAAGAAGGAAGCATATAGAAATTGATTGAAGTTAATTATATGGTGTGACACTATAAGATAAAGTCTCATGTGAAAGATATAAATGATGGTATAAAAGGGTAGCTGGGTGAAGCCGTGAGTGATACGTGCGTAAACACATGGATATAATATTATCAAAGGATAACTTAATTTGTTTTGACTTTATCATTTAAATTTTAATCATACCATTTCAATTGACTTTCATATCTGAAATTTGACTCGCCCTTTTAAGAACAGGTCACATACTTTTTAACTGCATTCTTTATATTTCCCAAAATTCAAAGATTATTATATTCCCACTTTTGTTATTTATCTTTCTTCATAACACAGCTTTATATATATATATATATATATATATATATATATATATATATATATATATATATATATGGATCACCAGTTAAGTTGAAAGTATTTATAATTCCATTACGTTTCTTAAATTTTAAAGATGATATCTCTTTCTTTTCATTATACTCTTTATAATTATTATTAGTATTCTTTTGACCTTTTTCAATATTTGTATTTATTAATATACATACACTTCAGAAAAGTAAACCCCCAATAAGTAGGGATTAAGAACTGTAATTATATTTATTAATTAATTTAATACTATTAAACCCACATTTAGAAAGATGAATGAAGTTTTTAATAACATTTATCTTGCACTAAATTAATTATTTATGACATAAATTTTTTTATGATTATTTATTAATTTAATTAAATGTATTATTTTATTTTATTTCCAATTTTTTGTTTTTTAAAAACAGAAAATAATTTTTTAACATTATGATATTAATCAATATGATACTATAAAATTTGATAAAATTTCATTTTTAATCACGTAAAAATGTTAATATTTATTTTTAATTTTCGAAAAGTATATAAGTTTGAATAATAGTTATCGAATCATTTTAACAGTATTTCTGGAAAATAATTTTAAATTGAATAATAAAATATACACACTCATGATAAATGATTTAAGAAAATACACATTTCATTTAATAATTATTTTTCACAATAGAATATCAATCATTTTTATTATAGTTAATTTCTTAGATATTTCAATGAAAACCATTTGAATAGTATTTATTTATTCATTTTTTAATTTTTTAATAACTAATATATTTGAACTTTATGAGTCAAAGTATTTGTAATTAAACATATAAAAAATATGTTCAATAGAAAGATTACATAATATATATGATGAATATTTTTTTTCAATATTATATTAAAACTTAAATATTAATTATTATATTTTAATATTAAAACTTAATTAAACTTTATATTGATAAATATTAATATTATTAATAGATGTTACTTAGAAGTATAAATAAGTCAAATGTGAAAAAACAAACATCAAAGAGATGTTGTTTTAACCTAAAGTTTTCTTAATAAGAGTTTCTCAAATAATTAGAAAATAATTTCGTTTATAGTATAGTGATTATAAGTGGGTGTATTTGAAATTTATTGATCTACTGAAGGTTATTATCAGTGTCCTATAAAATATACAGGTATGATAAAAAAAATTGTATATTTTTAGAATAAGAGAACCATTGTATTGTTTAACAAAATGAGGAAAAAAAACAAAGAAATGAAGAAATATTTAGTGACATGCATGAAAAGTACATTACATCATATTCTTGTACAGTGTTTCTAAGTTTATCTTATTAAGTAATAAATTGATAAATAAATTTTATTTTTTAAAATCAATATAAAAAAGTGTCAGTAAAATCATTTGATGAAAAAACTAACATTTTTAAACTTTAAAATTTCAATAATTTGTAAAAGAAAAAACCATTAAAATGCAAATAATTATAGTTAAATATTTTGACTAAAAATAGAAAAAATTATCTCAACAGTAAATTCAGAATCCATTTAAATATATTTAACATCAGTAAAAGAAAAAAGTTACATGCTAAAATTATAAAATACTTACTTTAAAAAATCATTAATCATATAAAATAAAATTATAAAAGTAAATAACTATTTTAAATAAAATATTTGTTAAAAGTAATAACTCTAATATAAATATTATAAAAATTCAAGGGGGTCAAATCTTCTTCATCGTTCTGTCTCTGCCTGTCTTACCCTCCACATAAAAATAAAGAAGGCAAGAAAATGGTGTTTTCTCCCTGCACTCGCTCCCATTAATTTCTTGAAATATTTTGTACTTATTTTGAAATGGAAAGTTGATTCTAAAATCTTTAAGTAAAATAATAAAAATGTCTTAAATAAGAGGGGATATGCACCAAAATACATTCTAAATTTTGTTGTCTGGATTTAAATTTTTAGAATAGGTTTATAGATTTTACTATTTTTCTGAAATGTATTTTTTTTATTACATAACTATTTTTTTAATGAAATTTTGTTTTTTCAATTTTATTCTGAAATTCCATTTTCAACACAAAAATCGGGTGCAGGAAGAATTAGTACTAAAATAAGACGTTTTCTTCCTTAAACTCCCTCCATAATTTTTTTAATTTCAAAACTATCTTTCAGCAAAATGTTGAGTTTCTTTTTTTCATTATTTCTGAATGGTATAATCTGTAGACCTTCTGAATTCTAAAAAATATTTACAATTGTATAGTTTAAAAGATATTTTCTAAATTCAATAATTCAAAATATAATTTTATATTAGAAAATATCTTCTAAATACAATTCAAAAATATAAATTAGACTTTTCATAAAAATTATAAAAAAAAAGTATGAAAACACCTAAAATAAATGGTAGGTGCCCAAAAAATTATTGTATGAAGTTAAAAAGCCCTTAAAAGGAATAAAAACTAACTTTCACTAATAATAAATATCAGGCTATCACTACCAAGTTTTACAATTGACACCCCACTTGCCTTTTGGTCAGTGGAAAATATTCTTTACTGTCGGCTTGTTAATTCTTTCTATTTATGTCTTTACACTAGTACACAAATCTTTTGGACATGGTTAATATCATAACATGTAAGATGTTGTACTCTTTCAAATTTGAATTGATTTTGTCATTAGTTTATTCTAAAAAATGCTTTAATAGATTAAGAAAAAACTAAAATTATAATTCATTAAACTGTATAATTATAATTCTAAACTTATTTTCCGAACATCAAGCCATCCCGTTATTGCTTCTTTCTACAAAAATATTTTCAGAAAATAATGTCCAGCATTCTGAAATTATTTTCCAAAAGTTTAGAATCTCCCGAAATTATGTTTCCAGAAAGCCTATTCCACTGTTTCTACCAGAAAGCTCAGTCAAATGGTTACATTTCCTTTCTTAATGCTATCATTCCACTGTTAAGTATATTTTATTATTACATTCTGTCCATTTCACCGTGGCACATTTCTTAAGTTCAAAATTAAAGACAAAAACACAAGCGTAAAGACTAAATGGTAAAAGGGAAGACAAGGGTGGTGCAAGCAGATTGGAAGGAAGACGTTGAGAGCAGTATGGATTAACTCCAGTAATTACGTGATGAAAGCCCAAACCAAGGGCACGGTTAAGTTAATCCCATAGGAGCTATCAAATCGCTATTGGTCGATGAACAAGCACCAAGTTACCATAATGAAAATAAACAAAACCTGTAAAGAAAAATCAACTAAGTGGCTTGGAGAGTTATCCAACAAAATGCTTGAAACTCAATGCCAACAAATGTTACCTGACTCTTTTTTTGTGAAGAACAACCTATATATTCTAATCTGAATCTGATGTCAACTGAGGAGGGCGCAATGCCGCTACCATTTTAGATAACATTTCATCCATTTCCATCAATTCTTCCATGCCAAAGCCCCAACTTCTAAGTAACTCTGCCCCAGCTGCTCCTCGTTGAATCCCAAAACGCTGAAGATTTCGCAGTTTATTCTCTAAGAGTGGTAATACAACACTGCTGGAACGTAATCTGGCGGCCATGGGAACGGAATGGATCTCAAGGGATCCTTTGGGTGATGAATTAATAGTTTGACCACCCACTAATTCACCTTGCTTGCCTATATTGTTACCAAAGATTGATGGAAAAGGCAAGGGGATAGGCAAGGGGCAAAGAGCAACGGATAGATGGCAGAACATTGGCCTTGTATTGGCACATCTAAAAGCACCATCAACTGTATCCTTTACCTCACCAACTGAAGCGCGATGACCTTCTATAGAATCAAAACAGTGAAGGGTTAAGATAAAAACAATCATTCAAAGGAGAGAACTTAATAAAGCAGCTGAATAGAAACTCAATAGAAAGCATGTCGATAAGCAACATGCCTTTTTCAAATCATTTCATCCAGTAACCTAACTAATGTAACAAACTAAACTATGGTTGAGTACCTTACAAAGATACACTTTTTTAACAACAAAAGGTGAGCTTATCTGTCTAATTAAATGGAAGTATTGCATAATGAAGAATCTATGTCGATCTAACTTCAGAGAGTTCCATAATAAAGAAAATGAATAGTGGGTTAATAAAAGAGCAAAAACCAAGGACCAAATATCACTTGTTATGCTGTGCTACAGCAGAAAACTAAATGGTAATTTATCACTTGGTTCCTTCAGAATTTAAAGATAGATACAATCAATAGTATTATTAAACATTTCATTATAGAAATCTGGTAGTCGTCTTCATTTCAAACCCCTATTTGAGCTCTTTTTGCATATCCCCAAAAAATGTAATGTGTGTGTACTTGGACATGTTTTGGTGCCTCGAATTATTCAGTGGCCAATAAAACATACCTTAAAATCTGTCGTTTTCATGATAAGCTTAAACAGAACGGTAAAGTTCAAATTTAGAAAATTTACACTAAATTAAACCAGTGTACTTATTAGATATGGCTTATGGGCCAAAACATTAAAGCAAGAATACTGTTGGGTTAAGATTGGAAAACTAAGACAAGCACAACATAAAGGGCAACCGGGGGCTAGAAGACTCCAAGCATGGCAGGGTCCAGGAAGGATCAGACCCATTATGATTCTATCATATGCAGTCTTATCTTGCATTTGCAAGAAACTAATTTCAAGAACCAAACCTGTGACTTCCTAGTTACACATGGTAGCAACTCTGACAGTCGAGACAAGGGTATCCATACAAACAAGCAGAACAAACATGAAGAAAATATTAATTGATAAATCTCTGCAGCCAATACCTGATGCAAGAGCTCCATGGACTGTCATGTGTTCAATAGCCAGCATGTCTTCAACATCATCTGCTGTTTGTGGGGTCAACGGCTGTAACATCTCTAAAAGAGACAGGTCATTATGTCCCCCTGAATTTCAAGAGTAAGACCAATCAAATACATCTCTTATGGAGATCAGCCAAAAAAAATTGCACATTTACCAGTTAAAGCTGGTGCTGGCATGGCAACATCAAGAATTGACACCATATTCTGCCTTCCTTGTCCAGATAACATTTGTACAACTCCATGAATATCCACAGCACCAGAATTAGAACAAGCATCTGCAGTAGGCCCAACTGGAACCATTCGAAAAGGTAGACTAATGGAGTGTAGTGCTGCAGCATAAACTGCACTCGAGTGAAAATGCTTCTCATCTTCAATGTGGAGGAATCTGGAAGCTTTACCTATGAAATTGGGTGAATAGTCAATCTTACAAAGACATCAAAAGAAGATTTAGTATAACTGAATGAGACAATTGGAATCTATAATTTGTGCATCTGCCAGCCAACAGATACATTTAACAATGGTAAGGAGGATTGTATCAATATTAGAACAAAGTACAACAAAATTCAATGCCATTAATGATATCCAGCGTTCAAATTAGTAAAGTAGTAGCAAGTCAAACATCAATACTTGCTGCATATTATCAAAGTAAGGCTATTGACTGTGCTGTCAAATATAATAAATTTTATTTGACATACTTTTACTTAAGGAGGGCAGACCAACAGGCACAATAAGTTTACAGTATGATGACAATCTTGAAAATGATATAGAATCATGAAGAACCTCAGAGACTGTACGCTTCCTGCTCTGAAGATTTGTGCGTGGACCAGAACCTTGGACAGCATACAGTAAGACAGGAATGTTTGTATACTCGTCTACAATGTTCTCTAAAAATTCAGCAGCGACAGCAGAGAAACCTCCAGAGTCATCAACAATAAATTGAAATCCCTGTCAAAATTGCCAAAATTTAAAGATTGTAAGAGGCACACCAAACAAAAATTAATTTCCTTTAAGAACTTAATGGACAAAGGCTCTATATTTGAACAAGAAAAAGGCAGGATATCTAGTCAAAATGTAGCTTTGTTAATTGCAAAACTACCATGATAAGTAAGCATTTTAGAGAATCTAGATTACTGTACTTCTGGTATAAAGTTTATATTACTATTCATTATCTCACAGCAAGGGTTAAAGTTATACACGAGAAGTAACCCAACTACAAGATTGGAAAAGTGAAAAGTTGTTACCTGTATATTGTCACACTCTTCAACAAAAAATCGAAGCCTTTCACTGATTTCTTCCCCTTGTGCAGCCCAAGCAAAGGAGTCCCTTCCAATTCCATAATTGTTAAATTCCTCAACGACTGGCCAAACTCCATCTAATTCATAAAGACTCCGTGGGTGATAATGTACTTTTGAGTAATCGGACCAAAACTGTACACCATTTTCCAGGCCCTCAATTATTTCCTTATCCTCATACTCACTCCGAGAACCATTCTTTGAACCAGGCATCTCATTTACCATATTCGAGTTTTCCTCTTCTTCATAAAGTCTTTGTAGGAACAAATTTCTTTTAAAAGGTTCAGAGGCTTGAGTGGAAACTTTACCAGTCCTGCACATTGGTGTATGGTAATTCAGTGCATTTGAATGTAAATTTAAACCACAATGACAGATGTAACAGATGACGTAGGTTTCATGTCCAATAAAAAGAGGCAAGCAAAACAATTTCAAATTTTCATTTCAACCCTATAAAGCTTAAAGTGACGCTCCACACCAAGAATAGAAGATACATGTAAATAGAACATTACAATGTTTGCAGGTTATTCTTGAAGAAATTTACCATTTTGAATCAGAGTTTTCTTGTATGTTTCTTAGTAGAAAAGAACTGCCCTCTCACTTACAGTTTTCAAGTATTTCATATGTAAAAGATTTTCAAAACTGACCTTACACGATATCACCATGTTGCCAATATTTACAAAAGAAAAGCAATGAATCCACTGCCATTTCACTAAAACAAGCTAGTTACTGAGAAGATTCACACAGCAGAAATTAAAATTCCCAATATCATCCATTTCAGAGAGAACCTTCTTCAACCATCAATATAAAAGTATAGAGTAAAAGCTCTCACCAAGTGACAACATCTGGTGATGTGGAAGCAACCTCCGTATACAATGTACCATGTGAATTCATAGATCCAAGAGATCCTGAAAAGATTGAAAAATCCCAAGAATAGATTACAAGTGGATGGGGACAAATTTTGCTTACAACAAGAGAAAAATAAAGGGATAAGAAAGTATACAATTAGTCTTAGACTAACATAAATTAACATTGAGACATTCTAACATCATGAGATTAAAAGAAGACAAAATTAACACAATAAATTAAAGTAGCAAGGATATGGAAATAAAAACTGAAGTAAAAGAAGGAAACACCGCATAGGCAAGATATTGTGTTTTCTTCAGCTCTTTAAGGGTACAAAGGAAAGGCTGGAATGTGGTCTAAAAAGTTTAAATATGTGAGAATTAATGAATTGACCTCTATGAAAAAATCCACAATCTTGAATATGTACTACTACTTCCAACATATACACCTAGTGTATATTATATTCCTTATTCATAACTTCCCAAGCTATATTACCAATCATGCAGTCATAACTTCATAAGTACAGTACATTATCGCTTGTACAAGGAAAATGAGTTGTCTTCTTCTTTTAGCACTGTATAATGCTCCCAAATTTTGTGATGACTCTCTTTTGCAGTTCCTCAGATTCACAAATAAAACAAGCTGTGAACTGTAACCATGTTACAGTGTGGGTCATTTTGTTTAATGTTTTTCCAACCAACTTGACCTGTCTTGATTTCCATGCCCAAAAATAAAAGGCTGGCAGACCGGCAGTTTAAAAAAACTTTAGACAATTACTAATGAACCTTTCAAGTTTATACCAACTACACTGATCCTACTACATATAGTAATTTTAGTTAATCAGTAATTTTTTCAGAATTCAGTTCAATGCAAGACCAACCATGGATTCTTGGCTGTCAAATAGCAACATCAATTCAATAAACAGTGATGCCAGCAAATAGATCCTATAAAAAGGGCAAAAGGAACTACAATGATATTTTCCTCAACAATTTAAATACTTAAAAATTAAATACCTCTCAAGTTTATTGAAACCAGGCGAGGAGTATAGGAAGGAATGCCCTGCACATTTTATAGAAAATGGAGTCAAAATAAGAAAAACATCTAACGCTTCCAATCTACAGATTTGGATCATCACTCCCCATTGTCCCTTGTCAACTCTAAAACTATGCCAACTATAATATAAGAGTATCAGTTAATAGTAATCCAATCAAATTGAACTACACTTAATGTACCGGTTCAACATGTAATATGGAAATGGCACATGCAATGGAAGCACTAGTTAGCAGCATATCGACAAAAAATCCAAATAGAACATCTCATTCTATCGTCTACAACAACATACAGTTCTAATCACATACTACATATTTATTTATTTTAGAAAATGCTTTTTCAAAAATAGAAAATTGCACCTGCTGTGTCTCACCAGTACGATAAAGCACGTCCATGTTAAGATCCTGATTCTTGAACACTGAATCAGCAGAGGGATCCCCAGCCAACCCAAGCAACTCATCCTAACAATTTGGACACAAATGAAACATTACATGCATGATTACGAAATGAACATGTTCAATCAACGGTACTTTCAGTTACAGAACAACATAAACTGAAAGAAAAAGAAAGAAAAAGGAAAGAAGGTTTAGCTAAATTAAATAAATAAACTTGAGTAAACAGTACATGCAACGATAGCATAAAGAATTTTATCACTATCATCAAATCTTTACAAACCATCGTACATGGTAATTATTTTTAATTGATTGATAGTGCAATTTTTTCTACACTCACAGCACAGAAATTAAAGTCAATAAACAAAGCAAATGTGTAGAAGTAAATCAATCTGAAATTTATTAAAACAAGCGAATAGGCATCAAAACCTGAAAGTTCCAGAAGTGAGAACCAACGAAGTTTGCGAAATCGCCAACTTGGAGAGTAACAATTTCTTTCATTCTCGCTTACTGCCACTCACAAAATCGCGTGAGTTAATTGCTGTAAATTCAAAGCAGTTTATTACAGATTTTAGCAAAGTGAGAAACGTACCTTGGGTTAAGCTCAGCAATTGATTTTGGCGGCAAAGGGTGGTTTCTGGTGTTTGGTTATTACAGTTTTTAATTTAAGCGTCAGAAATATGAAAATGGCTACTCTCCTCCGCGGGCGGCGGAAGAATTTGGTTTTCCTTTTCGACTCGGATCAGATGTCCTAAATGGGCCATTTGATGGATTGGGTTATGACCCGTAACCTGACCGGTTCAGCAGGTTGTTTCTTCCTGCACCTCCATAGTTTCTCCTATCACCCTCCTAAGTCATGTAAATGATCGGTACTTAAAAAATACATTTCAAATTTTATAATCTAAAAATGTATTTTTTCTATTTACACTTTTGGATTATACAATCCAAATTATTTTTTTTTTTAAAAATATATTTTTGATTATAAAATTTGAAAGATATTCTTGAATCTGAAAATACTTTCTGAATTTTGTAATCTAAAAATACCTTCCGGATTATTAAAGAAACTCATTATGTATTATAGAATCCGGAAAGCATTTTCTTCTAGATTCTATAATTCAGAGTTTTTCCATATCATCCATTGTGAAATGAAAAATATCGATAGAATAAATGGTATTTTTGGTACTTTAAGAAGTACAGGGATGCCACAAGAAGCTATGCAGGTGCAGGAAGAAACAATTGATTCAACAACTAAACACAATAGGCCCAACAGGATTCAAAAGCATAATAGAAAACATTTAATATATCTAGGTTGCTTCTTCCTACATCCCCGTAGGTTATTGTGGCACCTCCATAAGTTTTATACTTCCAAAAATACATTTATGTAAAAAAGTAAAAATGTTTGAAGGTTTGGTTATGGAGGTGTGTTGTTTGTGGAAGTGTTGGTGTGTGAAGATATTGGTGAAAGCGTTGTTGGTTGCTCTTCTGTTGCTGAATTACATCGTCGTGGTTCGTGATAGTCGGAGGTGATTTTCTATGATGTGTTTTTTCTTTTTTGTGATGTTATGATGTGTTTTATTTTTATATTCAAAATTGTGTCATTTGGTGAATCTCTGAATTACATAATCCGAAATTAATTGATATCTTTATGTACCTTTCAGATTAGTAAAACGTTAAGGATTAGTCAATCTATAATGCAAGTTTATATTTTGAATCACGTAATTTAAAACGTTATTCTAGATCCGAAAACAAGTATTGTGCCTAATTCATAATGTGTTTTTTTCAAAAAATTGCTTTTACAAATTTAGAAAACACTCTCACATTCTAAGTTGGTTTCCGGATTACATAATCTAAAAGACTTTTAAAACATAAAAAAAAAAGGACTAGCACAAACAATAGAAAGAACTATAGTGCAAGAGAAAAATGAAAGACATCTAAAAAAACTAATTTTTTCCATCACAAAACTACAATGGGACTGTCAAATGCTCTGAAAATGTGTAAAGAACCACAAAAAAAAACCTTTCAAAAAGCGCAAAAGGAGTGTTGGGGTGATGGGGGTGTCACACTCAGAAATCAAAAGAAAGAATAAGATGAAAACGGTAGATAGAATTTTAGGATTTATTTATTTTTTAACTGAAGAATAAATCGATAATTTCACATTTAGTATGGGGTGTAAAAAACATATGGGACTACCTACAAAATGGTACAAAATATTTTTTCATTCATTATTTTTTTTCGTTGACTCTTCCAAAAAAAAATTACACTTTTAAGTTTGAGAAAAAAAAAATGAAATTCTATATTAAACATAAATGATGTAAATTTACAACTAAGACTTAAATTCACTTATATGCCTTGGTGTGTGAGGAAAATATATTGAATATATCTCTCGTTAACTACAAATCAAGTTAAGTTACAAATAAATAAATAAATATATATATATATATATATATAAATAAAGAGTGGTAAGTTTTTTTTTTTTTTACTTTAGAGTTAGGAAGATCGGTTCCTCTTTTATCTTAGAAAAATAATATTTTGAGAATCCTAAAAAAAATACACCCATTTTATCACCAGTTTTAATAATATAATAAAATATAATTAAAATATTATTATTTTGAGATGTTAAGTGAGTTTTTTTATACTATATAGGTGTCAAAATATCACTATTCTACGTTTTAATCCGTTTTTGAGTCTTAGGATTTGTTGATAAAAAATAATAAAACTAAAATCATTGCATCTAGAGTTAAAATCTTTGAGATTTTTTTTTCTTTTTTTTCTTTGATGATCTACCTGCATGATGAGGATCATTGTGATAAATGAAATTTAAATTATTTGATGCTTATTTTGAAATGGTTGGTTGTCAGGATTTAATTTTTGAATGTGATCAAAGAATTATATTCGTATTTTTAGTTCATCATCCACTCCAATATTTATCTTTTAAGTTAGTTCGGATTAAGCTTTAGTTTAAGATTTTAATCTATGCTCAGAAATTAAACTTTGATAATGTACTTACATGTGGTTAGTTATATTGAAACTATAGTATTTTTATGTGAATGATACTGAAACTTTAGTATTTTTTATATGTGAATGAAATTGAGAAAGCATGGTTATGTTTTGTAATTTTGAATTGAGAACTATAACCATGTGTAGCTCTTAACTTGCATCATATACCTTATTTGAAATTGAAGTTTAAATTATCGAGTTATAATATAAAATGTTGGAAATTATTGAATTATTTAGTTAGTAGAGGTCTAAGATTGAATATTTTGCACATGGATTCCGTTCAGTAGTTTAAGATTGTGTTTTGAGTTGATTTTGGTTTGATAAATGAACTGAGGTTATGTTTTGCATGTTTTGGAATTCTTTGACTAGTACCACATACTATAATTGATACATACACAGAGAAAAATTATTTATTGACAACCACCTTATTTTCAAATCACTCTCTAACAACACATTTTAATAAAACAATATTGCATTCAAACGATAATAATAATAATAATAATAATAAATAATAATATATTAAGTTGTAATAGATTTGTGAAATGATAAAAAGGGTGTAACAATATTATATATATATATGTATATATATATATATATAATTTAGTTTTTGTTGACTTGGGTATATGTATGTATTATCATGCAATATTTATGAGTTGAATTTTGATGGGGTAGAAGCAAGTTTCAGTATGGGAAGATTTTGATATAAAGCATAACCTTATTTTTCTATATAATCCACTTAACAAATTAAAATTCACTTAGTTATTTAGAGTTAGAATGAAAGAACATGTCTGGAAGATTTAGGCAGCAAAAATTTGAATCGCTAAAAAAAACGGATTAGGGAATTCAATCTTAACTAAAAATTTCTAGAACTAAAACATAAGGAAACCAACTCAGTGGATTTTTTAAAAAAAATAATTTAAAATGTTGTTTTATGATTTAAAAAGGTATTTAGTGTACATTTTTAATTTCAGTTTATGATATTACAAACATATTTATAAATATTTTTTTATGTATAATTTTAATTGTGTTTATGTGGTGAAAAATTGAATATCTTATATGATGGTATGTGATAAGTAATTATCTGTGTGGTAATTGACTTAGTTGAAGTATACTTTGTATTTAGTTATAAATGCTAACATGAAAATTTTTATATAAAAAAATATATAATACGATGAGGTTAGTATAGGTAGGAAGACAATACCTTATTTATTTATATATATTTATAATCTATTTGAATAATTGATTATTTATTTTATATTTACTTTTATGCATGTTTATATTATGCGACGTTGCATAACCTTTGTCTTGGTTAAAATAAATAAACTTAACTCATTAATACAAACAAATATATAAATTTTGAATGGCGATAAATATGAGAGGATAGAATAGATGGTGATGAAAGAACAAGAGCGGTTATTCTTACCCCAAAAATCTGAAGGAAATCTGTTGATACGCGATAGTACGATACGAAGAAAAAAGCAAGCAAAGGGAAAATAGAAATTGACGGTGAAGATTTAACGTACGCACGTCTGTGAGAGACAGTTTTAAGCGAGAATAAGATGGCTGAAAGAATACCACTAACCAAGTTGGATGTATGAAAAAGCTATCATTCAATATTGACAACTGATACGGTGTTGGAAAAATCCTGACACTTTATGTCACCTTAATAAGATCCAGCCAAAATGCTGAAAACCACGTCTACTTAAGATTGGGTAAGCGTGTCCATCAATATTCTCATGCGATCAACATTGATTTAACACTTTATTGTTGATGAATCAAAAGCTACTACATAATCTTGTGCTCGTGTTCAACGGATCCTCAAATAAACCTTTCTGCCATTTGCATCTAATTTAACATTTAAAAACCAACCCACAGAGCACATAACATAAATGAGGATTAATCTATGAAAATTGCCCAGTAAAATTAAAGCTCCATACAAACTATTCCGAGTTTTAAAAAAGGAAAAAGAAACCTGAAAAATCTGCAAAAAACCTCAGTGGCTCTCTACCAAACAGTTTAAAATAATGGTAGGATAAAGTTCATCCCTATTGTTCTATGTGTTAGATCTATTATTCTTATGCTGTCAAATTCAGGGTCTTCATCGTCTATGTATTTTATTCTCATTATCTGCAAAATTTTAGAGGCTCTGGTTATCAGCTTCAAGGTGCTGCTGGAGCCCTCCTTTCCAGTTCCTGCAATCTGATTGCTCATCTTCTGCATCCACACTGTTCCGTCCAGGGCTTGAGATACCCTTTGCAGAGCCTCCTCCTCCTAGGAGGAGAGGTGTGAGAGGACCTTGAGGAGAACCAGACTGTGAAAAGTTTCCCTTTGATTTATCTCCACATTGATCTTGGATCATCCATGAGCCATTATCAGCCTGTCCAACTGATGAAACTGGGAATCTCCTCACATGAAGCCTGTACTTCTGCATAAACCATAGTTCCACATTAGTTGTTGACAAGAACCAGAAAATAACTAGTAGTGATAATTAATAATTCATGGATTGTCCCTTTTTGTGAATCTAGAGCAGACGGTAAAGACTGATTCCTCATACTGCGACGCATCTAAGGGAATACATACTGTTTAATCATGGGTGGATTAACACGATCAAATACCAAAAACAAAATGAAGAAACACTCACTTGCAAATGGCTTTTCACTTCATCATTTGTCAGGCTCTCCACCTGCATCAGTTCTCTAATCTGTTTAGGAGTGGCCACTGCAAAATAAAATAAACCAATTAGGTACACATTAATCTCAGACAGAGCAAGACCCTAAGTTTCAATTTTTAGATGGGTCAAGCAAGAAATTCTCTCAAAGATTTTAAATTGCTGAAAATTGCAAACAAATGCAACTGATGTAGTCACAATTTTGATCTCAAACATCTTAAAAACCTTGAAATTGCAATCAAAATCAGACCATTTTTTTAAAAAACCTTGAAAGGACCATCCCCACCCAATTCATAAGATAAAGAATCAATTAGGTCTACCTTGTGCTCCACCAAGTTGTTGAAGAGCATCCACAAAACGCCGGTGAAGCTCCGGCGACCAGCACCGCCTTTGTTTCCTAGGATTCTGCTGCATATGTTGCGGCGGTTGTGGCTGGCTCTGTACCTCAACACGGAGCAAAGAGGAGCCGGAACTGGTATCTCCACATACACTCTTGGAATTGCTATGACTCAGTTCAGACGCATGACCCATCAAACTAAAGCTAGGAATTAGTGAACCCTCCTTCCTCGGGGCACACGAATTCCCATCAATTGGGTTCTCTGGCACAGACCTATCGCTTTCTTCATTCCTCTGCCATTGAGAGAGAAAAAAAAAAAACTTCTTGCCTCAATTCTATATATATATACACATAAATAGAGAAAAATACAGAATTTGAAATTAACTTAGAATTACCGATTTGATTTTCTGAGTGCTCCAAAGCTGAGCTGAACTCATCCAATTCTTCTTCTCACATCCTTCATTTTCTTTTCCCCCAGAAATGGTTTTCGGTGGCACAAACTCTTCACTTGTGGGTGGATCTTGCGATATTGAACACTTTACTTTTTCCTCCTTCAGTCTGGCTATTGCTGCATGCCCAGAGAACCACGGTGAAAAGAAAGAAATGCACAGGAACGACATGATAACAAAAAGAAAAGATAAAAGCACACACCATCGTTTAGGAGGAGCATGCAGAGAGGAAGCTCGCGTTTGAAGGCCTCAACTTTCCTCAATTCGTCCTCCAACCTTTGCACGAAGCCGTCAAGCGTGGCAACTTTGTCGCGCTTGTCTCTGTTACCAGAAACTTCGGCGAAAAAGAGGGAAATGGGTTTGGGGACAAAGCCCAAACTCAAGTCCAAGCTGAGCTCCATAAAAGCGCGGTGGTGTTCTGGAGGTGGATTAGGTGATTTTCTGTGAGCGAGAGTATGCTCCCACAGATCACAAACTACCATACCATACCATACCCTGATTTGAGGTGATAACGAAGGAAGGTGTAAACAAGAAGAGGATAGAGATTCATTTATATATAAGTAAAGGGAAATTGAGATTCAGGACAAAAAGATTCGGTGCCCGCATTCGGGTCGTCGCGTCTTTGTCCCACTCGGTAACTCCACCGTGTCTGCCTTACTTACTCCTCCTCCCCAAAATTAATTACTTTTTTTCATTTTCTTAAAACACTCATTTCTAAATTATTAACTTATTCTCTCTTTCCTATAATGGATGAAGTTTCAATCTTTTAAAAAAGAATTAAATTGACTCTTTTTATAATTTTCAAAGGAACATTAATTTTTTATTTTTACTTTGTCATCAAGTTAATCTTTTTTCTCAATAAAGATAATACTGTACTTATTGAAAAACATAATTATTTAATAAAAATATTTCAAAAAATACATATTCCTTCTTCTTCTTCTTCTTCTTAATTTGTGTTAAACTAAACCTTATATTAATCATTATAAAATACAGGTAGCATGATTTTATTGGTGTGCAACTACAAATAAATGGTACAGAGTTTACACGATATTTAGATGTAAATTAATTAATATTATTTAATGTTTTGGTATTCAATTTTGTGAAAATATGCAATTGGGCATATTTGTTTTTTATGTTTTGATACGTTTTTTTAATAAAAAATTTAAAAAGTGTTTTTTTTTTCAGGAATTATTTCTTTGTTGTGTCTCTCAAAATTTGTTTCTGTACAAGAAAGGTAAAAATATAATTTTTTTTAATTAATTTGGTAACTAGAGTAAAAATAGAGTGTCAGTTTTATTAAATCATTTAATGCAATAAATGATTAAAGTTCCTGACAAAAATATTAAGTTAATAGATATTCAAAAAATATTCATGATCTATTAAACAAATTCTATTAATTTTTTAAAAATCACAACTTTTAGAATTTATGGATTTTAAGTGTGAAAAAAAAAATCTTATATTGAATTTCCTTTAGAATTTAAAAATTATATATTATCAATGAAAAAGAACTTCATATGATTTTCAAGATAATTATGATAAAAAAAATGCTGGACAATAGTTAATAATCAAAATATATTGTAAATCACTTCATACATTTAATGCAGGCCATTTTTTCATAAATTTGTAATAAATCGAATCCAACTAATTCCACCATGTTTGGACTTGATATATTATGACTCAATTACTTAATTAATCAGAATTAAACAACGTAATTAAATAATGTACAACAATATAATTTATCTCAAATTATATAATTTCCAAAAGTACTACCATCATCTTGATATTTCTCTCATTTTTAAATGTTTGCTAATATATCATCTTCCTGATTTTAAATAAAAGCATTTTAGTCTAAGAATATATAATGTATGTAAAAATATTATAAATTAAATATTGCAATACGACATTTTTTTAGTTGAATCAATGAGAAATTATTACTTTATTTAATCTATTAAAATTGCAAAATTAGACATGTCTAGATCATTTATTCAAAGCAGTGTATGTATCGTAAATAAATTATTTATGATATTTCCTTTATCTTACTGGGATATTGGATAAATAAAGAATACGGAGAATGTTTAATTTCACAAAGTAATTATTAAAATAAGCAAAATTTTATAAAATATTAAAATGGATAAATTATATAAAGTTAAAATCTGATTATATTAAAATTCTATCATCATGTATATAAAATTTATCTATTTTAATATTTTCTAAAATTTTATCTATTTTAAAAATTAAAATTAAAAAATGAAATTACACACTTTTAATAAAAAAAATCTCCAATTTATTGTTGTTGAAATGAAAGAAAAAAGAAAAAGAAAAAAAATGATGAAAAGTTGGGTTAAATTGAATTTTGTTGAGAAAAGAAAAAAGAGGGCATCTTAGGTGACTAGGTGAGGAAAGTAGAGATGAAAAATAGAAAATATAAAAAAAGGGTTTCAGTGTGTTGCGGGAATCTTTGGATTCCGTACTTTAACGCGGCGAAAATGTGAAAAAGCATTAATTAATTGGCAGTGTGAAATTGTATTGTGGGGTTTGGTCTCATGCTTTTTACCAAGATTCTTTGTTTGGATGGCTACACACACTTGTGTATTGTGTTGTGGTGTGAAAAGTCTGCTATGGTTGACCTCACACATATCTGTAACATTCATCAAAAGTGGTAAGGGTATTCCGGTCTTTCCGCTTCCACCACCGTCAATCTCATCACTGTGTTTTCTATTTTCTTCCTAAATTATTACGTTCCTCCATTCTACTGCACCTAGTGTTTCACAATTATTTTCTTTTCGCCTTCCAGATCCAAACTTTCATAATTTCATCACACAAATTTGTGACTGCTCAGATACAAAATCCTAACTATAATTTTATTTTTAAATATTAAATATATGTATTTTACTTAATACTTTATTATAATATTTTAAAATGTGTAAAAAGTTTTAAAGAGTTTAGAAATCGCGGTGAATAATAATTTACGAATATTTTTGTCTTAATCTCACTAAAAACAACTTTTTTAAACAAAACCGTCTCATGGAAATAGATACAAGCATTTTAGCTATGCCAATTTGAAATGGGAATATTAACTTAAAATGCAGATGGTGAACGCAAAGATAAAGACCTAGTAAATACTCAACATTATTTTTTATATACAAACGCGTTATTCTTTCCTGTAAAATATGAAATCCTAAAATAAAGCTATTTATTTACTATAGGTATATACTCACTAGAATAATATTTATCAATCTCAATTGTGAAAGTCATGAATTAGTTAATTAATTAAAATGGAACATTTTTTTTAGATTACTTAGTTCCAAGTTTAAATTCCAGCAAGGTCATTTGGTTCCATTCAAACCCACCTTTTCATTCTTTATAATATAGGTTTTAGAGCTCCTTATATAAAATACTATTCTTTATGTTTTGGCATATTTTATTCTTGTGATATAACATGTTTAATCTATGGATGTTGACTTATATGATGAAAAGATTGCTCTTTATTATATTGTCCTGAATTTAAATTTGTTAGTAATATTCCCTGGGACCCGTGCAAACTTTTGTATACCATAAACAGGAATAACTTAGCTTCTAGTAACATTTCAAGAAGCTCAAACTCGATAGAAAAATAAGAAACTAAGTATTTCTATTTTGATACGAAAGATGTAGGTGGATTCGTCCGCATCCTAAACAATTTTACATATATACTGTGTTTAAACAAAACTAATTTGATGAAATTGAAACTACTTGTGATTAAAAACTATCTTAAATTGAACCGTAGGAAGCTATTTTTAGTTGGTTTAGCCATAGCAGGATATATATGTGAGTAGAATAATTTGCAGAAAAAATGAAAAGCAGGGTGATATGTGTGTCACGTGCAAGATTCTTGTAAGTTTTTATATTTTGATGTTTATGAAGATGATGATTGATGGGGCATTGGGGTATTTGCTTTCTGCTCTCTCTGTCCATACGCACACCTAATGAACGACCTAAACCTAAAGTGGTCCTTCATTTGTTGTGCTTACTGTATCTTCCAAATGAGAATCTGGCAGATTACAGAAAAACGGTTGTCACCTCCAACGCGATAACAACACGTGTCTTGGAACATAACTTTTCACGAACGGTGATATTCTTCTTCTGCGGTTCTGTTCGTCCACTGCCATCATTCATTCGTGGCTTCTACATTTTTCCATTTTTTTTCTCTCTCTCTCAATTCGATTCATCCATCCACCAGATGAAACGTCAGATGCCAACACTTGGGATTCCATTTCTAGTTTCGATTCTGCGATTTCAGCGTCTAAGAGTTTTCAGGAGCATCTCCTCATTCCTCACATGCCAGATATTAAAAAAATACTCCTACTAGGATTTCCCCCTTCACAACTCACCAAATGTTTCTTTTACTATGAATCAACTGTGCCAATAGCTGTTAATTGAACATTAATCACTGAATTGCAGAATAATTTTACCATGGAATTAAATATTGATTTTACTCTATTCTCCCATCATCATTCTTTTTATCTTATGCATTTAATAACTTTAAAGCACATGTGAGTCCACTGTTTTATGGGTTCTACTTACTAGCAAGTGTTTTAAGGGTATATGGAAGTAATAATAAACAAAGATAAATACTGAGTCCACATATTTAAACACACTTTTTTAAATATATTTAATGAAACTGTATTGATTAATTTTGTCATTTTTCAATCAATTTCACTAATAAAAAAATAGTTTGCCAAAAAGTTATTAATGTTGTAAGGATATCAAAATAAACCCAAAATATATAGATTCTCAGAGGCATTAAATTATACTAAAAAGTAGTTAATTTTTGTTTATAATTGAGAAAAGAACTAGTGAGAAAATTACAAGAGAACTTTATTAAATAAGATGTGAGATTCAGACAATTTTGTAATTTTTAATAAATTTCAATTACCAAGACGTGATGTATTCAAAAGAGTGTGTTAGAAAGTATCTTCTTAACACTTCTCTAAAATATTTTAATTTTTTATCTAATACTATCTCCATTTTCGCAGTATCATTTAAGGTTTTTGCACGTATATTACGAAATCACTAATTTTCTTTATAAAATAGTTATTAAGTTTCATATTTTATCCTTGTTATTTATAATTTAAATAATACATACTAGTTATTGTTATTTCCACTTTTATGATGTCTCTCTAAAATAATTAAAGATTAAGTAAAAGGTAAATATAACAAAAAATCAATATTATCTTAAATTTTGGAAATAAAAAATAAAAACAATTAAAAATAATCCGAAGAAATATTACGCTTATAACAGTGGGTATTCTTTAAAAAAATAATAGTGTTAAAAACCATAAATTTTTCATAGGAATAATGAGATCAATGATCAACTTATGATTTCTAATGTTATAAATATCATGAGTGTGTTTTTATCAATCATAGATATTATATATATATATATATATATATATATATATATATATATATATATATATATATATATATATATATATATATATATATATATATATATAAAAAGAGACGATCTTATCTGTGTTGATTAAAACTATCATGAGGAGAAAGATCCCTTCCGGTACAAATACCTATTCAAAACTCAAACTCAATCTAATTAAGCTAAAACAAACGCATATCAATTAGTAATATACGTTATCATTTATATGTGAATATAAAAACTTGATAAAAAAATTTAAAAATAAAAAAATCATTAAAAATATTTATAATGTTAAATATACAGAAGAAATGTAATGTTTATTTTTTAAAATACTAATTCCAAGCATTTTGCTTTGTATGTTTAATATTTTCACACTTTGCATACACTAATATGAATTGTGAAATTTGTAAGGATTAAAAAATAGTTTGAGTATAAGTGGTATAACTAAAATAACATCTAAATATTTTAACCTAAAGTAAAAGGTGTATATAAATAAATAAATAAAAACTGGTTATTCAGGTTTTATTTTCTTTAAAAAAAATATTTTTTCCTACGTTTTCTCTCTAGATTTCTAGCTCAATCTTTCATCAAACTAATAATCGGAGGTCACATTTGGACTTCTGACAGTAAATAGAGTAAAACTGTCTTATCTGAATTTAGATTGAAGGAAGTTTAATTCTACTCATTTTTCTTTTGAATTAGTTTTAAGTTGTCCTAATTACCTAGATAGTTTCTCATTGCATGTGATACATGAGACGACGTTAGGATGAGTCCCTATTAGTTCAGAGTTCTAGTAATATTTTGGATAGTTAATCATGACTAGGACTTTGTGATATAGGTTAGACTATCCCTATTTTCTTTATGAGTTGAAGTTCTTTGTGAGTATACCTAATTCTAATTAGGTAAGGGAAACTAATTTTATTTTTCAATAGAATCCCAGGTTAAAGGACCTGGATGTGAAGGTTGATGTGGTTACAAGTTTCAAATCTTCTTGCAAGGTTTGTTGAGTAAAATAGATGCTGATTGATTTATTTGATTTTAAAAGTGTAGAAATAATAAAAAAATTTATGATTTGATAATTATAGGTGATTTTGATGTTGAAGAAGTTTTTGAATATGATTGAATTATGTAATGAATTGTTTAAAGTGCAAACAAGAATGACTATTGGTTGTTTGAATTGGGATTTGAGTATCTTGTTTAGAAATCCTGGATATATATATATATACACACACACATGAGTTCAATAAGAGTACATGTCAAGTTTTGAACAAGGTAGTATTATGTTGAATAATATATTTTGTAAGAATACAATTTTGAACAATGAATTTGAGTAAAAATATAAATTTAGTTAAGTCAATAGGAAGAAAATTACCTTGCTCTCGGGTCTATTTTCGTTCAAGTAAGAGGATTCGCACTCAAGCAAAAATAAAGTGAAAATTTGAGTTGTTCATGGGTCTAATTTCACTCAAGCGAGGGATTATCGCTCAAGCAAAAATAGTAAAGGAATTGAGCTTAGTCTCAGCTTCATTTTCACTCAAGCGACAAATTATTTGCTCAAGTGAGGCCCTTTTTACTTAAACTAAATTATTTTTGCTCAAACTAAAAAAACTTAAACTTTTAAATTTTCTTTTAGAATGTTATTTGGTAATAGTTTACTATTTTAATCAAATCTTATGTAAATTTCTTATTTATATATGTAATTAATTAGTTTATGTGTTTAGTTTCATTTATGTCTTTGGATTCTTTAAAAAGTTAAACTTTTGAGTGATTGAATGGTGTACTTATGAGTGATATGAAACGTGAACCATGTGAAAGTATTTTCAAGAAATGAAATATTGTATTGAGATTGTTAGAATGATGTATTGATTTGTGAGAGTCGAAAGATGTTCATATCACTGAGTCTGAGGTTTGAAAGAACTAATTAGTAGATCATATGGATTTATCCCGTGCCATATAAGGATGAATTTCCTAAAGGGGAGACTATGTTGTGATAAGAACATGACAACATGATAGATGTGAGTCTCTAAATTATAATTTCATTACACCGGTCTTTCAAAAGTAGAGTCAAATGGCTATTTGTTGGTCATAATGGATTTCTAATAAGAGTGATGTTGAACAAGATATATTTATAGACACTTGGTTGTGTAATACATGAAAGGTTATGAATGTATTCAATTATAAAAGTTCATTGAAAATTTTAAAAATACTAGTGTTTTGACCTCAAGTCCAAGAGATAGCATCGTTAAGATAATCATCACATTCGAGATATTATCAGCTTTTGAGGTCGGTGTTTCATCACAGTTTTGTCCTTAAAAGACACCTCGATGGGTTGGGGGAGAAAGGAGTATGTAAACTGTCATAGACCTCGACTCCTAAGTGATGTGAGACTATATTAACAGTATTAGAACAACTAGTTTACCTTGTGTTTTTTGTTTGTGGATGTTCTATTTTTTTAAATTTACGATGATTGTTTTTACACGAGAACAAAGACTATAAGTGATGAATTTCAACACTAAGAAGTTAGTAGAGAAAAGTTTTAAAAATTTTTAACTTTTGATGTATATAAATTTAAAATCCTTATTAAAAGGGATAAAATTTTATAATATAATAGTGTGAGTATGTAAATAAGGTGTATAGTAGAGAAAAATTTTAAAATCTTTTTAACTTTTAATCTATATAAATTTAAAAATTCTTATGAAAAGGGATAAAAAAAATTATAATATAATAGTGTGAGTATGTAAATAAGGTGTATATATATCTATACATACTAAATATTATGACGTGAATATTTAGAGTAATGTAATTATGGATGTTACAAAATTTATATAATAATAAAAATATCAACAAATTTTGTTTTTGTTTTTAAGTATCTTTCTACAGTTATTAATTTGAGGTGTGAAACTCATTTAATAATTCTTGTCGTGTTTGTTTATTGTGCATCCATAAATGGATGGACAAAAACATTAAAGAGACCATATCTTTAATTGTCAAAAGGAAGAGTGTACTATGTTTTGCACTGAAAGAGAAGAGGGGAGCTTGTGGCAAGTTCAATTGTAACATCAAACTCAAACACTAAAAAAAATTTGTTTTGCAGTTTAACCATGAAGATGACTCAAGAAAGAAAACCCATTAAACGCTTAAATGACCTCAAAAAGTTACTTCCTCATCAATTCCCTTTTAAAGGTTGCTCTAAGAAACTAAAAAACATAATACTTTGTACTTTCAAAATAAAATTTACACTTAATATTTAAAAAAAAAAAAACATGAGAAGTGTGTGATAGTTTATACGTAAAAGGATTAATAAAAATATTATAAATAAAAAAAGGAAAAATGTGAAAAGCCTAGGCAATGTTAGAGATAAGGATTCGAGAAGGATGGGGTTTGGTTGGTGTAGTTTATGTTGTGTAAGGACAAAACAGAATGAAGACCTTTCGTTTTTCCTCTCATATTCATTTCATCCATATTCGTATTTCATAGATGAGAGAGATGACGATGAAGGGGAGCCATTGCTTCTGCCTTCACTTTCTCCTTTTTTATAATATATATTATTATTATTATCTTGTGTTCCTAATATTTGCGTGCTGATATTTGGAATTGTCTTATTAGGAATGAAAGTGTTGGTAATTTGAATACTTGTTTCTCATTGGTTGTGAATTGGCATTGGTGATGATGGTACATGGTGACTGGTGATAGGACAGATTCTTTGTCCTGTGAAATAGATCCTCATAGATATGATGCTAAATCAGATTGATATGCATCGTCGTCATCATCATCACACCATCTAATCCATAATCCTTTTTAAATAAGTCAAAACATTATATTATACAATATTATTACACAAATTAAAATTACTATCTTTACTTTTTGTAATTTTGAATATTTATTTTAGTTTGTTCGGTTAAAAAGTCCGAATCACGTTGCAAACATATGGTTACTTAACATGGTATAGTTTATTCTCTTTAAATAAAGAATTGGATTCAAACTTTATGTGTTAAAAAAATTTCTCTCAAATTTCTGTGAAAATTATCAATTCGGATAAATGTGCATTTTCTAAAAGAAAATAAAGACACGGGCATCCATCCAATTATCTCTATCACTAAATTTATTTCAACTATTTTAAGAAAATCCCTTGTATCTCAAAAGTCACTTTGAAATTTTTCAGAGCACGAGGTATTAAAATAATTTTCATAAATTTTTTAAGCTAATTAATCTTGGGTGATCTTTTAAGCATTCAATTATCATCTATGAACCAGTTATAATTATAAGAGTATTCACACATCATTATAAATTAACTTAAATAAATAATAAGAAATACAATATATTTTGCACATAATAAATTTTATTTCAATAATAATTATAAAATATTCATAACACATCATCAAAACACTTGCATGTTTAACTTTATAAAGGTTTTAAAAACTCCATATATATCTCTAATATTCACAAATATCACAAAATCATAAACATATATCTAATATCCATAAAATCTAAAAAAACATGTGTACATTCCTACTTTCCACAAATATCTAGGAAACACAAACATATATTTGATCTCTACAAACATTTAAATAATTAAGCTATTTTAAGATTCATATTAAGATTTATAGAAACTAACACCTAACTCACTTATTGATCCATAAATTATAATTTGATATATAATTAAGGTAGTTTAATGCACCTATTCAAGTATAATGCAAAAATATCATTCAATTTTTCATCGTCTCATATCTCAATCTACTACTTGATTTAAACTATCAGTTAAGTTAAAAAAAAAAAAATCACTAATAAGTATCTATACTCAACACTTTCAACACAACAAGTTTTGATTATCATTCTAGATAACCATCAATTTCTCAATCAAATCCCATAACCTTTTAATATTCACAACTTAAATCAATTCATCTTTGTAAACCAAAACACAATATCAATTTTAAGAAATAGTTTCACAAAATATCATTTTTATCATATACTAGAGGTCTCACAAAATTCGAGATGTCATAATATTAAATCATTTACATTGAATATCAACCATAATTTGTTAATTTTTAATCTATAACTATTTATACTCTTGTAACCTTCATAGAGTTTAAATACACTATCCAAATCAATTTATATGCTTCTCCCAGATAACGTGAATGAAAATCTAATACAAATATCTACATCAATTAACTTTTCACACCTCTCTGAGACTAGTTACATCTTAGTGAGAAATTCTCTTATGCAAATATCTATACCAACGAGTCTCCGACACCTATGTGGAGTCAGTCACAATCCCATGCAAGAACCTTTTGTGCAAATATTTACATTGAAAAGTCTTACACAAGCTTTGTGGGTGTAGTCACATCCTTGTTATTCAACCTTCTACACAAATGTATAAATCAACATACTTCTACACCTTTGTAGGCTCAACCACATCCTTGTTAATGAATCTCATGTGCAAATATTTATGTTAGAAACGTTATAAATTGTGCGGACTCAACCACATTTATGAGCAGATCTATGATGCAAATATTTACATTAGTGAACATTTCACACTTTTTTGGACTTATTCATGTCCTTCTTAGCAACCTCAAAATTCAATATCAATTTAAAAGAGTCATTCAATCAACGAAAACCAAACATCCTAGTTTACATAAATGACAAAAACAATCAAATTTTGCTTTTGTATTCCACAAATAAAAAACCTAATTTATTTCAGAAGCAATTAACTACTGAATTAAAATAATTTAATTTTTAATAATAGATTCAATTACTAAATTTTTATACATGTCATCCATTACACTTATAGTTTTATAAACTCAATATCATCATAATATATCCACTTGTATTAATAAAATATTGTCATCATTATGTTCACTTCTCAATCAAAATAAATCGTCAATATCATTCTCTAACAATTATTTATCTTAAGTTCAATCTTATTAAAATTTCATTCTCATAATTATTCATTAATTTCTAAATAAAAAAATAGTTTTCTTTATTCTTATTGTAAGGACCGAGAAAAATAGTCTTAGAGTATAAATGATACAATTAAAATGATACCTGAATATTTTATTATTAAAGTGAAAAAGCTATATAAATAGAACTTTAGTTATTCATGTGTCATTTTAAAAGAACCACAATCTCTCTAAAAGTTTCTTTTTCCTTTCCTCTTTCTTCTCTCTAAGATTCTGACCTCCTTGCTCATCTGTTTAACGATCGGAGTCCACCATTAGACTCCTGGCAGGGAGATCTACAAGACTGCCCGATCAGAATCTTTGATAGAGTAAGTTCATTTTTGTTTCCTTTTTCCTTTCCTTTTCCTTCTCTTTAAGATTCTTATCTCCTCGCTTATCAGTTTGACGATCGGAGTCTGCCATTGGACTCCTGACAGTGAACTCTACGAGATTGCTCGATCAAAATCTTAGATAGAGTAAGTTCATTCTTGGCTCCTTTTCCTTTGAGTTATTTTTTATTTGGTTAGGTTTGCTCTTAGTTAATCATGCATGTGATGTTTTTATCTTCAGAAGTGTCTCTGTTAGCTCAGGATTTGAGTGGTATAGTTAGATTTGTGATCAAGACTTTGTGGTGCAGGTTAGGTTATCCTTAAGTTTTTGGTGGGTTTGGAGCTCTTAGTGAGCATCTGCTCAAGTCCAGGTAAGGGAAGCAAGTTTTATTTTTTTTATAGAATCCTAGGTTATAAGATCTGAATGTGGGGGTGACGTGGTCACCAGTTCAAATTTCTGCTTGCAAGATTGTCTCTTTTGAAGAGTAAAGTAATATATTGATTGAAATGGTTAATTCTGAATATTTTATATTGATTTTAAGGTGAATAAGTTATTGAAAGTGTTTGCAATTGAAAATTTAAATGTTTGAATGATAATATAAATGAGTTGAACTGTTTTTGAATATTTTATTGAATTACTTAAATGAGATGTTTGATGAGAAGTGATTGTTTTATTTTAGATGATGATTGATTTAGAAATCATATATTTGGAACTTAGTTATGTGTTTAAGTGAATTTTTAGATATAATTGAATTGTTTAGAAAAGTTTAAAATATTTATATGATTAATGAATGAATTGTTGTGTGATTTGGAAATTCTAAACTTTGACATTATTTGATTGTGTGATTTGGATATTGTGAGAGTCAGAATATGAATTTTAATCAAGACATAGTATTTTCAGGAAAGAAAATACTGTGTTAAGATTGTTTAGGATGTGCATTGACTAGGGATTCGTCTAGAAGGAGATATCTTGACTCTCCTGAGATAATAGAATCATATATATGAAGTTATTCAGGTGGTGAGAGTCAAAGGAGGTTCATATGAATGGGTAAGTTGTTTGAAAGATAACCCTGTCATACTAGGAGAGAGATGATATTGAGATTATTTATGCACATAGCTGTGTGGATTTCACAGTGAGATAGTATGACAGGTGCAGATCTATGAGTTTGAGTCAACACACTAGTCTTTCGGAAGTAGAGTCAAGTGTCTATGTGTTGTGAGTTAGTAGAAGACTGACATGAGAAAGATGAATATTGAAATTGTTGATAGACACTTGATGGGTATGTGAAATGTTTGAGAAATTGTATGAGAATTTATGAATTTTGTGTATCAATTTGAAATTGAAATTATATAGAAAATTTTGTTATAGCTAACTTACCTTGTTATTTGTTTGCGTTTGTTTCTTTATCTGTGATGATCGTGTTGTACACGAGAGCAGATGAGATTGTAGATAATAAAGCTCCTAAGTGAGCAGCTGGAGGATGTGATAATTTTAATTTGAATGTTCTGTTTTTTTTTTTAAACTTTTGATGTATATATTAAAATCTCTATGAAGAGAGATATTTTTTTTTAAGATACAATTATGAGATAGTTATATGTATTCATATGTAGTGTTTGTTTTACTTTTATTTTATTATATATGAATAAAAATTAGGGATGTTACACTTATGCTCTTCAAAAAAATTACTCTAACATAAGAGAAACTAGAAAAATCTTAGATTTACTCTTGGAAAACCAAATTTAAAAACCAAATACATTTAGAGACTATCACATATTCATTTTTTTTTTTTAAATCACACATGCAACATAAAAAGTTCATCCATAAAAATAAAAAAAAAACAAAGAATTAGTGAAAATATAAAAATCAAAAAAACTAATTTAAAACAAAAAATTAATCAATTTTAAATAATTTCAAATTTTGTCATCTCTTAAAGTCACGTGTTTTTAATAAGAGAAAATAAAACAAATATTCTAAAAAATTTAGATAAAAATAATAAATTTTTAAAATTTAGAGAAATAAAATATTTTAAAAAATTATTTTATATTATATATAACTTTTTGTAACTTTCAACTAATAAAATATTTATTGTTCATGTAATATTTTTTCCATCAAACTTGTTATAAACCAGATTAGTATTCTGACACAAAAACTATTCTCACAAAAATCTTTTATGTTAAACCAGATTAATATATGGCATTGTTTATGTTTTTTGCTATTAAAATAACTAAAAATGAATAACAATGAAAACACCACACAAAATTATTCTTCATACAAGTTGAAATTAAGGAATTTCACGAAAAGGAAAAGATTTCAAAATATTCCGTAGTTAATCTTTTCAGAAGATTTACTGTATAAAATAGTTCATTTCGCCGTCTGTGGGAATCGAACCCACGACCACGTGGTTAAAAGCCACGCGCTCTACCAGCTGAGCTAAGACGGCTTTGATATCTAATTATAATTATAAAATATAAGTAACATATTTATAATTTATCTCTGCTTTTACAATAAAATCAATATTATATTCCCTGTTGTTTATCTCTTATTTAAAATTAAATTCTTTTTTTAAAACATATTAGTTTTCAAAAGCAAGAATGTATAATAAATTCTAAAGAAATTTTGTTGCTCATCATTCTCGTTACTCTTTTAAAACACTGTCTTGCTAGTGTAATTTTAGTAGTAATTGAAATTCACGATCAATCCTTTTCTATTTTTACTGGTAAGTCAATTATATATAGTCTTTCTTATCTCTTTATTTTTTGTACTTTTGAAAAAATATTGATTTATTTTATAAAGTTTTTCGAAAGCTTGAAAGTATAATAAATTCTTAAATGTTATAGGGCTCATTATTTTCTTTACTCCTATAGTTTCTATTAATTAATTATTTTTAAAAAACGTAAGTATGGAATAACAAATAAAAGATGTTTATTATGATGCTTGCAATTTTTATATGAATTGAAATGGAAAAATATTTTTTATTTGTTGACACGAATATAACGTTTTTAGATTGATTTAATTTAAAGTACCATTAAAAATTATACAAATACGTTTTAATACCCTAAAAGTAATAAACATTTCAGAAATATAAAAAAAGATCTTTATGTTTAGTGAATATTAAAAAATAAAATTAAGCAGTGAAAATAATATATAAAAATATAGAATTTTTCTTTAATTTTTTATTTTACCATTTTATAAAAAAAAATTAATTAATTTAGTCTGAGTCTTTAAATACTCTTTTAGTACGAATTATTCTTCTATAAAAAAATGATTCACTACAGCACCACACCTCCCTTCCGGAGGGGTGGCCCTCTTCTTGGATGGAGTAACTAGTGCCACCAGTAGCTATAAAGAGAAAAAACGAAATCCCTTCCAGAATTTTGAGCGCCAAGAGCCGAATTTCGGTGGAAAAACGCAAAACATGAACCGCAGCTCAAGGGAAGAATTCAGTTCCTGAAAAATTAAATTCTCATCATGAACCGTATTCGGTGCTAGTTCAAGAAATAAAGTCCAAGGGATTACTTGGGAAGATTTTTAGCGGGTAAAAAATTCAAACAAAAACACCGGAACTAAAATCATATTTCAGCCTACTAAACTTGCCCTACATTGTGTGGATTTGAATGGTTGAGTAAAGAAAACCAAAATACAGATTTTAGCTCGATCGAATTGCAATTACTTTTGCTATCTTCATACAAAATCAGTATTGTTTCCTAATATTTGGCAAATGGCCCTATGAGGCCGAAATTGTCCTTGCAGCTTCGGGAACCAAATATACAAAAATTTCAACTGCCAAGTAGCAAAACTAGGATAATTTAAAACATAAAAGGTCACATAACATGAAAATCTTCCGAGAAAAAATTACTGAAAATCTGTCATTTTACAAATTTCTATCCCCCAACAGGACACAAAGAAAAGCTTCTTAAGAAACTAACATGATAAACAAAATTCCCCAATCATCCCATGCTTGACTGTAACAATGTACAAGCAACTCACTGCTGTGTCTTTATAAAATGAGGTGCCAGCAGTTTTGTAACTGTGAAGCCATTGAAGGAGTCGACATCAAAGAGTTCTTTCAGCTTCTCGTCACATAGTATTTGCCTCTTGTTAGAAGGATCCTTCACAAAGCAATCAGAATTTCAGAAATTTAACTGGTGTTCAGCAAACGTGAACAACACACAATACAGCCATACAAAGTTCAGAAACATAGCTTAAGGCACTGCCTCGAGCTCAAACCCATGGGGTTCTTGCTTGAAGGGGGCACGGTAAAAACGAGTTTTCACCAATTAGTAGTATAAGCTTTTGGGAAATTTGATGATCGATAAATTCATATTTAAAAATGAAACTCAATTTATGATTAAGAAAAAAATAATCACAATGATAATCAAAGATAAAAAAAAAAACGTGAACAATGTTTTCATTAATTTCAATTTTTAGCCTCTTCACAATTTCTGTTCGTACACAGATGGTAATAAATGACTGTTTATGGAAGGTTGACATTCTAATACGAAACTATGGTGTGCACAATACATCGTATTAGAGGATAAAAAATAAGTTTAGAGGAAACACGTGAAGATTCACAAAGCATTTAAACATGATGCTGAATTGTGGTCAAGTAAATTTCATCCCCTCCATCCGTTCCATTTTCACTCCAAGCATGCCCATCAAACAAATTATGTTCTACGACTTTCAGCATTTACAGTGGGAATGTATTTTAAGCTGGTAGACAAAATATATTCTGAAAAAGGATATATTGGTTAATAATGAGGAAGTTACATGAACAGAGTAGTAATAAAGTTAGATAACCAATTTTCTCGGTCAAGAGGGGTTGGAAGCTAACTTCAAAGGTTGGTGCGGTCAAAGGATATGGAAAGAGAACCATAAGCATCTGTCAGTAAAGTCAAAGGTTGGTGTGGTCAAAGTGCCAATGGGTGTCTTTGTGGGGAGTTAGGATATTTTATGATTGCGTTTAAAGCTAACTTCAAACACAACTGTATACATCGCAATGGTTTTTCACATTACCACATTTAACACAAACCATTTATAATCTGAATAGTGCATTGTTTGAGGTTCACTATCTAAAATTCATATAATAAGAGCTGTAGCAGCTGATAGATATTATTTTATTAGACCAAAATGTATGGTAATTTGAATTGAATAGAACTTCTCAAGCTTTACACAGCCATTATCACTAATGTAGGGAAACTGATCAGAGCTTTATTCAAGCAATATGTGTGTGTGTGTGTATGTATGTATGTATGCATAAGTGTGTATGCATATATATGGCAGAGGACAATTGAGAACAATGACAAACCTGAAGGTTGTTTCCTTTAATGTAATCCCACATTCTTTTTATAACATCTGTTCTTGATAACTCACTTTCTCCGGTACCAAGGAAGTTTACAAGGGCATCTGATAGCTGAAGAGGAGCAAGAAAACCTGATTTCCCTCCTCCCTTCTGCCGTTTTTCCTTTCTTTTTGGCTCATCTGAATCTGTCATAGAGGTAGGTTATAGAGACAGTATGTTTCATGTAAAAACTATTACCACATACTGTGAATTGCCCTAAAACAAATAAACTTTATCCAGTTACCGTGTGCTCAAATGATTTCTAATATAAATACTGTAACAAATTATTTTTTCTCTCTTTATCAATAAATTAAAAAGGAATATTGTGAACAATGAAAATATAAATAAATACATGTAAACAGGGATAAAATATGCAGAGGAAACAGTTTAATATAAAACATTAACAGAGTTCAATATTCATACCATCATCTCTCTCTTGCTTCTTCTGTTTTTCCTTTGGTGTGGACTTCACCTGGACAACTATATCAAGAGATGCATTTTAAACAATATCTCTTCTAGTAGTATACAAAATATTGACCAGACGAATGAAACAGTGAAGCAAAAGTCTGGAGTCTCATCAAATACAAGTTAACAATCAGCGCAGTGGATATATTATAAAATCATAGAAGTTTTCTTTTAGAATAAAAATATGTAAAAGGGTTTGGTGCACAAAGCAGTAGTTTAATTTTATATGCCTAATAACAGGACTCAATTTTATTTTTTTTACAAGAAACCCTATAAAAGAAAGCATGGACAATTTCAAAGCATTAGAATCCCAAGTCACAATAAGGTCACCTGGAAAAACAAGATTGAGTGTTTGGTCTAAAAAATACTATGAAAAAAACCATCTAAAAGAATATTCAACATCCTATTTGGACATAACATAATTTTAATAAGAAAGGGTAAAGTTGTAGGAGCATACCATCATCGGAATCCAACGGCCAGATATGCTTCGACAACACTTTATTCATTTGGAACATGTTGATGGAGTTGACATTAAAAAGAGCCCGCAATTGCTCATCACAAATTATATTCCGTCCATTATTTGGGTCTTGCAAATTTTTCTCCTTAATATAGACCCATAATTGCTTAACAACCTAAGGCCAACATTATAAATAGACGCTATAAGGCCAGAAACAGAATTACACCATATACACACTTTCAAAAGAAATTGTAGGTAACCTTGACCAGTGGTAGTGGAGTAGTCTATCTTAACTATCATTTTTTCATCAAAAACAGAGAAGAAAGAAGAATATATACCTCAGTCCTGGCCATTTCTGGAGCTCCCACGAATTCCTGAAGCTGTGGAGACAGGCTACATAATTTGCAAAATCCACCACCTCTTTTCTTTACTACCTCATCACCTAACTTGTTAGATCTGACACACAAGATTAAACACAAGCTGTTAAAACAAGGGCATTGCCCACGGAAAATATTTACAACTAGGTAGTATTACATATTTTATGCAGCAATACCAACGGTAATTGTATAACGTAGCGTCATAATTGGAATCAAGATCTTGACACTTGCTATGGAGAAATTTTTTGAAACTTTTTTTTTAAATGGTTTGCTGTTGTGGCTCCTGAACTACACAAATTAGTCGTTGCTTGCAGATAGTACTCTGAAAAAGACACTACTGCAGTTTAAGTCTATATTTCTTACTTCTGGACTAAAAACAAGTAAGGCCAATGGTCTGGATACAGTGACACCAGCATTCACCTCATGTTTGCTTCAAAAAAATCTTGGGAGATAAGAAATATGTGTTAATATAATAAATATATAATAACGTTTTACATTATTTGTTTTTAATTTATAGTTTAGGGAAGGGAAAGAATTTGACTAGGAGACTGTACAACTTAAAAAAAGCCACCTTTGGATCCATTATACTGCCAGCAATCATGCAATTGTTAAGAGTATCAGCATTTCATTCCAGGATCCGATCATGGTAACAATAAACAAAAGTGACTAACTATACATTAAGAGGGACTGGAACATCCATTGTATAATCATAAGTTTTCCTTGCTAAATCAACTGTCTAGATGACCGAAACGATAACAGAAAACTTCACTTCACAAATGCAGAGAGACAAAAATAATTAAAATTTCATCTGTCAACAGCCACTGAAATTACCGCACAAGAAAGCATGCTTAAGGAAACTAATTTGCTAGGCAAAGCAAAGAATCAGATGAATATAAGTGCATAAAAAAAAACTAAAACTGAACACTTTTAGTTCATTTTAAACCTGCAAGGCAAGTAACCTAGTCACTGACTTGAAAAACACACAAATTTTATAGAGAGCATCGTAGCATAGTCTGGGAGTGGACCCCAATTGTTCAAAATAACAGAAAGCCATGTGCCTGTGACTACGTGACATCACAAAATAATCAAATTTCATAAAAAAAGGGGGGGCAAACCCCCCAAAAAAATTAACATCCAGCAGTGACGCCATTGATTGCAAATTGCAGGGCATCTACGCTCCCAATCAAATTCGATGTACCATCACACGGATAATCAGAACAATTGAAAGAAAAGCGCACGCAATGTTTGTTTGTAATCGGAAGCAAGAACAGACTAACCGTCCTTTATTCTTCTTCGCATTTTTGGCATGCTTAGGTTTATCTCGTTCCTCTTCGTCGTTATCGTCGTCTTCTTCGGATTCTTCCTTGGTATCGGATGGTTGGCTTTGCTCGGGATTATCAGGGCCATCTTCTTCTTCGTCTTCTGGTACGTCGTCGTTTTGTTGTTGTTGTTGTTGCGGTTGGTTGTGCTCGGTCTGGAGGAACAAGTCGACCTGTTCCCTAATGAATGCCTTGCGGTGGGATAAATCGATTCCGAAATCAGCCTCCAACTGGCGGCGGACGGTGGCGGTGGTGGTGGTGTTGAGGTCGGAGCTCCGGAGGAACTCGCGGAGGCGGCCGATGAGTTCGGATTCGGAGACCATGGGTGGAAGTTTACCAAACCAAAACCAACCCTTCTTCGAATGCACGAGTTGGGTTGCAGCGGGTCACTCACCCTACGACTCAGTCTCTGCGTAAAAGAAAAAGGAAACACCGCACCCGGAGACACAAGTTGGAAATAAGAAATAAATACAGAATAAAAATAAAATACAAAAAACTCTATTTCTCGTTACTCGTTAAGTTAAGGAATAAGGTGGAGGCAGTTGCGACTTGCCACGCCACATGTGCCCCCGTTGTCCTGACTATTTATTAAATTATTAAATTACATGCACCAAATTTAAATTAAGTAATTAACTAATTTGAGAATAAAAAACCACTATTTTATCATTGAATCTTAATATAAAGTATGAATTTTGTTAAGATAATTTAACATATTTACTATATATCTCGGACATAATTGTTTTATTGTAATAATTGCATAAACCGTATTAAATATTAAATATAAGTAAATATTTTTGACGAAATTCAAGCATTCTCTATAAGTAAATATATTCAATATTTTTGACGAAATATAATTAAATATATTCAATATTTTTTGGTTTTTTTTAATTTGATCTCGCTTATAAGATTGATTTATGTAAGATATTTAAAATATTTATTACACGCACGATTTTTTTTCCTCGTGAAGTGGTATCTTTTGTTAGAATTAACTGGCCACCTGAGAATATATTTCAAAATTGTTATAAATAATGTACCCTTAAATATGTCCGTATCTTTTTCTTTTATTTTCTTCTCTCTATGTGAAATGCTAATAAATAATATCCATAGTGCTTATTTTATATATATTTTTTATCTATATCTATACCTATAAATAGGATTTTTAGTTTATATAATTTTTTTTATTCTACCATTATTTAATATATCTCATTTTATTAGTATAATAGAGTATTTTATCATTTAATATGAATTATTTAAAAAATAAAATTCTACTGTCAGAACTTATTTGGTCAAGAGGCCAATCAAATGAGTAGTCCGATAAATGTTGGTATCAGGACCTTGATGCAAAGGCTTGTCTCAGACCCGTATATGGCCGAATGAGCCCAAACACAGTAAGTGGTTTCTAAGTCCAACTCACCATTTTGCCTAGGAAAAAAGAAAAAGAATACAAAAAAAAATGGTAAAATTTCAACGTGGCACCTAGTGAATAATATCTCGACAAAGCACAATTAACACCTATTAACAAGGAAAATTAAATGCTCTAATTTACTTACTCAATATCCCTTATTATATTACGTAAATGCTCTGTTTATATTATAGAATACTTCGATTTATGTATATTATGTTCAGATTTTATGAAAGAATATTATTATATGTCACATTAAGACCTGTGTCAAAGATCCAAACCCACGAAGACTTATAAATAGATGACCACTCACAGAAAATAATCTCAACTTGAATCTTAACACTATATTCACTATACACAAATTTGATGTTCTTACTGACTTGAACATTAGAATATTTTTTACAGGTGAAGTCCCCCTCTTTCCTTAAAAGTTGATTACTAGAGCTCGAAGGAAGATCGCTTTGAACTCACCCGGATTCCAACTGACCTCATCTCGGCGAGAACAAAAATTATTTTTTTATTTTTTAAATTAATGTTATGGGACAATTTTTATATGCAATGATGATTAAATTAACTTTCCACTCTTCCTTTAATTCCTTATTCTAAGACAACAACATAAAGAAATAAAGAAAGAAAGAAAACGAATAAAGAAAGAAAAAAGAAAGAAAGAAAGAACATACTCTTATCCTCACTTCCCACACCAAATATAAAATAAAACAATCTTCATTTCAGTTTTTTCAGTCTATTTCCAATCACTATTTCCACTTCATTTCAAATAACTTTCTTATTTGGTAAAATCATAATTCTTTTTATATCTACCATCAAGTGAATCCTAACCTAAACTTGAATATCATCGCACTTTCCGATCTTAAAACCACCAATGGAAGAAAAGAAAAAATTCGAAGAAGAAGAGAAACTCTAATCATAAGAGGAAAAAAAAAGTTAATTAATCAATTCATATTTTTTTTTACATATTATATTTTGTTTTTTCAATTTCGACCAATCCAAAATTATTATTGTATGTATATTAAATGTGATGCGCCTATGTTTCCATTAGTAAGAGATAAAGTAGTTTAACTTTTTATGTAATAAGTATTTTTATATGAATTCTTTTAATAGCAAGTTATTTTTTCTGAGATAATTTTTTTTAAGTAATTACAAAAAAACCAAAGACACGTACGCACACACGTGTATATATATAAATTTTAATTTTCTATTCGATTACACCATCACTAACATTTAAGAAATAAATATAAATATATTACTAATGATAGGTACTTTCTTCACAGTCAATCGTAAATAACAAATAAAATCAAAATATAAATTAATTTAACTACTTTCACCTTAATTAATTATATAATCCAAAAGATGTATTTTAAATTAAATTTTATTTCCAGACACTCTTTCTTAATTTTGATATTAAGTTTTAATAAACGGAAAAATATATATATTTTATTGTGATTAGTAGAATTAAATTAATTAACTTTCTTAATTAGTTAAAAAAGTGATTAATTTTACTTATACTCGGATAGAGCATGTCAAATTCACGTAGATAGTTTTGCTAAACATATTTCTAATTGGTAAACTTAACAGTTATAGTTAATTAAGTTAAATTGTTTCATTACTTATTTATTTATTTTGTGAAAGAAATTTATACTTAGAGGAGGAAACGAGATTTATATTGGGCCTCCAAAATGAACCACTCAAGTCCAAGTCACTCATACTAAAGAAACAAACAAATATTAATAAAGTATATATAACGTTAAATTATTAAAGAGAAAAATCATTTTCCTTATTCTTTAGAAAGGCACAATGTGACGAAAGGCATAAAAAGTTTTGAAAAAAAAAAAATGAAAAAGAGAATTACAAGATAAAAGAGGAGTGAGATGCAAAACCAACAAGGATATCCATTGATGAGAAAGAAGAGTGAGAAGTATGGTAGTAAAAGAAATTTGTTTTGAAGTTTTTTATTTTATATTTTTAGATATGTCTAAAATTACGTTTGGTTATTTTTTTTTAAATAATATAATTTTGCATATATTCATATATGTACTTAATTAAGTGAATCAAAACACCAATAGTGTAAAATAATATCTAGAATTTTACATTAAACTTTAAAATTAAGACTGGACACATCTTGAGACTGTAAGCGTAAATCACATAAAAATATATAAAATAAAAAAAAATGAAAATGAATAAAGATGATTATATGATTACTATTAATTTATGTGCAATATAAAACTGAATTAAAAATTGAAATTGAAAGAGGCATGGAGTGTGTGGCACATGGACCTGGTCCAATGAGGGGACCCTGTTATCAGTTTCTGTTGTACATTGGACAAAACCTTAACTGAAAAAGCCCAGATTTATGAACTCCCCACACCACTTAAGATAGCCAAATATACTATACAACAAACACAACCCAAAATGTGTAATAGATAAGAGCAGAGCCCAAAATGGTGCTTACGAGACAACCATTCTAACCGGCGTCATCCACAAACCGAGCTTGTCACTATCACACCTTCCCACTTGGACTCTCTCACTCCATTGCTGGCCGCTCGCAGAATCTTACTCGGCATCTCTCACCGCCCTCGTATTCGTCTGTTTTCAACCGATGGATCGGCCGGCGACCGGGGTCATGCCGATCATGCACGATAGCGACCGTTACGATTTCGTTCGCGATATTGGGTCTGGGAATTTCGGCGTTGCTAGACTTATGAGGGATAAGCAAACGCAAGAGCTTGTCGCCGTCAAGTATATAGAACGCGGAGATAAGGTTTGTGCGAGCTCATCATTTCTTTCTAAAATAGGAGTCGATTGTGTATTGATGCTGACGAATTTTGTAATTGGGCTTTTAATTTTTTTTCTACCGTGAACTTTTGTCGAGTTGTTTGGTTAATTTTGGTAAAACGGTGGCTGAATATGGAAAATTTGGGATTGCTCAGTCACTTAAATGCTAATCAATTAACCGCGCACTTTTTTTATTGGTTGTACAATAGTAGTAGTGATTCAATTATCATTCATGTGGCAATTCAGTTTATCTTCCTACTTTTTTTTTTCTTCTTTCTAATTGTAGCTTTTTGCTGTTGTGATTATCTCTTGACAAAAGTAAAATGACTTAATTGATGATAGATAAGTTTGATTGATGAGGAGGAGAAAAGGTGACTTGATCGATGACTTTTTGCCTTGATGATGAAATGATGCCATAAAGTTTAAGTAGATAAGTGGGGATCTGGTGCGTACGATTTCTCTGGCTTGTTTTTGGTTGTTCTGATAGGGCACTAGACAAGAGTCGAGTTTATGGAGTGAGATATATAATATAAAATCATTCACGTGTGAACTTATCTGCTTTCACCTAATAGTTTGAACTTTAGGAATTGTTGGTTCATGATTTAGCATTGAAGCTTATATAATCATGTGGTCCGTAATTCTGTTTATATTACCCCATTTTTCTAAATAAATGATAAATTTCAGCACAAGATAAAGTGAGCATCTTCAATGCCAGGGAGGGTTTATACATGAGGTGTGTAGTCAATGTTGGATTTTTTCAGGTGGTGAACCCAGATCATGTGGTTTAATTAAATTTTAGGCTTCCACATTCACAAAAGAAATAGTGAAAAAATCAATTTATTTTTGGTGGTCTAATTTGGACTTTTTATTCTAAAAATAATGTGAGATGTTTGTTGCTTCTTTCCTTCAGGTTCTTGTTGATGAAGCACTAGACTAATACTTTTCTTATCATGTATTGGTGTTGTAGATTGATCAAAATGTTAAAAGAGAAATCATTAATCACAGGTCTCTAAGACATCCTAACATTATCATGTTTAAGGAGGTTGGTTCAATTATTACATTTCTATATTTTTATGCTTAGGAAGGAGTAATCATATTTACGCAAAATGTTCTATAAAATTTCACTCAGGTCATTTTAACACCTACCCATCTTGCCATTGTAATGGAATTTGCATCTGGAGGAGAATTATTTGCCCGAATCTGCAATGCAGGGCGTTTTACTGAGGATGAGGTTCTTTAACAATTCTGTTTACTTTTGCTATGCTTTTTCAGTCAGCACAAATTTGTGCTAGTTATCTATTTCCCGTGTAACTACTAACTATTAACCTATTGTTATGTCACAGGCTCGTTTTTTCTTTCAACAACTCATATCTGGGGTCAGCCATTTGCATGCAATGGTAACTAATATCTTTTTCACCCACTATTGGATATAAATTGTAGTTAACCTACATAGAATGTAGTATAGGCAATGTATTTGAGTATTGTCTGCTGAAGAAATACAAGTCATACACCCTTTTGAACACATTCTTTTCTATTGGTTGAAATTTAATTGAAATTACAGAAATCTGTGGGTCTCACTTATTTAATGAACGTCTCCCATGATTCTGTATTTTAAAAAAAATTATCCAATAATTAAGAGAAGAGGGTGAGCCCTGGCACGGCAATAAAAGTTGGGCCTTGGTGACTGATTGGTCATGGGTTCAAACATGGAATTAGCCTCTTTGCACACGCCAGGGTAAGGCTGCATATAATTGTCCTCCATACCTTGCATGGTGAGGAGTCTTCTAACATTGGTACGCTAGTTAACCAATAGTAAAGAGTGTCTTGTTAGCTCTCTTCATGTCTGATGTATTGGTTTTATGTATCATAATGTGTCTCCTCGTGAAGGAAGTCTGTCACCGGGACTTGAAGTTGGAAAACACTTTGTTGGATGGAAGCCCAGCAATCCATTTGAAGATATGTGATTTTGGATATTCCAAGGTAAGCCTTTGTTTTTCACGTGCTTTTCTTGGTGTAAGCTCTGGCTCAGTAAGTTTATCTCTAAATGATGTTTGTCACAAATTTAATTGCACCTTTATAATATCCACAAATTGGTTCCTACATTAGTTTGTTCTTTAGTTTTCTTATGAAGCTATTTTGTTCAGCAGATACAGAGTACTCTATTACTTGAGTAACTAACTCCTTAAGACACTAAAAGGTTCTTTTAGTAACTTTTGTTATTGGAAAGGGGAAATTGTGCATGACTATTCATTGCAAATTTTGGATAATCTGAATTCCTTAACAAGTTTGTGCTTGATCCATTCATTATAATTTGGCGTATCCCAAGTTAAGTGATGGAATGTTAGACCAGAATGTAGTTTTGAATTCAGAAAAGGCTCAAGTTTTGGAAATTTATGTTCATAAGAGGAAAACTAGCGAGGGAGAAAATTAGGAGACTGATGATTTGGCAGTTTGGTTAGGGGTGTAGGGTGAACATGGGAAATTGAGGAATGGTAGAAGTTAGTTTTGCATGTTTGTTTTGTTTTAGAGGGAGAATAACTCTTATTCCCTTAGGAGTTGGTGCTCTGCAGGTTGTAAAGATCATAGGCTCCATTTGTGGTTCTTAATAAAATTGACTTACTAGTTTCTCAAGAATCCTGTCAATTGGTTCAACTTGTCGAATATTGGTGTGTGGAAGGCTGGCTCATGCCCCAAAAGGTGGTGGATAAAGTAGAAGTGTTTGAAGCCAAAGATGCCACACTAGAGGACTCAGTATAGCTTTCAATGCTTGAATTTAAGCAATCACTTCTTGTGGAGACGAGTAGGACTGTAAGATGTTGGAGTGATGCCCATATCATGAATTAGGTAGTGGAAGCAACAGGGAGTGGAGACCACATCAATGAGTACTGTATGGTGTTGTGAGATTGGGTTTCCCCTAATTGATGGTATGAACCCTGCTGTTGGGTCGTTCACTTGGATGGAAAATTATTTTGAAGTTCAAAATATTTCGGATGAAGTTAAAGTTAAGCTGGTTAAGCAATGATCCTACCATCCACTTGCTTATGAAGATCATTTGCTTGTACGAGACTGAAGCAAGGTGCTGATAGAGTGCTGGAGGTCACTGTTATAACAATCCATTTTGAAGAGATTTTAAATCTTCATCAAACGAGAAAGATTGACGAGTATATTGTGAACTAATGAGTTCTTTCTCATCATAGTTATGATGGTTAGCTGAAGCACAGTGTATTGTGAGTGGTCTTCGGCCAGAGTTGAGATGGAGAGTCTGAGATTTTGACCCACACCTCTGATCTAATATGGTGAAGCTTGCTCCTGATTTTGGGGCAGAGGCTATGGGTACATTGGAAAATTTGGCCAGCTCCGCTATCTGATTGTAGGGAGGTTTTTCTTGTGTTTATCCACAAAATTACAAAAGTAGTTTTCTGTATAGAAAACTAGAGCTACCAAGTGCTCCAAGTTCCTAATATTTAGGGAATGGACCAAATTTTGAATTTCAGTTGATAATTGGCATTCCCTTTTCTGTGCTGTTCTGATCTTTGAACATTCTTCTTGTATTTGTGTTTCGATGTTTCAAAATTCACATACAGGGGAACATCTAAAACAATGAAATGTTTCCCGGTGTTCTTGAGGCATTTGATGTTTAGCTCACAGCAAACCTTTGCGGTGGTGTTAAGATAATTTATCTTGTATTTGTGTCATATATTTTATGGTACTTTGTAATTAAAATAGAGCTTCCGTTTACATGCAATGACACTCTGAGGTCATCCTTTTTATTTATCAATTGGATTTCTTTCTGTCTTGTGAGCACCTACACATTCATTTTTTTTTTATCTAATTTGTAACTTCTCAAGTGTAGATCACCTTTGTATTCTCTTCTATTTTAAATAATGTGCCTTGCTATATTTTCTACATATCTAATAGATTTTGTTATGGGCAGTCTTCAATGCTGCATTCACAACCTAACTCAACTGTGGGAACCCCAGCATATATTGCTCCAGAAGTATTGCTGAAGAAAGAGTATGATGGCAAGGTAGAACTACTTTTAGTTTCAGTCGTGTGCTCTTTTTCTGTATTAATCTCATAATTTGATAGCAATAATTTGTGGGCTGGTGAGGTTTATTGATTTATCCTGGTATAAGGAGCTACAACATTTTTTTAATAGTCTATCTGTCATAACTTCAGTGGTAATTTATGTTTGGTGTCTAAACAAAGATTGCTTCTTTTCTGGTTGTCATCTACGCTCTGTTCAAGTCTTCTTGGCACTAATTGAAGTTTTTAACTTTAAAGTAGTTATTTGAATCTCTACTTTTATTGATTATAAGAGAGCAGGAGACAATTGCCAGTCCTCTTGCATCTTCTTGTCCTAAAATGTTGCAAACATAGCTTATTAAGATTTCTTTGTTGATGGATTAATTGAAGAATAAACTTATAGATGTAATAATTAAATGACTAAACTAGTTGAGAATATTGCCACCGCATCTTTCACCCTCCACTCTTACCCTCTGTTTGATCTTTAAGTCTTTATTTTCTGAACCTATGCAGTAATCTAGTACTCAGTAATTGAGATCAGGAATGAATCATAGTAGTCAAAATAGTGTTATAACAAAGTGGCCTCAGGCCACTGTAGGATTCAAAAAGCATAGCAGTTGTCAACACAATAGTGGGCAAAATAGTATATTATTGCTTGCTATAGCGCTACCACCATGATATAGGCTTCAAAAACCCATTTTTGCCACTAAAACACTGTTTAGGATTTTTGGGTAATATTGTAATTTCTGTCCCATTGTTTGGCTTTAGGAACATAATATGATTTGAAGTCTCTTCGTTGACTGTTTCACAATTTATTTTTAGGAGTCATCATTTCATTTGATTCTGAAGAAGTTAATGGTTTCTCTGTAGACGTGACTCACATCTCAATGCAACATTATGGTGTTTTTTGATTCATGTAGCCAACTTCACCAAACGGGAAATGGCTTGGCTGCTATTGTTGTGTGCATAGTCTTACTTTTAATGTGCAATGTTGCTAATTAAGCACCTACAGATAAGCATGTATCTATAGTCCCACCATGTGATGAAATGGGAATGCACTATGATCGAACATTTCAATTTTTCATTTTACTAATATGTATGTAGGCATTTTAATGTTTTTTTTGAAATTCTAATGCCCCAAATATCAGATTGCGGATGTATGGTCATGTGGGGTAACCTTATATGTGATGCTAGTGGGATCATATCCTTTTGAAGATCCTAAAGATCCAAAGGATTTCTGGAAGACAATTCAGGTTGATTAGATATTTAAGATATTTGCATGTTCTCTTTACAAGCCTCTGGTTGCATGAGCACAGCCTTTTTTGGTTGGTTCCTTGCAGAGGGTCCTTGCTGTCCAGTATTCCATTCCTGATGATATACAAATATCTCCAGAGTGTGGCCACCTTATCTCAAAGATATTTGTTTCTGACCCTGCAGAGGTAATTTATATTTTCTAACAAAACACCTACTTCTGCGACTATACAATTTGAGGTACACTACAATTCCTGAGGAGTTGTGCTATGGATGCATTTTTATATACCATCACTACTAGCCTCCCACTTGAAAGTGTTAGAATTTTTTGTCCCTTTTTCTGCCTTAACACACTCATGCACACGCATAATAACAGCCTTTTACATTTTCTAGGTCCTGATCCACTTAGGTTTTAATATCTAGCATCAAATAGGAATGTCTACTATTTTGACATATAGATATTGCAGGTCCTACGTGGCTTAGATTATAAATCTAGCATTGATAAGAAGATTGTAGGCACCACCATATTCAATACTATAAAATAAATAAGAAATTGTGATCATACAGCAGGGAAAATTGCTGATTGCATATTATATTAATATTATAAATCAAACCTCTTTATTGTCTAAGGTAGGAATGAACTTCCACTCTTGCTTGTTTATTGATTTATTTGAACCTTATGCCTTTGTACATTAATTTTACAGAGAATCACTATTCCTGAAATATTGAAAAATGAATGGTTTCTGAAGAATCTCCCTCCTTACTTGATGGATGAAAATATCATGGGTAAGCAATTTGTAGAGTCGGATCAGCCTATGCAGAGCATTGATACAATTATGCAGATAATTTCAGAAGCTACCGTACCAGCCGCAGGGACCTATTCTTTAGACCAGTTTATGGCTGATAACATAATAGATGATTACATGGATGAATCAGACTCTGACTTCGAGCAAGATGTAGATAGCAGTGGGGAGATAGTGTATGCCAATATAATTTAATCGTCGTCTTCATTTTAGAGACAGCATAATTAAAGGACGGCATCTCAATATTCAACTTTATGGCATTCTCGGCATCAAGGGAATAGAAATGCGTGGAGACCATATTTCCTGTAGAGATGACTCACAAAGTCCATTATGTTCACTTATATGTTGTATGATTCTTGGAACTGCCGAGGGGAGGAATATGTTTCTTACACTCTAGAAGGGTTGGTGGCTGAGAAATGATAATATCTTCCTTCCCTCTTTTCTAGTTCTTTGTATCATATGTATTCATTAGCCTTTTTATTGTATCCTGTAGTTATTATATTGGTGCCAGGATTCTTGTTTGCATAGACATGCTATGTACACATACCCTAGGAGTTACTTGTGCTTATCCTGTTATCTAAGAACATATAATTCCTGTGCACCATTTCAGAGTATTGCTTATTTCTATTGGGGCATTGTTGTACCTATTGTCCTTCTCTATGCCGCAATATTGCAATGCAATGCAACTTGAAAGGACGTCACAAATACAACTCCCTGACGATTGTACAATAGTTTACTAGAATGGGGTGGACTGCCTTGAAATTTTATTTATTAATGTGATTCGTCTCGTGGTATGTGCTGTATATATTTCGATCTATCTATTCCTTAAACTGCCTTATTCAGAATGATATTTATGTGCATGATAAAATGTAATTATTCTAGCTCTTGCTTCTGGCGTGGAATAATTTTGAGTATAGTTAAATAACCAATTTAATTAAGCATATATTCAATATGTTTTCATAATTAGGAAGAGTCGTATTACTTTAATAACTTTAAATAAACTACTTAAATGTTTCCCAAGTCGATTTTCATGAAGTTTAGGTAAGGTTTAATTTGTGAGGATATGTTTGAAACTGTTTCCAATGAATACGGTGCGTATATTCAGGAGCAGTAATACATCTCCTTTCAAATACGGTGCATATGTTAATTAACTTTACAACATAAAATTGAGAATGCTTTGCCCCGTATTAGTCGAACACCTGCAAAGGCAATAGCAAATTCAATTCATCTACCAATATTATGCAATTGGAGATAACGAAGCGAAGCTGCAATGGAACAATAGATCTCGATTATTCACACAGAGGAATACACCCTTGATAACCCCATTTAAGTATCTTTTACCTCTATCATGCTGTCATAATAAATCATGTCATTTCACATGTAAAAAAAGTCTCCACGTACCTGGTATCCATATATTGTGCTACTAATCACAAAAGTATAAATGACCATTATTATTTTACACAATAAATGACCATTCTAAAATCACATATGAAGTGTTATTACAAATCAAAATTTGTGTGTTATATTTACAGAGTCAACCAACTCAAACTCCTACTTTTTTCACTGCAGTAACATGGTTTTAAATTTCAACATGATTCCGATTCTATGGATTTCAGAAAACAAGTCTCGTGAATGACCATGCTAAATACATGACGTATTCTTTCAAGTCACATCGATGTGTTATACTTACAGAATCAACCAACTCAAACTCCTACTTTTCCACTGCAGTAAAGTGGTTCCAAGTTCAAACATGATTCCTAGCCTGGAAAACACGTCTCAGGAATGAACTCCAGGAAGCCAGTTTAAGTTAACCTCCACTATAGATATCTCTATCTTCAAATTGGGAATGGTAGGGAAATTTTCCCACAAGGAAGCCATTTCTTCATCACAGATCACGTGTATTTTATGCTTTAAACTTCCAAAATTAACGACCGAGTATGGCAGTTCTCTCAGTTTCGAGCAACCCTTCAAGTAGAACTTCTCAAGCTTCAACTCACCAATGTCATCTGGTAATTTGGTAAGATTTAAACAGTCTGAGATGTCAAGACAGCTAAGTTTATTGAGCCCTTTAACAGAATCTGGCATCTCTACCAAATCAGAGCAGGAACATAGCCTTAGAACTTCTAAATTCTCCAGCTTTGCAATATCTTGTGGCAGTACAGAAAGCTTGTGACAGTTAGTGATACTAAGCTTCTTCAACGGGGTGATGTTACAAAGCCCATCAGGCAATTTAACCAGATCTTTGCAATAATCAATGCTCATCTCCACAAGATTTGGCATTGCATCTGAGATTTGGATAGAATATCTTTCAAAAGCCTGCCATGTATTACACATATGAAGGGACAATTTTCGCAGATTCTTCATATTGCACAGGGAAGGGATTGAAACCTTTTCCAATCTGATTCTTTTCAAGTTAGTTAAAGAACCAAGTCGCTCAAAATTGTTTAGTTCAGAACGATGGAAACCATAATTTGTGACAATCAGAACTTTAAGCTTATGCATCTTCTCTGTGAACTCTGGCAATGAGTACCGGCTAGAATGAAGATTTAAAACCAGAACCTCAGCTTCGTCAGGTTGCATGTCACACCAATCCGAATTAAATGTTTCATCTGCAAAAGCATCATGTTTGACATTAACAGTGGAAGATTAAGTATGACACAGCGCAAGAGTACTTATTAGTTCATATATTTTCAAAATAATTAAGATTTTTTTTTTCCGAAAATGTTTGTCGCTTTATACAACTAAGAATGAATTAGTTACTCTTCTGCTACCTTTATTCTTATCTCCCGATATCACAACTAGGTAGAATGATAGCAATTTAATGGAGCAAAAGGATAATATGTTCTCAAGTCAAGATAAAATTTATGAAACTTGGAGTACCATGTAGCATTTATCATTTATGTATGTGCATTCCCATGGTTTGGACAGAGAGAAACATACCAGTTGAAATAGACAATATGCGGGCAGCAACCTTTAGTTGTTTCTGTCTATACAACATTCCCAGGATGTATGAGAAGGAACGGCCAATGATTCCTAGCTGATTCAGTCCTACCCACCATTCAGGACGATTATCTCCATTTAACTCAATCATCACTCTTTCTCTCTGTTCAAATGTTTCCTCTCTGCTCTGACGTATTGCAAGCTCTCTAAGGAGATCATGCACCAAAACAAAGTGGTTATTGTAGTACATGTCTGTATCCTTTGCAACTTTCCTGGACAGCAAAAGGGAAGAACAAAAAACCCAAGATGAACAATTTTACTTCTTTGCTTCATAATTATAATAGAAAGAGTTATTACATATATCCATGCATTCCATCTTCTTGAATTTCAAGATATAGATTTATCCCAAAACATATTATGCATGTACTAAGATTATCAACTATGCTCTGAAACTATAACATTTTCAACTTACATTACTATTATTCTTATGTAATAGTTATGACAATCGTATCTATTCGTCCACTAACCATCCAATTTGTCCACGCATAGATCCAACTAATCTTCCCAATGAATGCATTGGGTCAATAATTATTACTAGTCTATCGTATTTTTTAAATCAAATGATTCCAGATATTGGATCAATGATGATTAAAGGAGTAAAGGCCCGTTGTAGGTTCTTTTAGAAACAGTATGGAGATAAATTTTAGACAAAATTTTTGCTCACAAGTAAAAGAATATATATATATGTATATATATATATATATATATATATATATATATATATATATATATATATATAAACACATATAAGTCCTTATTTGTAAAAAATAAGAAACTATATATCTGAACAGCATAATAATACCTGAATAGTCAAGAATCAAGTTAAAATAATGTCTTCAATATATTACATACATTTTACTTTTTTATTTAATATTTTCTTTAAAAAATATGGAGATGATATGTAAGAAGATATCATTGGGAAATATGTTATTATTACTTGAGGAAGGGGAATGTATTATTGTTATTGTTATTATCATTAGTTGGCCACAAACTTGTGTAATGAGAGAGGAAAAAACTCTTCTATATATTTCTATTTTTACTTTATTTTTCTAGCCTAAAAGATGTCTACTAAATAAATTATAAAAAAAAAAACACTTCAAAACATTTTTGATAAAGAAAAGAAAATAATCAAACTGTAAATCAACTAAACAAAGCTCAAATTTAAAATTTATCTCATTTAATTAAATGATTTGAGTTGCTTCATGTTTTCCACTAGTGAAACCTAGGTTATTAGCTTGATTGATTCATATACATTTCTTTTTCAAGCCACATTGGTAAAAGATGTTTTGAGCTCCTATAATTAAGCATTAGATGACCAACAGGGAGAAGGGTGGAGATGACATGTACCTTGTAACTATGACATTAATCAAATTCCTGGTGGTTAAATCATGGATAATGGACATTGCATTGCTACCATCTTCATTAAGGTTATACAGTTCTGCCCACATATCAATGAGGGCAGCAACAGGGATCCTTTGGTCTTCAGGAAATAGCCCCAGATCCATAAAACACACCTTTTCACTGATGGAAAACTTATTCTCCAATATATCTAAACTTTGTTGAAGACGAAAAAGCAAATTAGTACTATTAGACTCCAGAATGGATTGACTTTGTAAACGCTCCTTCATATTTTGCCACACCTCAAAAGGCTGCTTACAGAGTGATCCAGCAGTCACCTTAAGGGCCAATGGTGAACCCTTACAACCTCTCACTATCTGCATTTCAGTGCAACATAGTAAAATCAGTAAATAAAATAAAAGGCTAGGTAACTAGGTTTTTCATATCCTAAAACAGAAGAGTGAAAATTCCGTCTTGTTACTCCCTCCATTCCTATTTATAAGCCTCGTTTACCAATTCATCAGATTAAGAACAGTAACAGTTGATAAAAAAAACAAATCTATCTTAATTTTTTTTTTCAAAATTATGCTTGTCATTGGTAATTCTCTCCTTATAATTGTTTTCTAATACAACCTACTTTAGAGTAAAAATAATTAATGCACGGAATATTATGGTCTGGGTCTTGTAAAAAGAAGCTACACAATTTCTAATTGAGAACGCTACATGTGCAGCAATTCATACAAAAGTTTGTTCAACATTTTTGTGTGTTCATCTCTCTCATATACACTATTTATTATATGTCATAATGATATAGAGAGATAGACACAAGAAATGATGTTGCATAAATTGTTGCACGTGTATCACAGTAATTATGTGTAGTGTGAGTGATTTTGGAAAAGTAGAAGCACCACCTCGTGGACAAGATTTTCATCAGGTATGTACGAGCTTTTGTCATTCGGCTGTGCAAAGTGACAGAAAAGGGATACTGCATGGACATGATCAAGTTTATCCAACTGGCATGAGGTGCCAAATCTAGGAAATGCCACCCTTGAAGTAACCAAAATCTTGTAATCAGATATCTGAATTTTAAACTTCTCAATAACGGCTTCTGAGCTAGGCCAAACATCATCCAAGACCAACAATATTGGATTTTTGCCAACAACCCTCAGCAGAACTCCCAGTCGATTTACTGCATCTTCATCGGTTTCAAACTTAGGCACCCGACAACCACAGTGTTCATACAGTGTCTCTACAATGGTCTTCAAGTTGGGCGTTTTTGATACGGTGACAAAGAAGATGTTTCCCCCGAACTTGTCTAATCAAAACAAAATAGATTTCTAAACCATCTGTGAGATACTATTCCACAATGCATGTAATGCTAATACGAACTAGTGATTTCACAATAGATAATTTAGATTAATAATACGCTTCACCGGCAATTTCTCACTACATCGAATATTGAAAGGAAACATAACCACAACCACAATTTAAAGACTTCTATTCAAGGTAATATTCTGTTAGTCTTCTTTCAATATTTTTTATAGCAATTAAAACACAATCCTATGATGGGGGCACGAGAAGAAGAGAGGGAAGATAGTTAGTTACCTTTGACTTGAGGGTCCCAACATATCTTCTTAGCCAGTGTGCTTTTCCCCGACCCTCCCAAACCAGTCAAGACAAGAACGGACACACCATCCTTGAGCAAGTCAATCCTCAGCTTGCTTAAAGGCAAATCCATTCCCATACACTCAGGTTCTTGGGGAGCCCCACACAGACCCATCAACCGGTACTCATGATGATGCTCGAAACCCCCCTTTAGCAGAATCTCCAGAACCTTCCTCATGCTGGTCACCACCTCCATCAAGTCCCTCTTGTTCTCCGCCGCCACGTTCACCGATAAGTGCCTCTGGAGAGCCTCGTCCTCCCTCCGAAGCTTGTTCTGGTAATAAGGGAACGACAGCCCTCTCCACCAACGGAATTTCGAGCACTTCCGTACAAGCTCCTCACCAGTTCGCATGTGACTCTCCAACCGATTTATCTCCTCTATGGGCCGATCCAACATCATGTTGTACTTCTTCATCTCCTCCACCTGAGGAGCCAAAGATTTTAAGGTTTCTATGTTGCTCTCGAGTGTGGGTCTGAAGGCTAGACCTTCGTTTATGGTTGCAATAGCCCCTTTCAAAAACTCTCCCATCACTGCTCCCACAGCACCTCCACTAAACAGATCTGCCATAACTGACAACACCCAGATGACAAAAATCCAAACTTTCTCCCTGAATTCGAAGTCAAACACCAACCGATGCAACGTTGTGTGGGATGAAAACAAGAACGACCGCGAGGTGTCTCGGACAACAAACCAAGTTTTGATGAAGTGCAAATAAGGTGATATCGATCGCCAAACACTAATTTTCGTTACGATGATGAATGGTTGCTTTTGGTATCTATATGTACACTTTTGCTGAGCTTCGCGGTCTTTGCCGAGCAATTTACAGGAAAGGAAAGAGCTTTCGTATTTGAATAACTCACGTTAAGGAATAAACTATAAACATAAATAACCGCTGGTGTCAGTTCCCTAAAAAACTTGGTAGATATATAAGAGTGTGTTTCATAAAAGAAATTCGAAATTTAATAAGTAATTTGCTTTCCAATACACTAATTTCTTTCACTTTTGCAATAATTAAAATTAATTCCAATCACTGGTATCAATGAAACGGATAAATAAATAAAATCTAGCTTGAAATCCAAGTGAAGTGACTAAATGCACCTTTTTCCAGTTAAAAAAAGGACAGAGAGTATTGCGACTTCGCCTCATAAATTACATAACTGCTAACTAAATTTTGTGATGTGTTTTGGTGTACAATCGTATGATAAATTAGCTAGCCATTTTTCAATGTTGTCAAATGGAACTAAGCTAATTTAAAATAAAAATTGTTTCCCAAAAATGGAAACTACTAGAGTTCTATTTACAACTAATGCAGTTTAAAACCGTTAAACCTTTCCATAGATAGAGTGAAGGAATAAAAATGCGTTATACCTAATAATTAATATCTTCTAAAATTAACATGATATGTTGATACATCCTTTATTAGAGATCTGTAAATATTATAAAACCAAAAAATGGGAATTGAACCCGACGTGAATCGAACACGCAACCTTCTGATCTGGAGTCAGACGCGCTACCATTGCGCCACGGATCCACACTTATCATTTGTCAATCATAATAAAAAATTTAAATTTGAAATTCCAAAGGACTGGTTGATCCATACCATTACCAAAATGTCACAAAAACAACTAGTAATTATTTTATATTCATTCATTAATACATCACAACTGTGCACATTATTTATATACCAATTTACCAACTACAGAGCTATTTATTACTCTGTCTTCTTCTCTTTGGGTATTCTGCTTTTAATCTTCTGAATGGTCTTCTCATCAATAATCTCATAACATCTCTTGTATTTCTCCCTTAACCACTCCCCAAATCTCTTGATCTTCTCCTCGTTCTTCACATAAGTTAATGGGATTGCCATTCCCACTAATACACCTGCACATCAAATCAAAATTAAAAACAAATAGTGAGATCAAATGCGAAAAACCCAATGTAAAACAACTTCATCACGTACCAATATAAACTACTGTAAGGAAGTCCATGCATCTTCCTATATAAGACAGTGACCACAATCCAGCCACAACCCCCACAAATACAGGCCACTCTTTCCTTACACTCACAAGTAACAGCCACCTTATTGTTTCTTCAGTCCATGATCGAACTTTGCTTGCTATTCTTCTAGTTGTTTCTTCAGTCAATTCCAACCTCGACAAGTTTGGCGGTTCCCTAAATTTCACAGGTAAAACATAGTAGGTATAGGTATTCGTATAATCAAGTTTTTTGATTTAATAATTAACAAATTTGTTGATGATTGTACAGTGATTTTGCACCTCATCAAAATAATCTAGTTTCTATGTGAGTAATGAAGAAAAATTAATGTCACAAGTTAGAAAAGAAAAGCAAGAGAAGGGTTCTCACTTGCCCAAAAGTCTAAGCATATTGGCATAGAAGAATGTTGAAACAACAACGAGTATGGCCACCCATGAGATGACAGTGAGGAAGTTGAATTCAAATACTTCCATCAACACCCATGCTGCTGTTGCCGCTACAATAACGATTGCATTTAGTTTCTTTCTTCTCCACAGGACTACATCCTTCACTACTCCATTGTCAACATCTACACAACAAAATTAAAGCACATAATTGAGTCTAGGGCATCTTAAATTTTATCGCTATGCAAAGATTATGAAGCATGCCTGATCAAATATACCTGAGGAGTAAGAGGGCGTGGTCAAAGGTTCTGTTTCTTGTTTTGCTTCTGTAGACATGATGAAGATTGTGACGAAATGAAGATGGTGATGAGGGTAGGAGAAAAGCCACAAGATTGCTTCAAATAGTGGTGTTTCAATGGAGGTGAAGGTGTTTGGCCAAAAAGGTACTTCTGTGTCTGACTAACACGTGTAAGATTCTGAGGAGACGTGGAAGCATTGCAGCATTCTGAGGAGACGTGTAACGCTGCCGTTTTACTTAACCTGGTGGAGATCTGCACAAGTAGCAAGCAGAAAAGTTAACAAATAAAGCGGCCAAAAATTTGCTCCAAGGATGAGATGAACGATAAAACATCTTAAAAGAACAACAGTAGTTAAATTTGAGCAACCAATCATAGTGTAATTCATACAAAATCATGAAAGAAAAAAATTCATAATAATAAGTCACGTCTTAATGTTGGTTTACACAATAAAAATCTACTACTTTCTTTCAAAAACAATATTTAAAAAATTAAGATTCTAGAATAAAAAAAATCATGATTAATTAATTAAGGGAAGAGTTACATATATAATTATAATTTTCACAATAATTGATTTCATATTTTACACATAATTAATTATATAGGTTAATATTTTAATAATAATAATTATTTAATAAATAAAATAAAATAGTTTAAATTTTAATAATTTGTAAAAAAATTATTTTTTATTACTAATTTTTCACTCATTTACTTTCTCTTATTTTATTTCTTTTTCACTCCTTTTTAATCCAAACAAAAGTTTTAAATTTTTTGTATTATTGTTCCAGTAAAATTAGTTTCAGTTTGATAATTTGTATTTAATGTCATTTAGTGGAAATCTTTCCTTAATTTCATTCATTTTAATAATATATTTTTTATTTTATTTTTAATCCAGACACAAAATAAACCTTCTATTTTCACCTCTTTCTGAAAATATTAGAAATACTCTCATCATCTATATAGAGAACTTGAATGCATATACAATAAAAAATATCTCTCCTAACATGGTAATCAAACTCTTAACCAAGTTACCTGACTTATACACTTCAATCTTAAAAGTTAAATACTGTTCTTAAAGTAATGTGAAAGAATGGTCGAGTGATAGAAAGAAGTGCAAAATCATTACCCTTTCAAAATTTTAAAACAAACTAAATGCTCTTTCAAAAACAGATGATTAAAATTTTGTATAAAAATGTAATTAGTAAAAAAAATAGTAAGAAAAATCTCTTTAATGTCTCATAATATGTGCCCTCCCTTAGTTGGGCTGGCCCACCCTGGCCCAACCTGGTTCCAAACCTTTTCTAAATTTTCCATCATATTGTCCTTTGAAGATACTTCAGATCATGTAGTGTTTTGAAAATGTACAGGGCATTTAACTCCTCTAGGCACTGCTTTGAATTTTTTTTTTTTCTAAAATTGAACTTTTTTATTTCCTCTTTCGTCAAATGAAAGAAAAAAAAGTTGTTATCTATATTTTGTTCTCTGTTTTATTATCTTTTTATCCAAATGCGACATTAGAATAGAGAAAAAAAATCCGTTACCTACGGCCAAGCAATATGTAAATAATCCATAAAACATGAAGGACCCAACAATTTTTTTATAAATATAAAACAAGCTATTAAGTACCAATACACTTATGTATAATGAGTAGACGATGTTGTTGCATCTAATTTGGACAAAAAAAAATAGAAAACTAAGAGATAGAAATTGGTCTCTAACGTTGTATTAATAGAAAACCAATTCATCTATTATATATGCGTATAATTTTTATTCTTACGAGAATTGGGTAGAAAACTCTCTAGGTGTTGATGAGATGACTCTTCTACCAACAGTGATGAATGTGAATGATCAGAAGGAAAGCAAAGGAATATCATCTGAAGAAGATTCATTCAAGTAAGTTAGTTAAGAACATATAAGTATTTGAGTGAAAAGTAGATAATTAGTGTATTCAACATGTAAAATTTGAGTTACTCTTTATAATAGTCATTATTCATATATAGATTTTTGCTGATCTGGACCATTTAAGAATACGTTAATAAATTATAATTGTATTTTATAATAATTTCTGTAATTTAACTACAATTTTCTTAATTTACTTTGGCAAAATCTCTAAAGTTTCATTGATGATGAGTTGGAGTTATTAAGCATGATTCCCTTAGGATAACATCTTTAGCTCAACTATAAGAAACTTGTCATTCGATTAATCTTTCGTAGTCTATTATAGACCTTATCTAAATAAAGACTTGGACCACGATAGTATAATATTTTTTAAAAGCATAATATCTTATATAAACCTAAGTTCAAGTGAATTTGAAAAAAATAAAACAAAAAGTAAGCCATTAATACCATCGATCATTATCCTAGATTACAAAATGTTTGGAAAAACATGTATTAAGTTTTTTTTTTTATCAGTAAGAAAAAAAATATAAACCATTTCAGGGGTGATCCAACTCTTATACAAAAAAATATGTTCCTCCAAAACAGGTCTAAACCTTCTTTATACAACTAATAAATGCACATGACTAAACTCATACACCTACTATATTGTTAACCAACAAAGTAATACATCAATTAATCAATCTCATACAAACCAAAGGATTAAGACACCAGTCAGAATGAGAGAAAAACACATGACGAAGATCAAACCTTTAATTGAACCATGAAGAACATTTCTAACACATCAACCATATCCCATTTAAAAATAATATTATTTCTGTGCTTCTAAATCTTACTTAGTAGTTTATTACCTTTAATATCTTCTAATTCATTTTTTATTTACTCACTACTAATTTAAACACTAGTAACGATAGGAACCATGTTAACTACTAATTTAAACACTAGTAACGATAGGGACCACGTTAAGTAAATCTTAGTAATGTGCTGTAATTATTATTATCATAATGTTCATGATTTTTAAGAAAAAAAAATACTCATTTCAAATACATTATTACAAACAATAATTTTAGTATCTATTTTTTGTACTTTATAATTATATAGATACTTAAGTCAAAATTTCTTACTCACATCTAGCTTCGGAAAATACAATTAAACATCCTAATTACCAAATATTTAACAAAATTTAAGTATAATAAAGTCGTACGATTATAAAAATATAAAAAGGTCACTCTTGCTTGATCAGACCTAAAAGTTACCTGATGTGAAAACTTTCTTTGTAGACAAAATAAATGGCCTCAATAGAAGGAGAAAAAGAAGAAGAAATCACCACTTAAAGAAATAAAAGAACAAGAGAAAGCTGACGGAAGAAAAAAAAATGAGAGGAGAAAAACCAAAGGACAATACCTAACCAAATATAAAAAAGGCCTGATAAAGAAGAAATTGAGAAAAAAGATAACAAAATTGTTTGACGAAAAACTAGAGGTATAATTGTAGGGAAATAATCACAAGATAAAATGTATCTCAAAATGATAAATAATACTTTTGATATTTTTGGTAATAAATTTCCAAAATGTCCATTTTTAGTAAAAGATCCAATGTATATAGTTTATAAGTTTGATTGAAGTGTTATCAGCCTCTTGTTTCGTTGTTCAATTCACAATGTGAAATACACTTGCGAAAATGGTATGGTATCTCTTCAATTTTTTTTTTATCTAGGGCTGAATTAAATGTGTAATATATGAATCATTGCTCGTTTTGTTTTTTCATTTTGGTTATTTTTGTTTTGGCTTTAGCCTACTTTTTTTTTTTCATTTTAAAATTCAAGTGGCTAAACGTATCATTATATCGCATTAAAAGTATATGTACCCTTTACCAACTTCACATGGGCGTAGATTGGTATATTTATTAAATTTAAATTTAAATTCATCTTCGTCAACTCACACCTAACAGAATTCAAAACGATGCTCTCTTGTCGGTGCTACTTTTATATTTTCTTTTGACGCCTAGTTAATTCCATTACTTAATCCACATCTACCTTAATCTACAGAGTCGTTATGTGACGGAAACCCTTTTTTTTTTTGGCACTAAAGATTATAGAATTTTTTTAACACTCGTCTATGTTCCCAAGGCTAAAACCGCGTGGATTCCTTAAAGTGTGTTCTTTACACATACACATTAAAATTTCCACATTATAATATGACCTGTTCGACGTTACCACTCTATAATAGAGAAGTTTGTGTATAGAAAGGTACCGAATTTTGATCAGGATTCAAATTTCAAACTGAACCATGAAGAAAATGCAACCCCAAAAGTTTGCCAATGACAAACCACAACAGGAAAAGAGAGAGAAAGAAGGAAAGTTTCAATTTTTAATAATGTGATAAATATAAATTGAAGATAATTCCTAGAAGGCATATTTTCTTTAGCTGTAAGCAAGTAGTAACTAACGCGCAAACGCGTTAACCCGCCGAAAATGAATGATTGATTTGCAACCTTATAAAACAAACAAAATTATCACTTTATTATTAAAATAACACTCGGTTAGCTACTTCAATCATGTTTTTCTACTCTGTTTAGTTTTTTTAGTATATATTAAGGCGGCACAGAGCATAGTGGGTTTAAGTCAGTTTTGGGAGTGAGTCACTCTTCCTGCAGAACCCAGATCTGGTACTTTCCACATTGCATCCTTTCATAGAAACTCAAGGATTGTGTTTCATTTTGAGTTTCTAGTTCTCAGCTTTCTTTTTTCTTTTCTCTTAAGTAATGTTGAACTGTTAAGTAGTGACAGTGTGTTTCTTTTCTCGTCATTTTCAGTAAACAGCATGGGAAGCGCCACGTTGCTACATTTGCTATGCCTTGTCATTGCTTCAGTAAGTGTATCTCTCGTGCAAGCAGAAGATGCATATAAGTTTTACACATGGACGGTGACTTATGGGAATCTTTCTCCATTGGGTAGTCCACAGCAGGTGGATCATCAATCTTTTTTTGTTGGATCTGAGATATCTTTGCAACTTTGGTTCTGACCTTTTTGGTGCTTGCATTTTTTTCAAGGTTATTCTTATCAATGGCCAGTTTCCTGGGCCTAAACTTGACTTGGTAACTAATGACAATGTTATTCTCAACCTTATCAACAAGCTGGACGAGCCCTTTTTACTCACTTGGTATGGTTCTATGTGCCTTTTGCTTGACTCAAATTTGGTGCTTTTTGGTCTGAGCATTATATTCTCTTCTTTGCATACATCATCCTTTCTTTTCTTTCTACCGTTTTTTCATTGTTCTCTTGAACTTGAGGGGAATATGTGGTCTCTCGCTGCTTAATTGTGATGGATCTTGTTAATATTTTGGATGAACGGACTTGGACATGAAGGGTGTCATTTGTGTTATGTTATGCGGGGCACTTCCTGTTTAAGTTCCACAAAAAAATATGGCTGTAATAAAGCTTCAACTTTTTTTGCAGCAATAGCTTTCTAAACTCTGAAAGTCGCATTCTCATAACTTTGATGATATTCTGTGTGTTGACGGTATATTTATAGAATTATACCTCCTTTACCTAAAAGAGCTAGAAGAGATGCATTGCCGTCTACTAGATTTCATATACATCTTTCGCATTTGATCAATCTTACTCTTAGCTTAAATTGCCGACCTTGCTTGAAAATTCCGGGCAATAGCATATATTTCATTTTTTTTTCTCAAGATTTTTTGTGTAAGAACATGGTTCAACATTGTTGTCATAAAACAGGAATGGTATAAAACAAAGGAAAAATTCATGGCAAGACGGAGTTTTGGGAACCAACTGCCCTGTTCCTCCAAACTCAAATTACACATACAAGTTTCAGACCAAGGATCAAATTGGCACATACACATACTTTCCATCAACTCAACTGCATAAAGCAGCTGGAGGATTTGGAGGACTTAATGTTTATCACAGATCTGTTATCCCAATCCCTTATCAAAACCCTGATGGAGATTTTACTTTACTCATTGGTGATTGGTACAAGACCAACCACAAGGTAAATAACATCTTTCTTACCCTTTCTCATAATCATACTGTCTCCAAATATTCTTCATACTCGAGTTTCTTGTCAAGTTATCTTCATTCATTTTGTCTTTTTATTTGCAGATACTAAGGCAAACTTTGGATTCTGGAAAATCAATTGGACTTCCTGATGGCCTCCTCATTAATGGCCAGCCTCATTCTACCTTCACTGGTAACCAGGGTAAGCCCGTGATTTTTAAAGGATATAGTTCAAATATGCGCTATGTTTAAGCCAAAGTTTCTTTTGTCAACAGCAGTTGTTCTTCTCTTTCAGGAAAAACCTATATGTTTAGGATCTCAAATGTAGGCCTGTCAACCTCAATTAACTTCAGAATCCAGGGTCATACACTAAAACTAGTTGAAGTTGAAGGATCACACACCATCCAGAACATATACGATTCACTTGATGTGCATGTTGGTCAATCAGTTTCTCTGTTAGTAACCTTGAATCAGCCTCCAAAGGACTACTACATTGTTGCCTCAACAAGATTTACCGAGACACCTCTGACCACAACTGCAGTACTACACTATGCAAATTCTTATTCCTCTGCATTAGGACCCGTGCCTCCTCCCCCCGTTGATAAATATGACTTTGACTGGTCCATGAAACAAGCTAGAACCTACAGGTTTGGTCTCCAAAAAAATAATTAAAAAAAATCCTATCTGTTTTTCTTTGATTTATTTATAAATTTTAATCAGTTTTCAATTAACTATTCCTGCAGGTGGAATCTGACAGCAAATGCTGCTAGGCCTAACCCCCAAGGGTCATTCCATTATGGGAAGATTACTCCTACAAAAGTAATTAAATTGGCCAATTCAGCACCTGCCATCAATGGAAAGCTCCGTTATGCCGTTAACAGCGTCTCTTATGTCAACCCCGACACCCCTCTCAAGCTTGCTGATTACTTCAACATTCCCGGAATCTTCAGTGTGAATTTACTCCAAAACACTCCCTCTAGTGGTCCAGGTTACATAGCCACCTCGGTGTTGCCAACTTCTCTTCATGATTTTATTGAGGTTATATTCCAGAACAACGAAAACACCATGCAGTCTTGGCATCTTGATGGTTATGACTTTTGGGTCATTGGGTATGCCAGCTTCCCTGAAATATAACTTTTGTCTAACTATCAATATTTTCACTGGTAGAAGCAATTTAGAATTAGCTTAAGAAAGTTTTAATGACGTTTATTGCCACAATTGCAGTTATGGTTTCGGTCAGTGGTCAGATGCCAGTAGAAAAACCTATAATCTAGTGGATGCCCTGACTAGACACACTGCACAGGTACTAAACAAGAAATTTAGAAGAAAGCACTTAAACCCTTATATTAGTTAGTTCTTCTAGCTACTTTTTTCTTTCATTCTAACATGCATAGCTTTTGTGCTTCAAATGAATGTAGGTATATCCAAAATCCTGGACTGCCATATTGGTGTCTTTGGATAACCAAGGTATGTGGAATTTGAGGTCTGCAATATGGGAAAGACAATATCTTGGGCAGCAGTTCTACCTAAGGGTGTGGAATGCACAGCGCAGTCTTGCTAATGAATATGACATTCCCAATAATGTTCTACTTTGCGGCAAAGCTGTTGGACATCATCCTTAGTATATACTATAGATACACATACATATAAATTATCTACCTCCTTTTTCGTGTATTTTCTAGTCATGAGGCCTTGACTACAACTACAATTCTTTTTCCAGAATTTCTCCAAATCTCGGAGACTCTTGCTTATATTTCAGAAAAAGTATTGTATTGATTTTTAATTGCTATTTAACAAATTATTTCATACTTAATTATTTGCAGTTATATTGGAACCTTCACGTATTTCTAGGTGTTCAATATTTCAGTAACTCTTGCAGAACATGTTTTGGCAGCAACCTTAATTAACTTCGCCCTCATCAAAAGTGGCTTCACTCTTAAGTTTTAAACATTTTAAAAACCAATTTTGGTTTCTGCTCCCAGTTTTCATATTCAGTATTTTTATTTGGTTTTTAAAATTATTACGAATTGAACCTGAATAAAATGAGTAGATTACTACATTTCTCTAATCTCACTAAAACAAATCCGATATAAAAAGTATTATAACATAAAAGAGTAAATTGTACTTATTTTTCCTGTAAAATATCATATAAAGGAAAATAAAAAACGTATAAATTTTTATAAGGAAATAAATACTAATCGTAAAACCTATAAAAATAAATATGGTTAACATACCTCTTGCTACTATTTGTAACAATAAATAATAAATATAATGCTACCATTTCTAGAAAAAGATAATAATTGAATAAATATTAAAAATATGACAAATATCACATGATTTCACGAATCCTAACAAGAACAATAGTCTACACACTTAAAACTTTCCCAAATATTATAATAGCCAAATTTTACTATATTAACTTAGTGTTTGGATGATTTTTAGTTTTGAAAATTAGTTCCTTCTAATTTTTAGTTCAAAATAAATTATTTTTAAAAGTTTATATCATGGTAAAATTAATTAAATGTACACTTATATGGTGTTAATAATAATGGCAATGTTAACCGCAACAGCATCACTAAGAATAATACTAGAATATTAATATCTTAATAGTAATAAAGACAATACTACAAGATGTTGATATTGATAGTAATAATAATGATATTGTGAATGGGAATGGAAATTGATCCGCCGCGGACTTGAACGTGGAGGATATACCTCGTCACTCCTTCGTCTAGTCTTCTGCAACGTGTGCTCTGCAAGAACGCTCCAAGGATCCCCTCTGGAACTCCAAACGATGCCTGCAAAGCAACACAGACGGCACCTCTAGCGGCCGTTGTAGCTCCGACGCTCAAGTCAGGCAACCGGAACACCAAATCTCTCTGTGTAATTTCTAGAGTTTGAAAACTGAGTATTGTGTTTTGTGTTTCGTAGCAAGTTCTGTATACCTGGTTCAGTGCTTCTTTGCCCCTCATATAGTCTTGAGGTTTACTGGCTACATCTAGGCTCACTTGATTACTCTGCACTGCCATTACCCACTCTCAGGGCAGTCTTGCGTGCAAGTTTTCTCTACTTGAGTGGAAAGTCTGGCAGGATGGCCACGTGGGCGCCTCTGCACGCACTCAATCTCTAGGGCCGCCTGCCCTACCTAATCTCTGGGAACACCTTCACGGTCCACGTGCCATGCATGCAACCTCACTGGGAAACTTTAACCTTGATGGGTTCTCGTCCCAACAGGATTCTGCACCTAACTGTGTCTTCCCAGCCTCATGCATGGTCGTTTCGTGACTAAGGCCACTCCCTGCCTCTGGGCGCTTTACTGACCCTCGGTCGCGTTGTTCACATCGTCGTGGCCGATGTCACTCGTCACACACCGATAACCGAGGTATCTCTCATCCTAACCGATGTTCGATGCTCATCCTGACCGATGTTCGATGCTCATCCTGACCGATGATCGATGTCTCATCCTGACCGATGATCGATGTGTCTCCCTGATCGATGACCGATGTCTCTGGCCACCACAGTAACTGAAGTCTGTTACCACTGCGCAACGTGTATAAACGTCCCCACAATGACTCAGAGAATGTGTGATCTCTCTAACTGTAAAAATTGTGTCGCGCCTCTCTCTCAGATGGTGACACGTGGAGGCATGCAACTTGCATCTACCCGTAAATGTGTCACACCTGAAGGGCTTCTGCGTTTTTCCCTGTGCGCGTAAGTTATTCCCTTGCGGAGTAACTTAGCGCGTTTCTTTCCTCTGAGTAAGTTGCCTGCTCCCAGGGAAGCACCAGGTGTGGCTGGTCTAAGCACACTCACCAGGCGCATCCTGCCTGCATGGTCTCAACGCGCAATGCCATGTACGTAATGGGTCTAAGAGAGTCAGTGATCACTGACCAGTTTACGAGCTCTCTTATACCATCCTCATGCACGACCCTACTGGCGAGCAGCTCTTCTTCTTCTGGTTTGGAATCCTGCGAGGTGCCTGCGTAACGCTCTCACTGGGAGCCTGTGTCCCAGCTTAACACGTGTTAGCAAGAAACCCGATGACCAGGAACCGATGACTGATCGGCGCTTCTTTACTTTGTCGCGCTCTCCTTCCAGGCGCTCCTCTAGGCACTGATCTGCTAGTGGTGGTCACTTAGCAACTGACCACTGATCATCGCTCTGAATGATCTCCGCCCTGATTCACCTGTTATCTTATTTCACGTGTCACCCTGTGAATGATCCACGTGGTCATCTTCTGCTGATTTTGAAATTTTAAATTTTCAAAACTTTAAAATTTTCAAACCTTTTCGAAACACTTGAAATTTAAAAAAAAAAAATTTAATTACCAAAAAAATTTAAATTTTCAAAAGATTGTAAATTTTCAAAATTGTAAATTTTCAAGTCTTTTCAAAACACTTCAAATTTTAAAAAAATTTAATTTTTTCAAATTTTCAAACTTTAAAATTTTCAAAAGATTTTAAATTTGCAAAAAATTTTAATTTTTCAAAATTTTTAAATTTTCAAGTTTTAACAATTTTCAAACTTTCAAAAAAAATTTAAATTTTCAAAAGATTTTAAATTTTCAAACTATCAAAAAAAAATTAATTTTCAAAATTTTTAAATTTTAAATGTTCAAAATTTTTAAATATGTTCAAAAAATATTTAATAAATATATAAATGAAAACAAATTTAAAATAAATATATAAATGAAAACAAACTAAATATATATATATATATATATATATATATATATATATATAAATGAAAACAAATTGGGATTTGCTATTAATCTTTTTAAAAATAATTTAATTACATTGTGTAACGTGTCATTCGTACTTGACACTGCATCATGAAGTGATGGGTGAGTTTCCCTTTCATGAAAGAAAAAAAAAAATCTTCTAACAAAATTTCTAAATGGAATTCCTCATATTGAAAACCAACTACTGCTTTACCGTTATGCAACAGTTCTACACTGATGACCCATTCGTCCTTGTATTGAACAACTCTTTCATCGTCTATGGCTATGGCGAGTCAATCAATATCGTCGACTCCGTTACCGTCGCCATCCATTCCACCCTCGATGATGACTTCGAGTCCCAGCGGTACGTTTTTTTCCTTTTCGATATTTTATTAAATGAACAAAATTCTGCAACTTTTTTTTATTGTTTTGATTATATTGTTATCTTGGTGTGTTTTATGGGTTATTATCATCATACAATGTTAAAGATATGCATAAATGAATAAAAAAAAAAGTAAATTCAAACATTGCATTTTCATCTTCTACTTTATAATTCAAAAACAACAGGTTGGGTCATGGTTCTGGAACGAAAATACTTGGATTCGTGGTTCTGAAATGAAAAACTTGGATTCGTGGTTCTGAAATGAAAATACTTGGATTCATGGTTCTGGAACGAAAAAACTGAGTTTGTGGTTCTTGGATTTTCAATGTAAAAATACAAAACAAAAAAAGAGTGTTTGATGGAAAAACAGATAACGTGTCTTCTGTTATTATACCTTTTGATTTTTTTAAAATAATGTTATGTGTCCTCTTATTATACGATTTAAGATATAAAATTAAAATGACTCACAAAATTACGTATATGTCCTCTTATATATTTTTAAAGTAATAAAATAAAATATAAATCTAAGGATAAAATTAGAATAAAATTAAGGAAGTTAAAAAGGGGAATCCCCTTTATTTATATATATATATATATATATATATATAGATTTTTGAAGGCTTCTTTTAGAAATCCTATTCCATAAAAGTTTGTTCCAAAATGTATTTCTATCCATTCCAGAAATTCAATTTTGAAAATCTTGTTATAAAAATTGTTCTAGAATTCTTTGTTATGGAAATCCAAAAAAGTGTGAAGTTTTTTAAAAACAAGTAATTTTAAAATAATTTTAAATAAGGGTAAAATGATCATTTTAAAATTATGGGGTACAGGAAGAAAAAACCCTCTTGCTCTTACATACCTTACATACACTCTTCATAAGCATGCTGGATCCTATAAAAGTTATCATAAATAAAGTTACTTGAAATTACGAATAATACTTTGATAAAAAAGAAAAAAAAAGTTAGATTAAAGTAAAGAGAACGAGAGGAAGTAAAATCATAATTAAAAGTGTTTAGTTTAAGAGAGATAGAGAAAAGATAAGAAAAAAGATATTGAACTTGATTTTGATAAAGAAATCAAACATGTATAAGAGGTGTAGGTAAAATGATGTCTTTCTTAGTTTCCATTCGATTTAACATACATGCATCTTATTGTTAAGTTTTTTTTTTTTGAGAAAAAGTTCACTCAAAGGGTTCTTTTCCTCAAATAAGATTGAGGCACTTTTATTTTTTAGTCGATTAAAAAATAACTATTCTCTTTAAATTGAATAAACATAAATGTATTCTCAATTGTTTATTTAAGAGAAATGGTATTAAATCTTGGCATGGTCATTATCATGACTTTATAATTCAATAATTCTAATAAAAATTGAATACTATGCTTATTTTTTTTATTTCATTCTTACCATTGTTAGATTCTCAAAATCACAAAATCTCATGATATATATGGAGGGAATCATTTGCAACACATAGGTGGATGATAGAGAGAAATATAATCTTAAAAATGTAATATGAATAAAGAAGTAAGAGATAAAAAAAAGAGATGGAAAGAGGATGAAAAAGGAAGTAAATATGTGTTTATTAGAATAATGCACTCCCACTTGGATATCACATATCAACTAGAGATAAAACCATTCCATAATATATAATAAATAGATGCAAAACTTATTTTATGAGTCGATTTTATAAGATTTAGTTAGACTTAAAGTTCATTTCTTAAATCTCACCTTATGATGTAAGGTTGAATTATGTTTAAAGTTCATTTCTTAAGATTATATATAAGAGCCATAACGAGAGTTTGTTGGCTTGACCAGATTACCTGCTATCAGACCATAGTTCCAAACACAAGTTGGTAAGTCTCGGCATAGTTGATGATGGATCAAGGAGAGAACTGATCACTTTTGTTAAAAAACATTTTTTGTTATGGTTTTCATTACTGTTTGGTGGTTGTTCAGTTTAATTGTGATGTGTTAAGCAGGTATATGTGTTGTTATACTGTCCAAGTTTTTGAGAAAGGAAGGGTTGAATATAAACATTTTCTTGATTTTTAGTAGATTTTTTATTGTTGTTTGAGATTGTTATAGTATTGGTTTGCATATTAGGCTATAGAAAGACGATCTGGATGGTTTTTGATTTTGGCCTCATTGATTAAGTGGGAAGTTGATTAAATCCTTAAAACTTGTACTATACCAGGGTTGTACCACCTCTAAAATGGTCCATATTTATTGATTTTTATTGATGATAAAAAAAAAGTCGCGGCATGTCATCTTATAAGTTGATTTTGTAAGGTTGAATTAAACTTAAGTTTACTTTTTAATACTCTCACTTTAATTTAGTTATATCAAGTTAGATAAAAAATTTCAAAACTCTTTACTCCAATAACAAAACTACTTAAATAATTAAATAGAAACCAATTTTAGAGATAAAAAATAATTAATTACTATATTGACTATATTAGATAGTATTCTAGATGCTAAAAAAATTATTGATATTTAAATTAATTTATATTATTTTATTAATAAATAATTTTTAAATTGATATCTAATTAGCTACCAAGGTTTTAATTATCAATTATTTAGATTTTAAAGTTGGTAACTAAAATCTTAATAATTAATTAGATACTAATTTAGAAATTATTTATCAATAAAATAATATAAACTAATTTAAATATATATAATTTTTTTACTCTTTAAAATAGTATTTAATTTAGTCAATATAACACTTAATTATTTTTTGTCTCTAATTTTTTAATTTTCTTGTAGTGAAGAATTAAAAGATAAATCTCATATTCAATCTCTGTTCTTTAATATTGTGGAAAAATATTTTAATATTTTACGCTACTTCTAATGTAAAATATGTTCATACATAACATGAATTCAGACTAAGCCTATTGCAACCTGGAACCCAGATAAAAAGTTACTAATTGATCAAACTCTTAGTTTACGAATACCTCTTCCTAATAATTCCACATAAACTAAGGTTACATGTTTTTTACACTCTTCACATGTTATACAGTTTTTCTTAATAAAAAGAATATGTTGATTCAACAATTTTAAACCCGGCGAAAAACATATGTAAAAAGAATATTTCTTCTTTCCAAAATGATTTCGTTTGTGTATCACGAGACAATTGCTTATATCGCACGTCTTCATATTCTAAAAAGAGGATTGCTACGAGTTCTCGTCTAAATACACACACATATATATATATATATATATATATATATATATATATATATATATATATATATATATATATATATATATATATATATATATATATATATATATATATATTCCTTAACAAAGAAGGAGAAAATATGTGATTCTGAAGTCAAAAGCTCAAAAGCAGACAACCATTTAATTTCATGTTTTTATAAAGTAAAATACTATAAAGTATGTTTTTATAAGGCAATTACATGTTTAGGTGTTTGGGTGGTTCACTTAATTTGAGTGGATGTTTGATTTTGAATCTCATGTTTTCGTCAATTTTGTAAGAAGAACAAACATAACATATATTTTCTTTAGAGTTATTTTATCCTCCGCGGTAGATTCTATATTATGGGTTTATAAGTTAAGTTTTATAAATTGAATGTAAATATTCATAAACATCTTTATAAATAAAAACATTACTTAAAACAAAATTTATTCAAAATTTATAAGAAAATAATAAAACAAATAAATAAAATATGTAAAAAATATGATACAGGAAAGTAAAAAAATGAAGACAAAATGTTTTTAAGTAAATAAATCCCAGAAAAAGTAGAAACAAATTGAATTATATCCCTTCATATTATATGGATGTGTACAAGTTTCATCCATTGTTATACAATACAAGTGTTCATTGTTAATAATTTTGATATATGAAATTCTAATCTTTGCTTTTTAAAACATTAGCATTTGACAATTTTAACATTAAAGAACATTATTTCAATTATCCAAACAGAACCAGTGCTAGCAGTTCCTATTAAACCGAGTGTGAATTCTCAATAGATTTACAGTTCTAAGATAGAAAAGTGTATAGATAGCTCCAGAAGAACAGTTTATGTGTTAGATTGCGATAGGAGAGAGTTTTTCATTTTCAAATTAGAAATAAATAAATAAAATAGTCGAATTGCAGAGAAGCAGAAGTCAGGGTTGTTCAGTGAAGTCTGTGTCGAACAAATTGCTGGTGGATTGCTCAGACCAACATCCAGAATCTAATTCTGTTTCAAACTTTTTCCTAAGGCTGCTTTTGCATTAGATTCATCGATTTCTCGTAACAAAACAAAATCTAGCGCTTGCATATGCTACCCACCATGCCTCCACCACCTTCACTTCTTAACAACTAAACCCTAAAGTTTTTGAGTTTACCAACATCAAATATTCTTCCTCCCCATCTTTACTCTATTTTTTAAGTCTCTTAAAAATATAGGTTGACTGTTACCTTTGGCACAACGTCAACACACCCTAAATCTTTGCATTTTCACCATGCCTACTATTGTAAATATTTAATTACTTCTCTAGAGGCCCACACCATTTAGCCACTTACTGCTTACAAGCCACAAAAAAATATATTAGGAATTTAGAGGTAAAGTAAAGAAACCCGAGAAAAAGTTGAAAAGAAAATTCAATGTAAAGTAAAGATGCAGAAACACTGTATTTTTCAAACTCTCTGGCAGTCCTTGAATTTGAGAGAGCTAAGTTAAACACACTATCAACCAGAAACACATTCGGACGGAAGCAAATGATAGAAAGAACGATAGTGGGAAAATCTAATGCTACCTACAGGTACATATTCTTCAATTATCGACCCCAAAACAATCGAACAAACAAAAACGAAAAGACTCTAGAATACAGATTAACATCTATAAATTATAAATTAAGGAGTTCTATATTTAACGCTAAAAGAAAACAGTGAATAAAAAAAAGGAAATAGTTACTACGGTTAATTAAGGATAAGCTCCACTTGTAGTGGGAAGGTCAGACCAAGAAAGGGTTGGATTCCAGCACCCGAATTCGCTGCCAGAAACTGAAGATGACTCCAAAATGTTGGACAAAGAAGAGGAAGAAGCCATGTTGCCGAGAAACACTGGCGAATTATCACTGCCACAATAATTAACTGATGACGATGACCTGAGCTTGTGGTAAAGTTCTTGAACTCCACCACTTTGCTGTTCTCCAAGTACAAAACCGTTGCTTTGTTGCTGATTCTGATCTTGATTATTCCTCCAAAAGGAGCTGAATAGACCCAGTGAAGGAAGTTCTCCCACACCATCATAGCCTAGACTAGTTCTAGTACTATTCAACAACCCATTTGCGAGCAATGGCTCAGAGACCATGTGGGAGTGAGATCTCAGTGAGTTTCCTTCTCTCTTGACAGCAATTGACACGGGACTAGGGTTAGGGTTTTGATTTTGGGTAGCTCTCAGTAAAGCCATCAGTTGAGTATTTTGCGGTGAACCCCACAAGATTGGGGTTTGTGGAAGCTCTTGGTCAAAGAGTCCCTGTGGCCTTCCAAGCTCTGATGCCACTGCTTTCATCTTTGTGGCTGCTTGCTTTGCCACCGAGTTGGACATGCCGGAGCTCTTGCTTTTCCTGCAGCCACCTCCGATGGGAACATTCCTGAGAGCACCACCTTTGGTCCAGTACCGGCGACATGTCTTGCAGAAGTGGCGAGGCTGAGTGAGGTTGTAGTTGTTGTAGTAACAGAACTTTGTGTTCGATGAATCACAACGAGGGCACCTCAAATTTTGGTTGTCAGAGTTGGACGAAGTGGCGGCGTTAGTGGAAGTGGTGATAGTTGTTGTGCATGAAGGAGATGGAGATGGAGAAGCAGAAGATGGTATGGGTGGTGTTAGTAGAAGTCCTCCTCCTCCTCCTCCTCCACCATTATTAATGGAGAATTTTCTTTCTCCTGCTATGAGGCTAGCAGTAGCAGCACCCAACAGTTCTTGGATCATCTTTATCTTTTAGATCTAGAACAATCCAAAAACACGCAAAAGCAAAAGGATGGGGTGGTGATGAGTGGTGAGTCTTTTTGCGTTAGTGGTGGAGAAAAGCAAAAGAAAGTAGGTTTGGTATATATGTGTGTGTATGCGGGAAATAGGGAGAGAGAATATTGTAGGATGTGGGTTGGGATAGAAGCATATGATGGAATTGAATGAGGTTTGCGAAATGAACTGAATTGGGTTGCTTGGTTGTTTTATGGTGCTAGCTAGGGACTGCTTCCTTGTCGGTTGGGTCCTTCTTGCTTGTTGCCAACGATTCTATGGAATGGGACTTCCATCATATTATTTATAACTATTTTTATAGACTCCATGTGGACAAACACAACCATCACTCATCACCTTCCATTTCCATCCATCTCACAAACGACAATTCTCTTCATGTTGGAATTTGTATTTGGAGACAACCTATATCATTATACGGAAAATTGTTATGTTGCCAAGTCTACACTTTCATTCAAATTAAGTCTACATCAATTTATACTTTTTTTTCTTCAGCATAAGACTTAGGAAATTATTATTTTTTTTAAATTAAAATTATATTTTTTATAATATGTATAATATAATTTTTAAAAAATAACATAGAGTACTAACCTAAAACTTTAATTCTAATTAGAAAACATTACTTAAAATATTTATAATATATTTTTTGCTTGTTGATAAAAAAACTTAAAATATTTAAGAAGCTTATCTAAATCTATCCAAATTACTGTGCATTTATGCGAAAAATAATTTAGTCTCAACGTTTTTTATTCTTAAAAAGTCATTACATTAATTTGACCCCATGAGTAGTTTTTCATTAAATGGTTAGGTTAAATAGCTCTTGTCATGCCACAAAATATTATATATCAAAAAAATTTGGTGTATATACACTACTAAAATATTATTAAATATAAACCAATTTTAGAAACTAAAAATAATTAGTTGTTATATTGACTAAATTAGATAGTATTTTAGAGGCTAAAAAAATTATTGGTATCTAAATTAGTTTTTATTATTTATAAATAATTTCTAAATTGGTATCTAATTAACTACCAATGTTTTAACTACCAATTATTTAGATTCTAAATTTGGTAGGAAAAATCTTAATAGTTAATTAAATACCAATTTAAAAATTATTTATCAATAATAAAAACTAATTTAGAAATCAATAATTTTTTTAATCTCTAAAATAGTATCTTATTCAGTCAAAAAAATAATTAACTATTTTTTATCTCTAAAATTAGTTTATATTTAATAATTTTCTTGTAGTGACATGTTTACATAACCCATCAAAGATATTGAACAAAATTTTTTTTTTATGAAAGTGTTATTAAAACCTCGTTTAAAAATAATACTCCTTTTTAAGTTTTTTTTATGAAAAAAATAAATAAAATAAATATGAAACATTTTAGAGATGTTTGAACTCCTATTTCAAAAAATGACGTATTATGTATTTGTATAACCCAAAAAACATCAAAAGCCAACAATAAATGACAAACTAGTAAAAAAAAAAAAAAAAACTCCATTCCCACCAAGATCCACTCAACAAAAACCACAAGAAAAGATTGAGTTGGCCACAATTAACCGGCATTCAACAACACAATCTAAAATGAATATATAAGAGAATAATACTCTTGACAATCATCCATTCTCAATCTAACAAAAAACATCTACATTTGACCACAAAAATTTTGTGACACACTCTCTGGCACTTGAGTGACAAGCCTGGTTTTAATTTCCTGCATTAAAGCCTTGCACAACCACTACATATGCCTTTCCTAGTCATCTATACAGAAAAAACAGCACGTGCCTTGTGGCTCCATTACAGAGTAGGGATAAGATAAAACATATATACAACCCTACAAAATACAAAGTGTTTAACAGAAAGATGCAATGTGAAAAACAAACACCCTAGCTACCTATAAGTTGTCAAACAAATATAAGGATTCAATACCCAGTCAGAGTAGAAAAAATTAAAAGAAAGTATTCGAAAGTTAGGTCTTTAATTGAACAATGTAGAAAACTTCCTCCACATCCATCATTATTTGTTTAAATATGACTCTGTTTTTTGATCCCAAATACCCCATATCATTGCAATCCATAGACCTTTTCATACAAAATTCTACTTATGATTAACATGTATGAGATGAAATTGTTCAAAATGACACCTAAGATTGGCATGTTGGATCATAGGGAGCCAAAAAATCACGTCTTAAGTTTTAGGATAAGTGGGATCAAGGAAAGTTTAAATTAGGTTTGGGGTGGTGTGTAGATAGCAGTTGTACGGGAATTGTGAAAACATAGAAATAGGAGAATTTTCAGAAGTGGCAGAATTGATCCTATTGAAATCTTTGCGCTGTCACAGCTGAAGGCTTGGTCATTGGTTATGTTCAAAGCGCGTGACGTTTGTTTTTCATACTCAGATTGGTGTCTTAAGCCAATGGTCTGTATGATGACTGTTAATTTTTCTAGGAATTTTATTTCTTGAGCGTAGGTGTCAGTATTATGGGCGTAAGATAGGTCTGATGTATATAGGTTGAGGTATTCCTAAAATACCTCTTATTTATTCATTTGTTTTTTGCTGATAAAAAAAAATCTACCCATTTTTCCTTCCAAAATGTAATTTTGTTACTAACACCTATTTTCCAGTAAATTGAGTTATGAAAACATCTTGTATTTTTTCCCTCACCATACACTTTACCTAGATCCCTCTACCACCATGATTGATACTTAAAATGTTTTTCACTAGGTTGACCAAAATCTAGTTTATATTTAGACCTTAAAATATCTCTTCACTTGCCTTTGTCATCCGTCCACAAACGCCACTTCCATTTTGCTAAGAGTGTATTATTAAATTTGACTACGTGCTTGATTCCCAAACCCCCCTCTAACATACAAATTTTTTCAGCTAATCAAAGCTATAGTTCTATTGTCGCTCACCCAACCGTATAGAAATTTTTTCTCTATATTTATGATTGTTTTAAAAAAAAATAAAAAATAAAATTAAGGCTTTGAAAAAAGAAAAGTAAAAAAGAGGGAGAAAAGTAAACACTAATAAGCTAAAGAGTTTTATAACTACGAGCAGATAAAATTGTTTATAACTTATACCCTTAGAATAATGTTTTGAATGATTGCAAAAAAAATCCTCAATTGTTGATTAAGACTAATCTATTTCAGGAAATTATAGACACTTTTTTTATATATAACAAAAATGAAATAAATGGAAACATTAGGAGTAATCTAATCCATATACAAAAAGAACATTTAACCAGATATAGAGTTAAAGACAAAAATAAAACATATTCTGACATCATCATCATCAACTAATAAATATCATCTACCAAAAAAATATAATATTATTTTCATCAAAGGATCTTAGTTTGGGTAATATATGTTTACATTATGCTCAATGACTATCTTGACTAAGCTGATATGTCAAAGTTCTAAATGTAATTCTATTAAGTAATACACCAAAAAACTTTTGTCCTGCATGTGTCACTAAAAAAAAATCATTAAATAAAAATCAATTTTAGAGACAAAAAATAATTAGTTGTTATATTGACTAAATTAGAGACCATTTTAGAAACTAAAAAATTTTTTAGTTTCTAAATTAGTTTATATTATTGTTAAATAATTTCTAAATTGGTATATAATTAACTACCAATGTTTTTACTACCAAATTTAGAATCTAAATAATTAGTAGTTAAAACCTTGGTAAGTAATTAGATACCAATTTAAAAAGTATTTAACGATAATAAAAACTAATTTAGAAACCAAAATTTTTTTTATTCTCTAATTTAGTGAATATAGCAACTAATTATTTTTAAAATTACTTTCTATTTAATGATTTTCTTGTAGTATGTTAGTGACTATACCCTTGTGTGATTCCTCACATCCCCGAATCATGCATTCCATATATATATATATATATATATATATATATATATATATATATATATATATATATATATATATATATATATAGATAGATAGATAGATAGATAGATATGCAAAAAAGCAAACAATGAGTGAATTGACTTTAAACATGCAATCAAATTAATGCACTAATCAGAGTAAAGGAAGTTTGTCTTAAAAAATTTATAGTTCATCTATACTCAAACCTTAATTTGAGCCACTGTAAATATTTCTATTGGATCCACCACTATATCATTGAAAATCTATAAATATTTCTATTGGATCCACCAGTATATCATTGAAAATCACTTTTTTTGTAATTATAAACATTAAAGGTAGGTATCTCTTCTCAACTTGCTTTTATCTATAAAAAATAGTTTATATCTAAATCTTTAATTACTTGCTTAAGACTTTAGGTTCATCACAACTAGACCAAATTTTTTAAGTATGTTGAGAGTATATAAGGTTGATGAAGATAAGTTTACTGATTACTTTTGTAGGTTCTTTGCATATAGAAAAGAGACAAAGTTAGGGATTAAATTTTTTTTATTAATCCATTATGTTTATTTTTCTAGTAACGTGTGAATTGGTAATCTAAATGTATTTAATATTAAGAGATAAAAATAAGTTTATCTCTTCATAGTTACTACTAATAAGAGAAATATAAAAATTTGTTAGGACATCTTATGATATCTTTTGGACTAATACTTAATCGAATTTAAGCAAATAGTAAGAGAGAGACAGAGAAAGAACTTTTGAATAACAATATCCACAACCCTTCAAATTTTAAGGTACAATAATTTCTTTTCTTGTTCCTTAAACTTCATGATTACTCTTATCTTAGGTTTTGAATCACATTTAGAATACATATATTAAAGCCTTGATCATTACACTTATTATGTCATACGTGTGATCTTGCAGAACCAATTATGTAAGAAGAAGAAATCATTTTGCCTGTCCCACTTAGGAGTAATTAATGCCGATAAAGGCTTATCATTATTTACTAAGGATCCCAATAGTGTAATTAATTATTTTCCCTTTCTATATGCATGCTCATACAGAAGCCACACAACATTTAATAGATTTTAATTCGTCCTTTTTTTCTCCTTACAGATTTTAACTCACCCTTGTCTTAATTTGGTCTTAATTTATATATGCTATATACATACTACTGTAAATTTCTTCTCCTGATTAGCGTCTGATATGTTGGAGTCTTTTGCTTCCAAGTGCTAAGATTATATCTGTAATCAATCATGTATAATCAACAGTCAAACGTAGTATAAAGCTGCAACAATGAAGGTTTTCTTAAATAATAATCCCCGTTATAGTGAGGGATAATAGATTCCGAAGGTAAAGATGCTCCTTGTTCTAAAAATCATCATTGCAAGTTCAAGGAGACTAGAATAGGGGCAATCACGTGGAAGTACGTGTAAAGCTGATTGTCCCTACTGCTCCCAACTTCAAAATATACTGTCTATTTTCCAATCAATTTAGCCCTTCAACTCTTAATAATTTTTTTTTATATAAATTTTTTTATATTAGATATTATTATATAATTTAATATCTCAATTAAGCTGACACTTCAAATAATAATAATCATCTGTTATCACATAAAAAAATATTATTAAAAAAATAAAAATACAAAATATAGAAGACTAGACAAAAATTCATATATTAACAAAAACTATAATAAGTAAACTATACATATTCATATATAATTTTAATAACAGATTAGATGGAAGTCTATTATACTAATGAAATGAATTTCTATGAATAAATCCTAAATTAGTCAACTTATTAACACACACATTTCCTTCACGAAAAATAAATTCTTAATAAAATATTTTATTACTATATATTTTTATAATTTTTTACAATATTACTCGTTATATTTCGTATTTTTTCTTCTTCATATCACACTCTTTTGTTATAAAATGTATTATAAATTTTTGTTACAATTGTACGAAAAAGAAAAAATGTTATGCGATTGCATACACACATATAAATAGACATGGGAACATATGGTCCTTTTTTAATCCAATAAGAGAGACGCATAATGAGTCTCACAATATATTTTTATTAGCTTGGCGTGTTAACTAGCTTTGATAAATAAATAAAAAGCAAAGTATTGAAGGTATTTGACTAGAAAAAAAAATGATTTAAAATCTTCAATTTGATATGGTAATGGAAGTGGCATATATATGAAATAGCACACTCTTGATTCAACAAATTAAAAAAAAAATCATTTTTAATATTTAATTTAGCCAATTATATGGAATAAAACATTATCCAAAACCTGGCACAAGGGATAAGAAAATATACTTATATAGTGTACTTATTTTTTAGGAAAAGAAAATAAATCAATTATTAGAAGTAAAAATAAATTTTGGAGACATTTATTGAAATAAAAAAAATGAAAAACTAAATTTTAGAGACATTTATAAACCAAAATTGATTTAAAATAATAAAGTACCATATCTATATACAATTGTGGTAGGTAGGGGATCAATGATTATGTGCTTCCTGGTTAATTCCTATGCTAATTCTCCGGTCCACTTTACCTAACTTGACCCATAATAGTATCTAGTTTTCTCGTTACATATTTTATATTCACATGGTTTTTTCTATGCAAATGTTTTCTATTTTTTTTTTTAATTAAAGTAATGTAATTTTATGTTATATTTTAGCAAATGGACAAACCGTACACACAGACTACGATACCATTTAATTTGAAAAAAAAATTAAATGCATGAATTTTATAATTAAAAAAAATCATATTTGATAAATACAAATTTTGTGTAAATTGAATTTGTGCATCATATGTTAAAAAAATATATTTTCAAAATACGATTTTAATTAATATATATGATGAATTTGTACACATGAAATATTATTTTTGAAAAAATTATGTAACTGAATTTGTACTTATTATCTACATCTTCAATTATATCAGGTTGTACCGAAATTATATTTAATATATATAACTTCAGTTTAGTATTTTCTTTTTTTTTTAAATATTTTCTTTAAATAATAGAATAATTTTAAAAAAAATTAATTGTGTTATTTTAATGAAAAGAATGTAGAAAATTAATAATGATGATAAATTTTTAAATTTGATATGCTAAAAATAAATCTTACACATAATTCTTATTTACTAGATTTTTCTGAAAATTACAAAAATTATACATTGACGATTCTTTTCAAATTAAATCGTAATCTTTGAATACGGTTTGGAATAAACATTATTTGTTAATTTGCAAAAATACAACATAAAATGAAATGAAAATTTTAATTAAAAAAATTAAATTCTATTTCATAATTAGTAAATGCTTTATTTATTAATAATTTTAAATGATTTATTGAAAATACTAACAACTCGTACCCAAAGTTCAATAAATTGCTTTTTCTAATGTTTCATTAGCATTAGCATCATGATCCTCTCTCTTTTTTTTGTCAATGATAAATTGTCCCTTTTGATTAATATTCCCTTGATTACAAGAGAAAGAGAAAAGCTGTTGATAAAACGGCTTTGGAAGGGTTGAACACGTAACAACCATTCTTCTTACCGAGGTTGATGTCAGAATCACAAAAACGTGAAAATTAATTGGGTCAACCGGCAATTAAATGCATCATGCAAAAGTTTGATTTTGATATCTAATTAACAACGTTGCGCCCCCCTCTATTCTACACAAAGAAATATTTAGATTTTTGTTTAAAGTGAAGAAACTATCAAAGGGAGTATATTTAAAGTAACTTTACCAACACAGTTACAAAGATTCAATTCTCCATGCTATTTAATTTAATTAAAAAAAAGTTAGTTTAGCATCATCAATCTCATTTAAAAGTATTTATTCTTAAATTATCTTTCATTAAAAATTAATATCAAGAGTAAACACGAATTTAAAACAAAACTTCAATTATACTAATATTTATACTTTAAAGACTATAACTAAAATTTCCTTATATTTAAGACTAATATAATTTTTAATTTTTTTATCCACGTGCATATATGGATAAAAGTTAAAGAATCAAAAAATTAAATAATACAAAATTAGTTATTATATTAAAATATTTAATGTATAAAATATAACCAAATAAAATATGTTCGAAATATTCTTAAAGTCTACTAAACTAACTCTAATCCTATAAAAAAATTAATCTTTTAATGCAATATAATATATAAAATTATAATAACTTTTATTAAAAATATAATAATTTTTTTTAAAAAATTATTAGAATACTAATAATCTACTCTAATAATATTAAATATATTTTAATATTAAAAAAATATTAAAGTCCGTCTATGTTTTTAAAAAAATATTATAATCAATTTCATTGATTTTAATAATATTAAATATATTTTAAAAATAGGATATTAGAGTTGGTTTAATCGAGTTTAATAATAATAAATATATTTTAAAAAAATATTATACGTTTAATTATAATAGTATTAAATATGTTTTAATTTTAATTTTTTTAAGAAAAACTTATGCATTATCATGAATTAAACAAATATTATTATATTTATGATTATTTTTAATATTTATTTTAGTTATCACTCTAAATCAATTTTACTTGATATATTATGAATTTCGTGATAATTAATGTCAATTGTAAATTATTTTTAACTTAAAAGTTTAGATTTAAAAATATTAAATCTCCTCACTTATAAGTTTTTTTTCTTATTTTTTATATAAATATTTTTCTCACACTGATCTTCTGCTAGATTTATATAAATATTATTCTTATACTCATATCTTTTTGCTAGATTTTTTTCATTGTTTCTTTTAATATATATTATTTTTTTTGAATTTTTTTTTATATATACACCATATATTTTATTATCTAAGAAACAAATGAATAAAATTTTTTTTTATATTTTCTTTTCTTTACTTTTCTTTCATTTACGCTTCAGTCATTATTTCTTTTTTATTTGTAATTAGAGTTTATCATAACTTCTTTTTCACGTCAAGTAAGGAATACTTATCTTTATTTATGGTAATATTTCTTTCATTCATTTTCATCCTTACTTATAAATCTCATTTATGTATACTTATTCTTCACCCACACTTCACTTTCATTTCCATTTTTTAAATTATTTAATTATAAAGTTATTATTTATTAGTAGCATGCTAATCAGGTCCTTCACTCTTTAGACCCAAATCATCCATATAAATAACATATAAATAAGTTGATCAGCATGCTAAGATACACTTTTTAATTATATTTATTAATTCAAACACTGAATATGGATGACCGTCTGATGACCTTTTATACTTACTCATACTCTTAATAAAAAACGAAAATGTGACAGGATCTTCCTGACCTATACAAGAAAAAATTATTATTATTTTTAATCTATTTTTATTTTATTTTTAAATTAAATTTCAATATATTAAAATGAACCTTATATCACAATATACATAATATTATAAATTAAAATAGAATTATATGTTAAAAAAATTATTTACTATAAATTTTAGTTATACAAAATAAAATTGTATTGCCTGTATTATACAAGTTAAATTACTAGTTAATGATATATAAAAATTATAAAATTACTAGCTTGTGCCTTAATAAAAAAAGGTTGTTAAAGATAGAAAATAAATATCACGTGCAGCAAAGATAAATTTTGAGTCTCGATCTGATATGACATGAATTAGCCAAAAAGCATGCTCTAATTAGAAATTGTATAAGTTGGAAAAGAAAGACTCGGGTCGTAATGACCAGAAGTTGTGGTCACCAATATACAAAAATTTTAACCATGCATTTTACAAACGCCATGATAAAAGACAAGAATAATTTTGTTAGAGGTAGAAAGTGGTAAAAAAGCTTATGGAAAAAGAGGGTCTGTATGTCGCCGATTTTCAGAACCATTTGTCAATTAAGATCTTGATTGATTGAGTAAGGGTGTTGATGATAATGAAGGATACTATGACTTAAGTTGCAAGATAGCATAACTGTCAAAGAAACCAATTAATTGGTGAAATCTCAAGAAAGTCTTTGTTTTTTAAAATATTTATGTCTGATATTGTCTCTCCACTCTTGTTATAAAATCTAATGGAATTGGTGGAGCACCACCAATTATTACTGTACAAGCATTTATCCCCTCCACATTATAAAAAACCATAAACAGAATCTAACGACCAATATTGTTTTGAATATTTAACCAAAAGGAAACTTTAATGCTCTCTTCCACACTTTGTCCTACTTGGCAAAAGGAAATTGAAGTTTATAACATGTTCATTTACGTCACATATAAAAATGTCGACTGAAACGTTGACCGATACTAACAAATGAAAATTAAAAAACGAGAATCATGCTCACATGAAGAATCAAGGAAATTACTAGTGGAAGATAGTAGTCAAGATATATAATTATATATTATATATGCTTATTGTGGATGGACTTTCTTCATTCTTTCGAAATGTTTGTGAAAAGTACAATAAATTTTTTAAATTACTCGATGGAGTGGTGGAACATCGGTAAAAAATTCTCATAGTAAGAACATATGAAAAATACATAAATAAATAAATGAGTATGAAATTAGATAATAAAATATGATATTATTTATAAACATTTGGATCTAGATAGAAACCTAAAACCGTCATACCGTATTGTATTAGGTGTGAGTTATCTTTTAATAAATATTTAATAATAAATATGTAATAAATAGATATCTAATAAATAACTATATTTTAAGTAGTGTTAATAGAATACATTATATGAGTAGAAGTAGAGAAATGAATTAAAAATTGGAAGGGGGATGGGAAAGGGAAAGAGAGAGAAAGATGGAATATGAATTATTTGTTATAGGATAGGATGTGATGGATGTAGAAAGAAAAAATAGTAATAGTGTGAGGAATGAACCCGCGTGGGTTCCGGAGGGGAAGGATTGAGAAGATGAGAAGAAGGTGGGTTTTGGCTTTTTGTTGTTTTTGTGTTGGTTTGCTTGTTGCTATATTCATGCATGCACTGCACATCATATTACATGCTATGCTGTAGGAATTGGGATTGGAGAGAACCAAAAAGAAAGATAGATAGAGACAGTGAGTGAGTGAGTGTTTTTGCTTATATGTTGAGTTGGAGTGCAAAATTAACTTTATTCTTTTCCTTTCCTAAACAATGAAAAGTTTGGCATGCACTTGGGCGGGCAGAGCGGAAACGACGCCAGCTTTGGCTAAAGACGACAGGTTGGGCAACGCGGGCAGTGCGCGCGGGCACCCCAATGCATTCTGTTTACATGTCTATTTCTATTGTCGCCGTCAAAGGCCATATTCCTCTTCTTCTCCTCTCTCTTTCATTTTCTTTTTCCTCCTCCCCCAACAATCCACTTCCATGCTTTCATAAATAAAATCAATTATTCACTCATCATAATATTATTCATGTCATGAAAAAAAATTCATTTATTCCTCCTGCAATTACCTTATTATACAATCACAAATCATTATTCATATGATTTTTTGATTGACTTTCATAATATATACTTATAGATAATTAAGATTAAAAAGTGAATTTAAATGTGAGATATTTTTTTTTTTTATATCATATTAAGTGTCTTGTATTTTTTATTTTCTTAAATTAGCATTGAGTTTCCACATATATTTATCCTTGAGCTATAATTAATATTGGAACAAAAGATGGAATGTGAGAAGATGGAAGGAAATGCATATGCGATGGTATGGGATAAAAATGAAATAAAGGCACATTCCTACATACATGAGTGGTGGGCGCCTACTCATGTCTCATGTTTCTTCTTATCCAGCACTACAGCTTTGTCATGCCTCCTCTCATTTCGCCTTTATCTCATTTTTCCAACTTTTTCTCATACCCCTTCCTTCTCCTTTTTAATCTTCATAGGATGATAGATACAATTTTAATCCCAAAGTGGTGGTGGTGAGTGATAAACACTCACTCTCCAATATAAGATTGCATGTGGTTAAGTTTTAATTAATGATGTTGATTACCTATAGAATCTATGTGTGTATAGCACATGCAATAGAGAAGCGATTTTAGCATAAACATTACATGTCTTGTTTCTAGACCCAAGGCCATGGAAGGATGGAAGGTATAGCAAAGCAAAAATGTGTAGAAAATATATAACGATATGATAGAGAAGAGAAGAGGGGTGAATAAATGGTTGTTAGTTGTAGAATTTGTTGGCGATGTTGGACGTCCCTACCTTAAAAGCACCAAAATACGCTTACATTACATTCATACAACTCAATGAAATTGACTGAGGAGTTAGGTGTGAGAGCTGACAAAAGTTATTGTGGGGAAGATTCCTTGAGTAGGAAAATAGTAAAATTCCATAGCCCTCATGTGTGGGACCCCTAAGCTTTCTGATTGGACTTGGGAGAGACCTATACCACCAATTTCTCACAATATCAAATTCCAACTAACAAACCCATTTTCAGTTTACTATGTTCGCCTTCATCCTTCCGGGGCTCTATTTATAAACGTCCACGCTCAATTTTACACTATTTTATATATATAATGCTTGCTATTTCTTCTTATATGCATTGTTTCTTGAAATTTATTTAATATCTAATCACATCTAATAAATAATATCATATTAGTCAAATTAATTAATATATTTACACCATCCTAAATTAGAAATGATAAAAAAAAAACAGTATAAAAGGTATTGTTAAAATTTAATTTGATATTGATGAAGGATACATCAATGATAATATGTAACCGTCTTTTTCAACTGGATACGAGCACAATAATAAGTAATAAGCATATATATATATATTTAAGTTATTAAAATCACTTTATTTTATTTTAATATTTATATAATTATAGTTTTATTATTATTATTATTATTATTAGATGAGAAGAAAACTGTGTGCTATCTTTGACATTAGATTCTTCATAACATCTTTTTTACTTCTAGTTTTTTTAGTTGGAGGACACTTAGTTGTTAAATTCGCAATATGTAGTCTAATCAAAACATTTTTTATTAAGTAGTTAAATAAAAATATAGATTATAGGCACGTAAAACAATTTGGATCTTTATTTCTTGATTGAGTTGTGAACATCAATCATATTAACAAATATGTTAATATTGTTTATGGGAATACTAGGAATTTTGCGATTTCGTTACAGGGGTAAAAAACCTTGTCCCTATCGTTTATTTCATTTTTTTTTAAAAGGTGTGGATCAATTTGAAATCAATTTAGTAGAAAATAAACCGATTTTAAAATGAAAACAGTACAATTTAATTTTAAAATTCTATTTATTTTGATTATATTTAAAATCATAACAAACTGTACAATACCAAATTCTTGGTATAACAGGCTAAAAGTTGTATCACCAATTATTAGATTGAGATTAGGTAGCTGGTCTAATACAAATTTTAAAACTATGTATAGCATAATTATTTTATATAAATTAATTGTTAATTTCCTTAACATATTATATGAATTAAAATTATATTAACAATTATTAGTTTAGATGTTTCAAATAATAGTAAGATAGTAAATTATAAATTATATCAATAATAATTTATATACGTTTTTTTTTTCTATCTTAACTCTTAAAAGATAAAGTCGTTTCTGAATTCTAAAATGGATAATATTTTTATTGAGCTGATTGAACTTTGTTTCTTTCTCGTCTTATTAGCAAGAGTTAAATTCTCATTAGTCGTTTAAGGTTCTTTTAATTGCAGAGGATTGTTGTGGTCCCCCGCTTATCCTCTAAACAATTGGTTTGATCTAGATATTGTTTTGATGTCCATTAACCCTTTTTCTAGCCTTATACGAAGTCGTTTCATGAATCGGTCTTCGTAGAATATCTCTGCATTGAAAAATTACCTACCTGCAAGACAGAGTGTCAACTAACATATTTTCCTACAATCTCGAAGTGCCTATCTCACATCATACACCAAAGACTTGTTTTTTGATAGAACCTATTACAGCTCAGAATTGTTCCCAAACACACTCACTCTAATCAATCCGAATGCATCCTCTATATAATCCTTTCAACTGAGATATCATCCTTCTGTGTTGTCACCTACCCTCCTCATTCCATTACCAAACACTCATGAAAGTGCTTTTCTGAATTATAGCCCTCTTATGCTTCTCTGCCTGAATGCAGACAGTCACTTCTCACCCTTCTGTCCTGCTTCTAAAACTCGTGATTTAATCACTGCATTAATCGTCTTATGCATATTATTGGGAATGGGCATGGGCATAGATACTAATCAAAATATCAAAAACTTACCTTTTTAAACTTATGCCTCAATCAAGCCCAAACTTTTATCTGTCAAATAATTCTATTTCTCAACTTACAAATCTCCCAAATAATTGTTACCCACGTACTCTTCCACATCATATTGCCTTTACCATTAAGTTTCAATGTGCAGAATTGTTGGAAGTGATTCTTTGGTAGGTCGTGTTCTACTCTCCTTACTCTTATCTAAATCTTACACATGTCCCACTTCTAAATCAATAACCCGTGTGAATTTTAAAACATTGCTAAATATTGTCTCCGTAGGTGAAAACCCCATCGTATGATTATGTTATCATACTGTGCATAAAATATAATTATAAACCCTAAATATGGAGAATCCCGACGCTGCAATTTTTCCGAATAACAACTCATTTTGCTAATTTCTATTGAGTTTCTAACCACCTGCACCTTCTTGCATCTTCTTTCTAGCAAAACCACCTGGAATGGGATAGTATTAGTAATAGAAGCAGAAAACATTATAAAAAGACCGTCATCCATGAATTGAGCGAATCTTTCTAGATTAGCTTTGAAGCGCATAGAAACCAATAAAGCACTGAAGCCAATTTTTGGAAAATGATAAAGAATTGTTTCCTAGCAAACTCATTCACTATATGAGAAATCACTATCTGAAAGGGGCCCCTCTCACCCACAACTAATTACAGATAATTAGAATCGCACGCTTAATTTGATTATTTCATTGTCCTATTAGAGTAATTATGTTTGTAATAAGTAAGTGGCTATAGTGTTAGTGATTGATGTATACTAGATAATGACTATGATTTTGATGATAAACTTGTCGTTTGTTATTTTTCCTTTGCTTAGAAGGGGAGTTAATGGATAACACAAACAAAGATTTGAAGTGCCTTGTAGCTCTGTTCTTGTCTCCACTTGATGCCAATTAATTAATGTTTTCCCCTTAAAGGATCATCTTTTATCTTTTTTTAGGTTTAATCCGGATGATGATTATACATATAAGCATTTTTGCCAATAATTTTCCCTTCACAATCCATCACATTTATCTGAAATTATGACTCTTCTTAGCTAAATTTCTTTTTAGAGTTTTATCGTGAGGTTATGAAAATATTCTTTTAGGAGTAAAAAAATCTATTTTAACCATTTTTTGTGTTAAAATTATTTTTAACTATATTATTATGCGTAAATGATTAAATATATATAACTATTTAAAAAAGTCACGATTTTAAAAATTACGTAATTTTTTTATTTTAATCTTAATTATGATAATTAATTTTAATTGCCAAAATTTACTCACTGAGACCTTATTTGACAGTATTTCATGGTCTATCTTCTTTCCTTGCCGGAATTTCGTGAGTTTAAAACTTATGATATTATTGGAATCATTTCGGTGCTACAAGCCTGAAAATACACTGGGAACAGTTTTTACAATGGAGGGACCTTTTATTATACCAGTGTGCTTTTTTATAATGTTTTTTTATTAATAAAAATAAAATAAAATAATTGAAAAAGGTTCCAATTCATATACAATTGCAAACTTTGGAAACAAATTAACATGTCCTCTTCTGTTTAGTTTGAACATGTTAAGGTTTTACATAAAAAAAGAACTTCAAATATTAACATTTTAATTAGATTTTTTATTTGTAACGTAAGATTTTAATTACTTATATTATTTTATTAAAATTGATTGCTAAGTTAGTATTTTTTTATGGGTATTAAGCTATCATTTTTCTTATATGTTTACGTCTTTATGACTGCGTAAAAATATTTTAAAAGATACTAAAAATTAATTTGACTACATTTAGAGCATGATTGTTCATTTGGGTAAGAAAAAAACTACTTTGACACTCCCATTTTTTATTACAATTATTTAACAACTTTAAATAAGTGATTTACTTAAAATATAAATTAAATTATTAAATGAAAAACTAATAAAAAAAGGTGGTTGTGATATACTTGTATCAATGTTGAAGAGTGTCAACATATCACATACTTGAGGTAAACATTTGGAAAACAAACCTCATAGATTGCTTGAAGAGACTTTAGATGAAGGGTTCTATAAAAGGATTGTAGGCACGTAGTGTGATGTGTAGCAACTGATATAGTTATACATAAAAAAAAATGGAGTTCTAGGTGTGTAGGTATGCTTGTTTATTAAGGTTTACACCCACTATCTAGTTTTTTATCTTTTTCTGAAAAAAAAAACCTTTAAGTGGTCAAAAAGCCCAAAAACAAACTAACCCTACAAAGGAATATATGTTGTCATGATATAAACAAGAATTCATTGATACAAATATAATAACTTCATCCTTGGCCACAATACAGCAGTGAGGCTATATAGACAAAAAATTCCAAGCAACATAAGGGGAGGAATTGCACTTGTTATTTCAGTTAAAAATTTCACTCTCTACGACAGGTGGATGAGGCTATTGCTATAAGGCTTGTATATATGGATTTCTTTATAGATAGGTTAGGTGGCAGTGATCTGAAAGCTTGGGAAAAGTAGTGAAGGTACCAGTTTTCACTGAAGTGGAGAAAGCTTTAGTCCAACAAAGCACCAAGCACCCACTTTGTTGAGATAAATTCTTATATATAGATAGATAGAGATAGATATGTTACCAACCAGACACATTAGTTATATTAAAGGTCTTACTAAATGTGACTATAAGCCGTATGTGCAGTTATATTGTATTCAGCTTAATTTATAGTAGTTTCCTGCGTTGGTGTTCTGGTCTTGAGTGGTTTTACTTTGGTTTTCTCATGACTTTCTGATATAGATAGGTCTTCAAGGTTTGTTGTTTACAGATCTCAGAACTTATATTGCACATTCTGGTGCTAGTCAGGAGCATCTGTGCTTGATCTAGTATTGATAAAACAATATTAATTAGCTTATAAAAAGTAAGAAAAACAAATGTAATGATATAGAATACAGGAAAAATAGATGCTCGATCTTGGGACAAAGGAAATAAGTTTGTTGAAGCAATGATATCAGCAATAATAATGTTGTAACAGCGTTCAAACATGACCTGTACATATACTGATAAAGGAGGAGCAAAGAGATAAAGGAAAAGGAAACCATAACACAGCAGCCTTAATTAGAACGTTGTAAGCATGTGCATGTCAGATTCCTCTACCTCACCGCACATTGGCCTAGAAATTAAAATCTAGCAATATATATACTTTCGTTGATGCAGCTTTAAAGAACTTCTGAACAGTCTCTAGAAATGGGAAAGGGAATACGGGGAACATTTTCCACATGCTTCTCCAAATGTTTGGCTATTTTCACTAAAGCCTCTTACATGAAGATGTAATGCATCAATGTTTGAATGCCAACTTCAAATGTTCCCCCACAAAACTTTCCAGCGTGATATCGGCTGGTATTTAGCGAAGGTTGGAGTTTTATATCATATAAAAGGAGATAAGGAGTAGTATATACGAATAAAAAAGTCTTACAAATTTATTTTCTTGAGATCTTTGGTTGAACATAATCATAAATTCTCTTGTATATTCAGCTGGGATTTATCGGTGAAGATCTTTCTGATGTTATTTCATGAAATTTCTAACAATGACAGCACAATTTGACGCATCCTGTGAATTGTGTGTGGGCATATTTAAAAGAGATGTATTTGATGTTAAGAGAATAATAGGATGTGCATCAAGTGTTGCTGTTACTTCTTTCTCAAGTTGTGCCCTTTTAATTATAGAACTAAAAACCATATATCCACACCAGCTAGTTGCTATGCTAGTTACAACTTTAATTAACCATTATGTTTGTAAAATTGTCCTTAGGCCAAGATGCTATGTATAAATTTAATTTATATACTTACGTTTTAAGTAGGTACTTTATAGCTTTAGTCCTTAGCATATACGCATGATGGTTTTAGCTTTTATAACAAAAGTTTATTATAAATTATAAGAACCAAAGATTTTTTTACTAAATTAATGTAACTTTTCGTAAATATTATTGAAATGGACAGCTTTTTTTAAAATTATAAATATGAACAAGTTGCGTTTGAGTCATACGATTTTATTTTAAATAAATCATATCAATCTGAAATAAATTTGTTAAATATTATAGTGAAGTTGTGTTTGATAAACATAATTTTAATGTTGATAAACAAATCGTGCGTGATCCAACTACAATTTTAATTTAGATTAGCCTCGTCTTTTTTTTTTTTTTTAATTTTAGTGAAGTTGAACAGGGTTAAACGACTTTAGTTGGTGACCGAGAAAGCTGAAGTCGTGTATAGCTCACACGACTTTAGTTATGTGTATATTGCTTTAAAATTGTGTAGGGTTCACACATTACTTTAATTATTTCTATATTTATTGAAATTGTGTGGTGCTTACATGACTCTCTTCTATTTTATTTTTGAATTTTTGTTTGTGTTCTAATTGTTCATTTTGTTTTTTATTTTTTGAACTAAAAATATTTTTAATGAAAACTAAAAAATATTAATTTTTTTATTAATAACATATGAAGTAATTTAATAAAAAATTAATTATGAAAAAAAATAAGATATAGCAGTTGATTTTTTTAAAATTAACAATTGTGCAATTATAAATTTATAAGAAGTATCAGTTGATCTTTTAAAAATTAATAATTATGATATTATAAGAAAATAATATATATTAAAAATATAGAAATTAATAAGTATTGTCGTTAGAGTTATAATGAAAAATGAGTTGCATAGTTTTGTAAATTTATATATTTTGTTTTTTTTATTATTATTTTGTAGAAGAGTGGGAAAAGAAGGAAGTTATAAAATAGACTGAAAAATAAAAAGAGAGAAAAGTTGAGGATGAAAATTGAAATTAAGTTTGAATATCATCATTGTTATATTAAGGAAAATAATTTATTTATGAGAGGACGTGTTATAAGAAGGTATTTTCCTTTGTTTTCTCGATCTTATTTAAGGGTTACATTCTGTAGTTGTGGGAAGAGATGGAACTTGATCATTATTATTGTGTTTGTCTTCGTCTTAGCTACCCTGATTATTGAGCTCCTATGAGGGTACTACGGACTGATAGTAGTGCTTGGATGGTGTAGGATTATGCAGATAGAGGGGTGAATACAGATTATGCAGACTCACCCGTGGTGGTCTATCTGCAGTTCGTGAATGAGGTTTTGGACCAAAATTGTTATTCAGTTTTGAAGTTGTTACTATAAAGGGTGTAGGTGGCATTCATGCTCTGGTGCAAGCTTTTAATTTTTTATATTTAGCTTTGATCATCAATGCTGCTAGTGATGGTTCCTGTGCAGAACGTTTTTCAGTTGGGTTTGTTTGTGGGCCGGGGGGTCTTAAGTAGTTTAAGTTTTTTGAGCTAAATGGTGGGTTACTTAGCAAGTAATGAATTGATGATCTCTTAAACTAGGAAAGTGCATGTATAAGGATTATTACATCCACCTTATTTTATTTTATTAATTCATTATCGATAAAATAAATAAATAAATAAATGGGTGAATCTTGAAGTTTTGAACATATTTGGTGGACTAAAAAAAACATCCGATTAATTAAGAAAAATGGTGTATGTGTATGAAACATGTTGAAACAAAGATTTAGAAAGATACACAATGATGATTATCTATGTACGTGGTCATTAGAGGTTGATGAAAACTAAAATGATTAGACTAACCAAATGACTGGTCATAAAATTGTTGAGAATAGAAAGAAAACTCAATATGTTAATAATGAGATTGTGGTTACGGTTGGTCTGCCTAGTGTGACATGTGTATTGTCGAAAAAAATACAAAATTTTAGATAAATAAAAATACATCATAAAATGTGTTAGAAACTTAGTTTGCATTGTCAATGAACGTTTGTTGTGGAGGCGATAGATAGCAGATAATGTGATTAATATATTATTGCATATATGTTGTGGTATCACGCAAATGACCATCATTGTTGAATTGAGCACTTTCAACGAGTCGATTGTGTCGATCATTTCACATTATTCTCCTTTCATAGTATTGTAAGAGATACCTCTCTCTTATGTCTCTCATATCTTCTTTATGAAGTTGATATAAGTTTAATGATTCATTCAAAATGGTTTAGCAAAATCTAAATTGTAGCATTACCCGATTAACTTGATGAAATTCTAGTATGGCAAAACATATCAAAGAAACTACCATCCGACTAATAGCAGAAACTCAGCAGCAATCAAGGGAGCCACATTGTCTCTGCTGCAAGGAGTGCAAAAGAATTGGACAAATTGTCATTAAAATGAGTTTTACCCATAGGGTTCAGTACCAAAACATCACCCATATGGCATCTAGCCTAACAAGCATTTAGTAGATAATGCATCTTTAATAAGTCTTCTTGTTTATGAAGATATGTGACAAGGCTACTATCCCAAGGGGAAAATTCCAATGTCACGAATGAAACTTAACCTCTTGGACCACTCTCCCACCATTAAAGATTTGAAACACACTTATTCCTCTCATTCCAAATACTCCAAATGACTACAAATCAGAGTAATTCTCATTTCAAGCCTAGCTCTCGCATTATACATGTAATAAAATGTATTTTACATATTCTTCAATGATATGGCAGAAGAGATCCGATCAACTCTGATCATAACATTCCACTTTTTTAAAGTTATCATTTGTTTCAAGTCTAATCCAGAAAGCTTCCAAGTGAAGCACAAAACTTTGGTAGGACTTTGTAACATCACAGCTTCTTAAAAGCATCTTCGTGTTGCTGGTGTCTTACTTTTATGATTTGAATTACACAGTAGGCAGATTTGGTTGAAAAATTCTCTTGTGCGTCCTTCCCCACACAACCATTTGTCCTCCTTATTCTTTTGTAGTGATGTTCTGGTAGTTTCTGATATCATGTCCTCTAACATTATTTTTTTTCATTCAAAGAGCTCCCTTCTCCATTTTAATCACCACTCCCATGTTCTACTTGTCCACATCCTCATATTGCTAATATGATTGACTATTGTTCTGTTACTAAATACAACATGTAGAATCTTTTTGCTTTTTCCTTTCATTTATCTTCTCAACCTTATGTTTGATCCATCTCCTATCCTTCAATACAACCCTTTGTAAAACCATTTCTAAGCTACAAATCTTTCTTAAGTCTCTCCACTAGATTGAGTTCTTCCTCTCTATGTGAGGTCCATCCGGAGAATTACAGGCCTCATATTTTGATTTCAGTCTTGAATTTCCATAAGTTGTCACCTTCATTCAGTAATCGCCACCTCCATTTACCAAGTAGGCCTCATCGAAAGGACTAATATCCCTCTAATTCCCTTTCCTGTTTTGACGTACAAACCTTTTTTCAGTTTACTCAATGGATCGTCCAACAGCCTTCCTTTTCTCCCCCACAAGCTCCATAGTTGACAGCGACTGTAGCCCATTCTCTTAAATAAAGCCGACATATGTGTGGGTGTATCGTGTACGCCTCAAAATTAGGTGGTTTTTGAGAAAAAAAATAAATGTTCAAGACTTTGATTTTGCCGTGGGTTTTCCCTGAATGTGAAAGTGACAATAACCATGAGTCTTTGTTGTATTTTAATTTATATTCTTGATTCATAACAGGTCTACTTTTGCTGTGGATAAGAAACTAAATTCAAATAAAGAGAAAGAAGTTATATGATGCAATGAGAAGCTCCAACACTATTTTACGGTAAGATTTGTTGCATCAAGTATGTTGAATTACTGGCCAGTCTGCTTTTATATAATATTTCCTAAAAGAACATAAGTTGTCAAATTATACGTATATATTTGACCGGTATTCTTTATCATGGTGACTCAGCAGCCAAAATTCTTAGTTCTAACTACAAGTTCAAGAAATTTCATTGGTAGTATAAGTTTGACGATGAAACACATTTAATGAACTAGCAATTGGTTCTTGAATGGTTTTCATTTCTTAAGATGTTTTGCAAACATTCTGCATATTGCTCATGAAAATGAACATGAGTAATGGCATTTTTTGAATCTTCATTGCTATCAGTTTGGCAACTTCCACCAATATTACCCAACCATCCAAGAACTGTCCAATACTTATTTTATTTAAATATAGCGAGTAGGAAATTAAAGAGAAGGAATGGCTTTAAAGCCTCAGAAAATGATCATATTACATCAATTTAAACTTAGTCAGAGGGGTATAAAATATTCAAATCAAGTTTAGGTGATTAAAACAAATTAAGTTGTAGTTGTCCTTTTATAGTGTAACAATGAATAACATGTTTAGCATTTGACTGCATCAAAGTTGACAAACAAATCTTCACATTAGAAAACCAAGATTGTTCGAAAACAATCCTACATTCTAGTCAGGACTTTATCTCACTAATGACTAAAGATACCCAGTCAGGACTGTACACAATTATCAACTCAACGGGAATGAAGTGAAAATTTAACTGTTTAAGGATCTTGAGCTGGAATTAATAAATAAATGAATGTCTCCTCTCTTATTTCTTAAAATGATATAAGATATTAGCTAATGGTTTAATACACTATGTAGCTAAAAACTCTTCATATTGCTTACAATTATAACACTGCGAGTGAAATTGGTATGTGAAATTGAAAAACCAATGGTTTAACAAAGGAGAAAAGCCAATTCACAGGACCATCTATAAATATCGGGAAGCTAGATGTCTCACCTGGTAACCATGATAAAATTTATTTTCTGTGCTTTATGGTCATCATACACCATTACACAAATAAAATCAGCACAGAATTGCTAGTAATAGATGTTGGCAATCTCTTGCAGGTAAGAGAAAAGCTCTTGTGGTTTAGACAACATGGCCATGTGATCAGCTCCAGCAATCACTTTGACCTCATTAGGAGGGTTTCTTTCAACAATTGACAGTTGAAAATCGGGGTCAATTATTTTGTCTTGTTCGCACACTATATAGACTCTGGGCACAGTTCCGTAGTTATCTTCTGTGAGTTGTGTATTCTCTCGCAAATCTTCATCACTGAAGATGGGAAAGGGTCTCAATAGTGACGATGCCAGGGTCAAGTCCTGGTTCATTTACACATGCCATCCAATATCATGGTTAAGAGACTTTTGCAATCGTCTGTGAAATTACTGCTTAATAAACTACTTTTATGTAGGTTAATTTTTGATGTATCAATATTACTACATGATAACCAAAAACACTTGTGTAAATTTGTACAGTGATCTTAATCAATACTTAATTCAATTTTATTCTAAATAAGTGATATAACTTTAAATTTTTGATAAATTAGTTTCTAAGATTAATCAAATAATTCTCAGTATTTTTTAACTACAAAATGATCCTTTCATTTTCACAGTTTTTGCGTGCTTATTTGTGAAACCGCAAAACTAGTGCAAATGAAATTAGTTTCAATTGTTCACGAGACTAATTCTTGTTCGCCTTAAGAACATAAAGTTGAATGCTGCAACTTTTGTTTCCTGGTTACCAACTATCCTCAGAAAGATAGCACGTTCAAGAATCAATAGAATATTAGCAATAGATTTCATCAACGTGATAAAAAAAATGTAATAAACAAGTTCAATGTTTTAAAAGCAGTGATTAAAGAATCAATAATTTTTTTTAAAATAAAGTCTGGTAGTAGTAGCAGTACAGTGAGTTTGTGTTAATAATACATTTCATAGCAGAATTTTTTTTTCAATTTTTTTATCACGAGAACCTGTTAGGATTCTTCTAGAAAAAAAGTGTCGAAAACAAACATTCAAATATTATATGCAACAATAGTTGAGATAGTGACTGAAAAGTGAAAGTGATTATAATTTGAAAACAACTTGAAAGACATGTACCTCCGGTGGAGATAGTTGGTATACGTTGGATGCTAAGTTCTGAGGATCAAATGCCATATATCGTTTTTGATGATTGCTGGTATACTCATCAGAGACATTCTTTGAGCCCAAATCGGATTTCAAGCTTAGCCTGTGCTTGAACTTTACAAAATTAAATTAAATTGAGTAACAGAGAAAAGAAACACGCAATTTAGAAGTAGAAGGAATGTTTGTACCTCTTGGAGCAGAGAGAGATAGCTTAGGTGGGGACCAGGCATCCAACCGGTAACGAAAACCGCAGCAGCAATTTTATCAGGAAACATTTCCATGGCTAGAGATATGCATAAGCCTCCAAAACTATGACCTACGAGGATTACTCGTTCCTCTGGAGGCAAAGAGCGTAGAAATTGGAGCAAAGGTTCAACGTATTGTGAAACTAAAGTGAGGTCCTGCACCTGCTTTGGATGGATGCCGGATGCAGCCATGTCGAGAGATGTAAATTGGAGTCCAGTGGATTTGAGTAAGGCAGAGAGCTTATACCAACACCAGGCTCCATGGTAGGCTCCGTGAACCAACACCAAACGCCTCTTCTTCTCCCCTTCCATCTCCCCTTATTCACACCTTCTATCGTTTACGTCTCTTCTTTCCAAATAAATATACAGGCCTATCTTCTTTCATTCCTTCAACTATATTTTAAATCATGTATTCAATGCTCCAAGTTCTTTTTACTTTTCAACAACCAATTTCTCACCTTTTTTTTTTTTTTTATAACCAAAATAGCCTTTATAAAAATTTATAAAATAATCAAATTCCAAGTATATTAATACAAATACAATAAAAGTAATTGAAATTAACATTTAATATGTAAAAATTACGTACAAATTTTGTACACAGATTATTATTATATACGGAAAATCTACAAATAACTTAATTCTTCTACAAATATTGGTACTAATACTAATTCGTACATACAATGTGTATGTCTAGAAATCCAGATTCATAAATAACTATAAATAGATAATAATAATTTTTCTTGTATATAATATTGTTGACAATATTCAGTTGAAGTTTTTTATTAGATCATTGTCGAGGGATACTTTTATTTTTTAATAATACAATTGTGTAATCCATGTGTTCTGTATCAAATAAAATATATAGATATTAATCAATATTTATATGTATATTTTGTTATTATTAATAGTTATGTTTAATAAATATGGGATATTACAAAAACATGATTTTGATAAAAATTTATAGTAATGGCCATCCATAAAACTATGAATTATGTATGATAATGTAAAATAAATAGAGAGAAAATCATTGAAAAGGAAATATATAATAACAAGAATAAAGTAAATGTCTTGTTTTAAAGAGAAATGAAGATGAAAAATATGGAAGTTATTAATTTTTATATTATCGAATACTAATGTAAATAAGTATTGTTTTAATATTATGGAATTTCAGATTTAAAAAAATCAGGCCTTTTATTATAGAGCTACTATGAGAGTATTTTTGCAAATGAAAAATTTGAGTATCTTCAAATTAATTTATTATTATCTAACACAACACAATTTATACTATAATTTATAATATTTTCTTAACTTTTTTTTTATGCTATTTTATGATGAAAAGCTTTCCAAGATCTCACACTGCTTTTTAAAATTTGTTCACACTTCTCCTTCATCAAATTACATATTATTCCTCATTTTTTTTCTTGTCAAGTAACTGGTAGTACATTTCAAAATTAATAGAGGATAAACAGACAAATTTTAATAAAAAATAAATTCAAAATAAATTAATATTTGACCTGTTTTAACAATTTAATTTTATTGACCCCAATGTGAACCGATAACCGTGGCATTATCTCTTCCATACAAAACTATTGGTGAGACTAATGTCCTTCGCCTAGTCAGCATTGAAACGGTCAATAATAAGAAAAATTGGCGGGAAATTTGACTTTGACCCACACATCACAGTCTTGATGGACACTCCAGCCCCACTTAGTCCATTTCACAACTAATCTTTTGCTTTTGTCACGACTAGGTCTTCATCCCACTATCTATTTAAAAATAATATAATCTTTTAAATTTTCAAATACTTAATTCAATTTAATATTAATTCATTAAATTTTTTATATTTCTTTTTAATAAAAGTGAGTTTTCTATTAATTACTTTTAATTGGATAGAAGAGTATTATTAAAAAATAAGCTTAATAATAATTGAGTGTATTATTAAAACAAAATTATTTTAAAAAAAACTAAAAGAAAGTGTTAGAAAATGAAGAATAAGATCTCACACCAACTAAGTAAATCTCACGTTGCACAAATTTAACCAAAGAAAAAAATTATTGATTTATTTTTAAAAAAAAATTAGACAAACATGTTTATAATTATGAAATGACATTAAAAAAATAAACAAAATATGAGACCAAATACGGAATTAAGTCTTGTATTTTTAAATATATAAATGATTAAAAAAATCAGACAATCTTAATGCAATTTACTCGATACAAATATTAAAGTACTTTATTTTTTTTTAACCCAAAAAACATAAAATTTAAGACTACATTAAGAAAATAAATTGAGTAAATTTCTAAATCTAAGGCAAGATACATTCCAAACAATCATAAAATATAATTGAAGACACGTGAATAAAGATTGGATTAACTGTCTATCAACAAAGCTAAGATTTTATTTTTTTTTAAATCAAAAAACTTGATAAAGAGAGAGATATTTTAATTCGTTTAATGATGCGATTAAATTATTTATTTTTGGTTCAATTTTTTTTTTTGTCATGAAAGTGATAAATAATGATAATTTTGTTTTTAAATTAAATTCTAAATATTATAAATAGAAAATTAAATAATTTTATTGCTCATTTCTCTAAAAATGATCAATTCTCCGTAAAGTTTTTAACTTCTATCTACTTTCTTTTTAGATATTTCCAATATTCCTATTCATCTCTCTCTCTAAGTCTACAAGCTTATCACATACTTCAAAACAAATTTGACTCAACTAAATTTTGTTTTGAGTTCATTTTTTCCTTTCTTTTAGAATTCAAAACTCTCTTCAATTATTTAAAATGGTTCTCAGTTGAATTGATTTGATGCAGGTTAAAACTTTGGATGTATATTTAGTTCTACTTGAATGGTTTATATTGAGAAATCTTATGTAATGATAATTTTAGTTCGATTTTTTTATTTTGATTTTAAAAACTGAAAATAACGTGTTTAAACTACTGATATTTGTTAAATTGATAAAATATTTGAAAATAAATTCCTTAACCAAATTTCAAAGTAGTTTTAAAAACTAGAACCGATAGAAATGTGAAGGTTTCTAAAATGTATGAATTCAAGTTTGACCAATTTATAAAATAAAACATATAACACGCACACAGAGAAAATTTTAGCTTTTAAGGTATTTTAAGGACTTCATTTGCTCTTATGAATCATATTAATGCATGAATACATAATGATAAATAAGAACCCAAACTTTGTTTTGAAAGTTTTCCACATATTTTGGTGAAGTGTTTATTTGTGGCTCAAGTGAGATAAAAACACAATGCAAGATTTTCTTCTTTAAAGCTACTCATTCAAACAACAAAGTATCACTAGGATGATGAGTTTTGTTGTTCCACAACTTACCAAGTGAGAAGAAACTATATTCATTACAGAATAGTATGACTTAAACAATGATATTTCGTTCAAGTGATATTTTATAGAAATACAAGCTCTTTGAAGATAAATTTTGATTTCCAGTCTTCATACCCTTCACACATAATTTGGCAAATAAAAGCAACAAACTATTAAATTTCTAGTAATAGGTGTTGGCAATCTCTTGAAGGTGAGAGCAAAAGTCTTGCGGTTTAGAGAACATGGGCATGTGATCAGCTCCAGCAATGATTTTGACATCATTTGGAGGGTTTCGCTGAATCATTGACAGCTGAACCTCACGGTTTAGCAAGTTGTCTTGCTCGCACATTATATACACCCTGCTCACACTTCCATAGTTCTCTTTTGTGAGTCTAGCATTCTCACCCGACATTTGTTCATCACCAAAAATACGAGTGGATCTCAACAGTGACAATGCCAAGGTCAAGTCCTGTTCATTTACACAAATCAAACGTCTCATGGCTAAGAATATACAATTATCTGTAAATTCAATATATATTAAACTAAAGTTTTGTTAATTTTGAATCTATCCGTATTCACCAAAAACACATTTGTAGATGAATATTAAAAAAGTATTTTATATTTTGTATATGATATACTTTTAAATTTTTGGATAAATTTCTACGCTTAATCAAGTAGCTTTCGATATTTTTAACTACAAATAAACATTTTTGCTTCCTAGCTTTTCCGTGCGCATGTGAGTGAAACCGTATTTGAACACAGATGAAATTTAATTGCACTGTTCACGAGAATAGTTCTTAATTCATGGAAAGAACATAAAAGTTCAATGCTAAATATTTTGTTTTCCTGATTATAAATGAATCTTAGCAACTTCCAAAAAATATAGCATGCAAGCAAATCAATTTTTTATAGACTCAAATATAAACTAAGTTTTATATTAAAGTTAGTCAGTAAACCAGTTGTGTGTCATATGTGATATAGGAAGTTGAAACTATAAAGTTATTTATTTTTTTACGTGTAGTGAGACTGTTAAAATATGAAACATGACTGGTAATTAGTTACACATTGTATCAATAAATCACTCTAGAACTAAACAACACTTTTTTGGTTATGAGTTTGAGTTTTAATACAAAATTAAACAAATTTCTAAAAATAGTATGGATTGCAATAGTATGAAACATATGAATACAAAGAAATAATGTAATTTTTAAATCATAAATCAGATACTGAACACTTTTTTATGATGATAATTTTTAAAGATTTTTTTTTTTTTTTATATTTCGATTGGTGTTTATGTCTTATCACCTGCTTTCAAAATATATAATAATATGTATATGATGCCTAGTCTAGATAATGTTTCAGTCATGCATATTTAAAAATTATGATACTATACAAGAATGGTCAATTATAGGAGATAAACAATGTTTCTTTCATGAATATAAATATGTAACTTATGTCCAATACAAACCTCAAAACGAAACTAAAAGTGGAAATCTACCACATTATGAGATTTTATGGGAAAAAGACTTCATGCACGTGGAAGAAACGTATCAATCTAAGAATTTTCTGGGATCCTATCCACTCAGTTGTTTTGTTTAGACTGATATAAACAATTGTTTTGTTCATACCGATATAAACAACACTAAGATATGGATCATATGCTGATGGTATCCTCAAAGAATATTTTTGGGACTATATAAATTCGGCACTTAGTAAGGATATAATATGTAGCCCAATTCTGTTTTTACTTTCCTATCTTAGACCTAAACAACACAGGATTTTGGATCTAAATATCTAAAAAGTTGGAGCACCTCTAGTATTCTATTCTATTTTATTTATTTATTTTGTTAGAAAAAAAAATATTTTACTAGTTTTTTTTAAATTTCTCTTTTTTAAAGTAATCTTAGTTAAAACTTGATGTTAAGAATAAAAAATATTCATTAAAAAAAATTTGAATTAATTAAAAGGTGTGTTTAGGATGATCCGCTAAATCAGTATGTATTAAACTTTATATTAAGTAAAAAGCACAGAGGGGTCTCTATATATTTTAAAATTTAAAAAGTGAATGATAGAGATTGGTAACGTGATATGTTGTTGGATGATATGAATCATATACAAAAATGTAAATAAAATAATGAGAAGAAAAGAAAAGCAACAATGGTAATAGTAAAACCACAAGACCTATAGTTAGAGACGTCTAATTAACAAAAGGTTTCATAAGGAATGTCTTAAAATTATTTGAGTAAAGAGTTAATACTTTTTTTTACAATATTTCCTATACTATAAATAAATATCTATGATAATCACTAAGAATATCTCATTTTATATTAAAACAATTTATATAATAGTGAAAAACCTAAACAACTTATACTTTTATAATTTTTTATGTATACTTAATCTTTCTAAACTAAAATGTCAATAAACTGATTTTAGATTTGCAAGCAACTATATGTTATAGAAGATATAACTTATTCACAAGATATAGCTCCATACCATGTAGACTGGCTTCAATAAAATAAAATTAAAAAGATTGCATCTTATAATAAACTAACAATCCACGAATATACTCTTAGCTTTAATTATTTTTTATCCTAATACTTGTGTTAATTTTTTTTAGTTAGTACACTTGAAAATTTTACATTTTATTAGTATACAAATTTTTTTCATATATAGTTTTTATGTCATTATTTTGTGACAAACGAAAACCAATGAATTTAGACTTGCTCTGAGGTTTTCATAATACATTTTGATTTCTCTAAAAAATTTGAAGTTTAATTTTTATCCACAAAAAATAATTTTCCTCTAATTTTAAAATGTACCATTTTTTCCAAAATTACAAAATAAAGCCCTTTGAAGATGAAAAAAAAAATTCAGACAAAAAAAAAGGTAAAAAGAAATATTAATTGTAGAGTTATTATATATGTAGACTAAAATTAAAGGTTTACGTAGGTCTAGGAAAATATTAGTTAAAACTTTTTTTAAATCTCTTGCGGTTCTATAGTTTTGTAAATACACCATTTTGATCCTTATAAAACTTTATTTGCAAATTTAATTTCCTATTTTTTTTAAACTAAACAACTTTGATCAACCATTAATATATATATATATATATATATATATATATATATATGATTCATTGCTAACAAAAAAAAATGTTAGTGAGCATGTATTAAAGTTTAGTTTAAAATCTTATTATTAACATCTTACATAAATAAATAACTGACATTGATATATAACATTTTTTTTTTCATTATATAATATATTAACAACGGACTAAAGTTGATTAAATTTAAAAATTTGAATGACCAAGTCTGCAATTAAAACTTAGAGCGACCAAATTGCAAATTCATAAAACTATAGAAATAAAAAAATGGATTTAAGTCAATACTTTAAGTATAACTTGTGGTACAATTGTATCATACACTAAAGTGAGAATTTGGTGAAAATAATTTTACCTATCTATTTTAAGAGTTGCTCACTTTTTATATCTAAATTTGAGAGGGGAATCCAAACTCAAGGGACTTTCATAACAAACACTTACGAAATAGTTATTGGCAACATAACAAACGTCTCGATTTCGTTTTAAAAATATAGCGGCTAAAAAAAAAACAAAATTATGTTAAAAAATATATAATTTATCCAATATTTTACCTCAGGTGGAGACAGTTGGTATAATTTGGAGGCTAAGTATTCCGGTGAGAATTTGATTGCTCTTTTTGGTTGACTGCTGCCGTTCTCATCAGTCATAATCTTGGAGTCTGAATTAGATTCCATTTTTGCACGACGAGCCCGGGACTTGGGAAATTAAATTAAATTAAATTTAATATAAAGAAAGAAAGAAACACAATACACAATACGTAGTGAGGGATACAATGAAGTAGACCTCTTGAGAAAGAGTTAACAAGCTTAGATCCGGACCAGGCATCCGAGTACTGACAAATACTGCAGCCGCAATTTTTTTGGGGAACTTTTCCATGGCTAAGCACATGCCAATCCCACCCAAGCTATGGCCGACAAGGATGACACGCTCCTCTGCAGCCAAACTCCCTAGAAATTCCATCAGAGGCTCATAGTATTCTGAAATTGAATTCAGCTCTTCCGCCTGCTTCGGATGGATCCCGGAGGCAGCCATGTCTAGAGCTGTGACTTGGTGTCCACTCGATTTCAGCAATGCAGCCACCTTGTACCAACACCACCCACCATGGCCCCCTCCGTGAACCAATACCAAATGCCTCCCTTTCTCTCTCTCCATCTTATCTCAACTACCATCTTCTCTTACTCCCCATTTAAATGGATTGGAAATGAGATGCAACTTTATCTAATAAATATATAAATATTTTTAATCAGGTATATCTTTCCAAAATGACGTAAGACTATACGGCATAACTTAATTACAGTAACATTTTTTATATTTTTATATTTTCAATCTTTTATTAATTATTTTGAAAAAAATATTTCAATTAATATTCTATTATTTTCAAGCTAGATTATGCTTAAAAAGATATTTACATATTATAAAATATTATTTTAATTATAATTAAATTTTAAATTAATTGTTTATAAATAAAGTTAGTTTCTCGCAATTTTTCATCTCATAATAGACAGTAAAAATCATCATTGTTTTTTTATCGCCTCCTTTTTTTATATTTATATATGATTTAGGTTATTAATTAAAACATAAATATATATAAGATTCAACTTGTTAAAATTTAAAGAATGGAGTTTAAATTTAGTGGAATAAAAAATTCTTTTGAAAATGACTATAAATAAATTTAAAAATTTCTTGTTTTTTTTATTATAAAATGTTATCTTTTCAAAAATTTCTTATTTGTTTATTATAAAATTTCATCTTTTCAAAAATTTTAAATATTTTATATCTTTTAACTTTTTAAAATAATTTATATTCTTTATTGATCAAATTTAATGATTTAAAAAATTTAATTAAATTTTTTATTTTCTTACACTTGAATTCCTTTTTTTTTCTGCATGTGTCAACTTTTGTATTTCTCGTTTTTAACTAACTAATGAACAATAATTTTACATTAAAATAAAATAGTTGTAATGATTTGATTTCTAAATTTGTATTTTAAAATTTTTTTGCATTAGTGTAAAAAAGAGATTTTACACGATTGTAAGAGGTATTTTACATCAATCCTACCACCGGTATGTGGATGTTATAAAATGTTAATTACATATAACATCAGTTGTTTAGCTAGTGTTATATGTAGTCCCATATTACACCGGTTGACTTGAGTAACCAGTGTAATATGGGTCAGTTTTGAAAATGGTTGAGGCCACATATTACACTGGTTAAGGTTATAACTAGTGTAATATGTGCTTCAGGAGTATATTCTTTTAGTGAATTGAGTTCCATATTACACTCATTATGGTCATAACTCTGTAAAATTTGTCATTTTTTTTATAAATTTAATAAAATGTGCTTTTACCGAGATTTATAAACTTGTAAATATTATAAAATCAAAATACCAGTCAGATTGATTTGTATATATAGAGAAATATAAAGACATGTTATTGAAACTAATCAAAATTGTATAATTTACATCTAATAAAAATGTACATAAGTTAGAAAGTTACAAATCATTGCATGTTTTGATTCCTAACTTGTTGGCCCTTTCCAGACGGATTATTCAAGACTTTATGTGCTTAATGACTCGGAATCTTCAAAAAGCTAAGAAATGTAAGAGTATATTAGTGTTCATACTAACAAATATGTATAATAAGAAGTTAGAGCATTTAAAATCACATAATACTTGCTCTCAATAGTCTATAATCCTCACACGTGCTATGGTCCACATTCAAAGTTTCCTTATTGCTTATTGCACTATTATGAAATATAAGTAACAATTAATTCAATTGAACTAAAAAAAGTAAAACTTAATAGTTTTAATGAAGAAGAGAATATATATACCTTAGGATAAATCCAACGTAGATTTTGTGATGATGAAGTGGATCTACCCCCTAAGACACTGCATATATTGATTGCACTAAAAAGAGAAAAATGATTAGTAATTCATAATAAATTATATAATTTACAATAACATACCTTTGTACTACCGTCTTCATATCTTGACTTGACTTCCATTGCAATGAATAAAATCAGACAACAAAGTTGTCTATAAGGACAAATAAGCATCATTTGAGACCTAGTATAAAACATTTCATTAGTCATTTTTATAATTACGTAAACTTTAAATGTAACAAGTTTTACTTACACATTTATAAAAGGAACAAAATAAATTATTTTTCTTGATGTTTGAATCCATCTTTGAATGTAAGTCTGAAAATCAAGTTTTTTTATTCACATACTCCTGTATGGATTGGGGCTCAAAGAAACCATAAGTATCAAAATTTTCCATGTTCATAATTACCTAATTTATATACCTACATTGTTAATATAAATATGAGTGACATGATTCATGAAACATCATTCAATTAAATAACATGTAATTATTAAGGGTACTTACATCATCCATAGTTGAATAACAACGATGTTCAACAATTGATTACCCTGAATGATTTCAAAGACATCTTGTATAATTATGTACAATGGTATACCACCATTATCAACCCCAATACACATCTCCTTCTCAATCTAACCATGTTACAAGTCTTAACTTATACTTGAATTTTCACAAAGAAAAGTCTCAAAGGATCACAAGACTAAGGAATTTCTTTGCTTTTACTCTCATCCTTAAGGTTTCAGCTTAATGTTTTAGTAGCTTGGAGGTAGAAGAAAGAAGTCACAATTGTTCGTTATCAAAAACATAATATAGAGTTAAAAAACGAAGAATAAAATGACTACCAAGTAAATGTTAGATTGCACAAATTTAATAAAAAAAATAGATTTATTTTTTAAAAAAGTTAAACAAACATGTTAATAATTATAACTTGGCATTATAAAAATAAACAAAATATGAGACCAAATACGGAATTAAGTCTTTTATTTTTTAATATATAAATGATTAAAAAAACTCATTCAATCTTAATGCAATTTACTCGATACAAATATAAAAGTACTTTATTCAAGAAAGATAATTCAAGACCTAAAACTAACAAAAACAACAAATTTATTCAAAATACAAAATAAGCAATTAAAACAAACTAAGCAAGTAAACAGAAAGCAAAATAATCGAAAAATAAAATAAAATAAAAACTAACCGAAAATAAAATTCAAATAACTGATAAAAAGAAAAGAGAATTAGAAAGATAAAACCATATTTTTGCTCAATCCTCTCTTCTTAAGAAGTCATCCAGCTTTTTGTTAAAATCTTTATCTATAGTCTTGCTTGATTTGCTGGATCTGCCCCCTGAATAATAGAACCTGTCCCTAGGTCAAAATACATAACCTGCAAAATGATTAGGAGACATATATGATTGATTGATTTATTTATTTGAAAAATAAAATCAACAAAGGTAAAATAACAACATAAAACTAAAATGTGGATTGGGTTGCCTCCCAGTAAGCGCTCGTTTAACGTCATCTAGCTTGACGCCTATTTATTTCAAGCTGGAAAACTCTCTTTGTTGCATCCTGTTGTATGCATTCTTCCTCGTTACAAGATCATCTTCAACCACACCATAAGGATCTTTGATGGATTTGTTTGCCAACTGCATCTTGTTGGGTTGAACCTCCAAATTGCCTAAATACAGTGCGGCCTTGTCCACAGCAGATAAAACACCTATAAACACGAGAAGATTAAAACTACCTGAGTTCTTGGACTTTTGAAGCAAGTCCTTTTGAGTCATAGCACTGCATCTAGCCTCTAACTCTCTATTTCTTTCTTTAATATAGCTCCTATTCTTCAGAAATCTCTCAAATATTGAATCTTGCTTCAGATTTCCTGCAAAATAATTTCTAGGGAGCAAATTGTCAAAAAAAATTCGCTCATTCTCTTTTTTTGAAGGAGCATGAGGATATGATAAATCTTTTTCAAAAACACTTCTCTCCTTATTTTTAATTTTTTCTTCCTCACTTCTCTTATTTTCTCTCTCTTTCTCATCTTTTTCCCTCTCAGTCTCATCTTTTTCTTTCTCAGCCCCTACAATCTTACCATCCTTCTCTCCTATTATTTTACCACGTGCGGTGGCAATTTCATTGCAATGCTCTCTTGAGTTGGTTTGGTTGTTGACTGAAAACTGGCCACTTTGTCCCTCCATAATTTGTGGAATTTGTTTGGCCAGCTGTCCCATCTGGATCTCTATACTTCTAATCATGGCCATGCTATTGTCCCGCGCTATCACAATATTGTCCTGTGCGCTCACAAACTTTGCTAGTGCGCTTTCAATTTTACTCATTCTTTCAAGCATGGATGGATCCTCAGCTTCAGGTGCATTGTTTTGATAAGAACAGTGATCATTAGGATGATTACCTCCACAGAAATCACACCTGATTGATTGACTCTAGCTTTGAGATGAATGAACAACATATAATTGTTGGGGCAATTTAGCCATTTGTGCAGTTAGTTGCTCAATTTCTTGTTTCGGAATCTTATTTTTAGCCAAGAGTGCATCTTCTAATGACCCTTTATTCTGAAGACCTTGTCCATCATGTTGGGCTTGATAATCAGTTGATGCCAATGCATCAATAATCCTTGTCGCTTGTTCTACATCAAGAGCCATCATTGTGCCACCAGCTGCAACATCTAGGAGCATTTTCATGTCATATCTAAGACCATTAAGGAATATGCTCAGTTGAGCAATATCTTCAAACCCATGATTTGGGCATTTTTCTCAATATCATCTTAAATCTTTCCCATGTCTCACAAAAGATTTCATTTGCTCCTTGTTTGAACATAGAGATTTCAGATTTTGCTTTGATGTAGCAAGAAATTGGAAAAAATCTTTGTAGAAATTTTTCCTCTACATCCTTCCAACTAGTGAGGCTCTTATTTAGAAGTGATTTGAGCCTTTCCTGCCAATGAAAAAGAAAACAAGCACATACAAACATTTTCAACGTCATCTGATTTAAAGCCCATTACTCCCTCCAATTCTTAAAATGTATCCAAATGTAAATATGGATCCTCATGTTCCATTGCTGTGAATTGATGGGAACTGATGAGAGTGAAAAAACCTGAATCTATTTCCAAGGCCTTGGCGGTAGTCGGTACTGCAATACTAGAAAAATGCCTTGACCCTTGATACATGACATAATCTCCAAGTGTCCTCCTAGGAGGTGGTGTTTGATTTTCTATCATGTTATTTTCTTGAAAAATATTGTTAGTGGGAAAAGAAATAGAATATTTATATTATATAAATATTCAAAAATTTTAAAAATAACAAAAATTAAAACTTAAAAATAAAATAAGATAAAAATAAAATGGAATAAAACACTAGAATGACGAAGAGAAGAAAAAAAATATAACAAAAATATTAAGAAAATAAAAAATATATAAATAAAATAAAACATAAAATAAAAACCAAAGACAAAATAAAATAATAAAAATATTTTTTTTATCACAGAGAAAAATTAAAAAAATATATATATATATATAAAAACTAAAGAAAATAAAACAAACTTAAATAACTAACTAACTAGAAACCTAAAACAGAATATATAAAAAAAATAAAAAACTTGCGTAAGATAAAAACGAAAAATGAAATAAAAGAAAATAATAAAACTAAAAATAAAAATAAAATAAAATAAAACTGAAACTAGTAATAATAAATAACTAATTAAAATAAACAAATAAAAACTACATAAATTTAAAATAAACTACCGTAAGTTAAACGTAAACAAAAAAACTAAAATGAAATATAATAAAACAAAATCAATATCAAAAGAAAAAAATAAAATAAATCTAAAAATAATAAAAACAAATAAAAGCAATTAAAAGAAATAAGAATTAAAACAATAAAAACAGAATAATAAATCTCTAAAAATAAACACAATAAAAAAAATAAAAAAAATTAAAATATTCACAATATTTAGGAAACTATACTCAATAACTCAAACCTGTTCCCTGGCAACGGCGCCAAAAATTTGATGACTTTTTACAGCAAGTGCACCGCGTTGTCAGAAGTAATTATTTGTCCCTAACAAGGAGCAGTGGAATTATCAAGTACAATATTCTCTAAATATGAAACAGAACAATAAAAAGTTGTTTGGAAATTGTTATAATGGCAAGAATTAACAAGAAAACAAATCAAAGAATAATTGCATCAATCGAAAAAATGGGAATTAGGTTTCATCTATCTCACTCATGTATTTTGATTAGCATGTCAATATTAAGTTCTTTAATTGAAATTGATGCCCGTATAAAAATCATTTATATCGATTCCTCGCATATAAAATCCTTAAGAATGTTCCCTAACTATCGATCCCTCGCATAATTATAAGAACAACTTAGAACGAAGCTCAGACGTTAATAACAATTAACATTTCAAGTCTATTCCTAGCATTCAAATATGTCAAGTATTGTTGTTTAGGTCAGAACCCTAAAAATACTTTCCAGTCAGATTTAAGATTCTCAATTTGTCACGAAAAATTAAAAGTAAAACAACAATACCAATAATCAATCAAGAACTAAATATTTTAATATAAGATATCACCTCAATACATAAGAGTTCGAGCAGATTACTCCCAATCCTAAAAGGTAGAATTAGCCACGCATACTTCTAGCACCTTCCATTCCCCCAATTGGATTACAATTCACTTTATGGTGTTTTCCTCTCAATCTGGCACACTAGGGTTGTGCCTCTAGTCCCCTATTTAACCTAATTTGCTAGGGTTGAGTGACTTCCTGGTCACACTTATGGGCTTAATAATAAAAACATAAAAATAGCTCAATTAATTTGACACATTCTTGTTGTTGAGTTGGACTTTTCTCTCTCTCTTTTGCATATTTTGGGCCTTCCTGCTTTCTCCTTTTAACATATATCATTCTTCTTTAGTCCAAATCTCCATTCTTCTATAAAAACCTGCAATTAACACCAAATTTATGAATAAAATGCTCTTATTCAATTAAAGATCATAAAAAATGTAAAAAGGTATAAATTCATAAATTAGAGATTATTTTATATGTAAATTAACAATTAATACTCATAAGTGCATATACTTTAATATGAAATATTACGGAAATTAGACGCTTATCATCCACTTGAGGGGTGGTCCAACCCTTATACAGAACAAAAAAACAAACACTCCAGTCTCCGAAAATCAAACCTTGCCTGATAACTCCAGTACCAACACTAGCAAAACCAATATCTAAGCCCTACCTCTCCCACCTGCTTCAAAAGCTAACACCCCTAAAAAAAACAAACACCAACCCACCACCCTAAAAACCTTTTTTAATCGAGAACATACAAACCTGAGGTCTAAGCACCAATCGGAGAAGGAAAAATCCACAGAAGGCAACTTTGAAGAAATCTAGGACCAAACCTTTAATTGTACAAAGGAAAAAATTTTGGAATGGTTGACCACTCCACCCTTAAATAAGTGATTATTCCTATGTCTCCAAATCTCGCTTATCACCATAATCCAAATATTACCCATGATTAGATTGACAAACATAGGCGCATCAATAAAAATGAACTGCATAAAATGTGAGACAAACAAAATAGGGTCAACCACGAATAGCAGGGAACAACAACAAAAAAAATAGTCCCTAGATATTTTGTTTTACCACTGATACCCTCTTGATCTCTTACAGACCCTTTGACCCCTTATTAAGATGTTGACTGATATTGTATCTTGCTCACTATCTAAGATAGAATGTATATTCATATCCCTGATGCATCACATCCTATTTAATTATTTGAAATGGTTATGAGTTGAATTGATTTGATCCAGGTTAAAACTTTGAATGTATATTTATTTCTACTTGAATGGTTTATACATTCTTAAGTAGTGAGAATTTTAGTTCGATTTTTTATTTTGATTTTAAAAATTGAACATAACGTGTTTAAACTACTGATATTTGTTAAATTGATAAAATATTTGAAAATAAATTCCTTAACGAAATTTCAAAGTAATTTGCTAAAAATGTGAAGGTTTCTAAAATGTATTATTTCAAGTTTGACCAATTTATAAAATAAACTATATATAACACACACAGAGAGAAAATTTTAGCTTTTAAGGTATTTCAAGGACTTCATTTGCTCTTATGAATCATATTAATGCATGAATACATAATGATAAATAAGAACCCAAACTTTGTTTGTTTTGAAAGTTTTCCGCATATTTTGGTGAAATGTTTATTTGTGGCTCAAGTGAGATAAAAACACAATGCAAGATTTTCTTCTTTAAAGCTACTCATCCAAACAACAAAGTATCACTAGGATGATGAGTTTTGTTGTTCCACAACTTACCAAGTGAGAAGAAACTATATTCATTACAGAATAGTATGACTCAAACAATGATATTTCGTTCAAGTGATATTTTATAGAAATACAAGCTTTTTGAAGATAAATTTTGATTTCCAGTCTTCATACCCTTCACACATAATTTGACAAATAAAAGCAACAAACTATTAAATTTCTAGTAATAGGTGTTGGCAATCTCTTGAAGGTGAGAGAAAAAGTCTTGCGGTTTAGAGAACATGGGCATGTGATCAGCTCCAGCAATGACTTTGACGTCATTTGGAGGGTTTCGCTGAATCATTGACAGCTGAACTTCACGGTTTAGCAAGTTGTCTTGCTCGCACATTATATACACCCTGCTCACACTTCCATAGTTCTCTTCTGTGAGTCTGGCATTCTCACCCGACATTTGTTCATCACCAAAAATACGAGTAGATCTCAACAGTAACAATGCCAAGGTCAAGTCCTGTTCATTTACACACATCAAATGTCTCATGGCTACTCATGGCTAAGAGTATACAATTCTCTGTAAATTCAATATATATTAAACTAAAGTTTTGTTAATTTTGAATCTATCCGTATTCACCAAAAACACATTTGTAGATGAATATTAAAAGAGTATTTTATATTTTGTATATGATATACTTTTAAATTTTGGATAAATTTCTACGCTTAATCATGTAGTTTTCGATATTTTTAACTACAAATAAACGTTTTTCCTTCCTAGTTTTTCCGTGCGCATGTGAGTGAAACCGTATATGAACACAGATGAAATTTAATTGCACTGTTCACGAGAATAGTTCTTAATTCATGGAAAGAACATAAAAATTTCATGGATCATATGCTGATGTGATCCTCAAAGAATGTTTTTGGGAATATATATAAATTTGGCACTTAGTAAGGGTATAGTGTGTGCCCAATTCTGTTTTTACTTTTCTCTCTTGGACCTAAACAATAAAGGAGCAAGATTTTGGATATAAATCTAAAAAGTTGGAGTACCTATAGTATTTTATTTTATTTTTTATTTTTTATAAAAAATATTTTACTAATTATATATATTTTTTAAATTACTCTTTCTGAAAGTAATCTTAAACTTGATGTTAAGAATAAAAAATATTCATTAAAAAAAATCTGAATTAATTAAAAGGTGTGTTTAGGATGATCCGCTAAATCAGTATGTATTAAACTTTATATTAAGTAAAAAACACAGAGGGTCTCTATATATTTTAAAATTAAAAAAGTGAATGATAGTGATTGCTAACGTGATATGTTGTTGGATGATATGAATCATATACAAAAATGTAAATAAAATAATGAGAAGAAAAGAAAAGTAACAATGGTAATAGTAAAACCACAAGACCTTTATATAGTTAGAGACGTCTAATTAACAAAAGGTTTCGTAAGGAATGTCTTAAAATTATTTGAGTAAAGAGTTAATACTTTTTATTACAATATTTCCTATACTATAAATAAATATCTATGATACTCACTAAGAATATCTCATTTTATATTAAAACAATTTATATAAATTTAATAGTGAAAAAATTAAACAACTTATACTTTTATAAATTTTTATGTATACTTAATCTTTCTAAACTAAAATTTCAATAAATTTTAGATTTGCAAGCAACAATATGTTATTGAAGATACAACTTATTCACAAGATATATACCTCTATACCATGTAAACTGGCTTCAATAAAATAAAATTTGAAATATTGCATCTTATAATATACTAACTATCCACGAGTACACTCTTAGCTTTAATTATTTTTATCCTAATACTTGTGTCAATTTTTGTTTAATTAGTTAGTACACTTGAAATATTTACATTTTATTAGTATACAAATTTTTTTCATATATAGTTTTATGTCATTATTTCGTGACAAACGAAAACCAATGAGGGTAGACTTGCTTTGAGGTTTTCATAATACATTTTGATTTCTCTAAAAAATTTGAAGTTTAATTTTTATCTATAAAAAATCATTTTCCTCAAATTTTAAAATGTACCATTTTTTCCAAAATTACAAACCAAAGCCCTTTGAAGATGAAAAGAAAAGCAGACAAAAAAAAGGTAAAAAGAAAGATTAACTGTAGAGTTATTTTATTTATAGACTAAAATTAAAGGTTTACGTAGGTCTCGGAAAAAATTAGTTAAAATTTTTTTAAAATCACTTGTGGTTCTATAGTTTTGTAAATACACCATTTTGATCCTTATAAAAAAAAATTTTACAAATTTAATTTCCTATTTTTTTAAAACTAAACGACTTTGATCAACCATTAATATATATATGATTCATTGGTAACAAAAAAAAAAATACTAGTGAGCATGTATTAAAGTTTATTTTTAAATATTATTATTAATATCTTACATAAATAAATAACTCAGATTCTTATCACTTATGGATATATAACATTTTTTTTTCATTATATAAAATGTTAACAATGGTTTAAAATTGATTAAATTTAAAAATTGAATGACCAATTCTGCAATTAAAACATAGAGGGACCAAATTGCAAATTCATAAAACTATAGAAATAGAAAAATGGATTTAAGTCAATACTATTAGAATAAATTGTGGTAGAATTGTATTATAAACTAAAGTGAGAATTTGGTGAAAATAACTTTACCTAGATTTACTTTTGTCAATTAAATTTTGGTTAAGTTTATATTTAGTCTCTTAAATTTAAAATTATTCTTCGTTGTTCCTATTTCAAGAGTTGCCCACTTTTTATCTCTAAATTTGAGAGCTGCTCCCAACTCAAAAGAACTTTTCTAACAAACACTTACGGGTATTTGCCTAAGAAAATCGGAATAATTTGTAAGTTATTTATAACAGTAAATGTAAAATAGTGAAAACATAGTAATAATAGTCGAAATAGTTATTGGCAACATAACAAACGACTGAATTTCGTATAGCGGTTAAAATAAATAAAAAGCAAATTATATTAAAAATTTTAAAAATACTGTTAAAAAATAAACTTTAAAAAACCACATCAAATACCGTTATCTCTAATCAAGAACTCGTATTTCCAACAAATATATATATATATATATATATATATATATATATATATATATATATATATATAAATTATCCAATATTTTACCTCAGGTGGAGACAGTTGATATAATTTGGATGCTAAGAACTCCGGTGAGAATTTAATTGAGCTTTTTGGTTGGCTGCTGTTGTTCTCATCAGTCATAATCTTTGAGTCTGAATTAGATTCCTTTGCACGACGAGCCCGGGACTTGAGAAATTAAATTAAATTAAATTAAATATGAAGAAAGAAAGAAACACAATACACAAGACGTAGTGAGTGATATACTGAAGTAGACCTCTTGAGAAAGAGTTAACAAGCTTAGATCTGGACCCGGCATCCAAGTACTGACAAATACTGCAGCTGCAATCTTTTTAGGGAACTTTTCCATGGCTAAGCACATGCCAATCCCACCCAAGCTATGGCCGACAAGGATGACACGCTCCTCTGCAGCCAAACTCCCTAGAAATTCCATCAGAGGCTCATAGTATTCTGAAATTGAATTCAGCTCTTCCGCCTGCTTTGGATGGATCCCGGAGGCAGCCAGGTCTAGAGCTGTGACTTGGTGTCCACTCGATTTCAGCAATGCAGCCACCTTGTACCAACACCACGCACCATGGCCCCCTCCGTGAACCAATACCAAATGCCTCTCTTTCTTTCTCTCCATCTTATCTCAACTACCATCTTCCCTTAATCCTATTTAAATGGACTGGAATGGAAATGAGATGCAACTTTATCTAATAAATATATAAATATTTTTAATCAGGTATATCTTTCCAAAATGATGTAAGACTATAAGGCATAACATAATTACAGTAACATTTTTTATATTTTTATATTTTCAATCTTTTATTAATTATTTTGAAAAAAATATTTCAATTAATATTCTATTATTTTCAAGCTAGATTATGCTTAAAAAAATATTTACATATTTTAAAATTAATTGTTTATAAATAAAGTTAGTTTCTCGCAATTTTTCATCTCATAATAGACAGTAAAAATCATCATTATTTTTTTATCGCCTCCTATTTTTATATTTATATATGATTTAGGTTATTAGTTAAAACATAAATATATATAAGATTCAACTTATTAAGATTTAAAGAATGAAGTTTAAATTTAATGGAATAAAAAGTTCTTTTGAAAATGACTATAAATAAATTTAAATATTTAAATATTTTATATCTTCTAACTTTTTTTTTATTGATCAAATTTAATGATTTAAAAATTTTAGTGAGTAAAATTTTTATTTTCTTACACTTGAATTCCTCTCTTTTATTTTTATTGTTTCTTGGCAAGTGTGAGCTTTTGTATTCGTCATTTTTAACCAACTAATGAATAATAATTTTATGTTAAAATAAAATAATGCTTAAGTTTTTTTATATTAATTCTTGTAGTGATAAAATTCTATATCATCTTCCGATTATATGGGAGTTTCCTTCATCAGGTTGAGTTAAAATTAACATTGATTGTATTGCTAAGGGTTCTCTTAGTCTTACTACTTATGGAGATATTTTTCGTGGGAGTATGAGGAAGTTTATTGGTAATTTCTCTGCTTTCCTTGATATTCAAACTGCTTTTGTTGTTGAGATTTATGATGTTATACATGCTACAGAAGAAGCTCAAAAGATAGGTCTTATCAATTTATGTCTTGAATGTGATTCTGCTTTGGTTTGTACTGCATTTACTGTTAGAACTAATGTTCTTTAGATGTTTCATAATAGGTGGAACACTTATCTTAATTACTATGGAAAAATTAAGTTTAGGGTTTCTCACATTTTTTTGTGAAGGTAATGTTTGTGATGATAATAAGCTTACTAACTTAAGATTTATTCATAGAGAACAATTTCATTGGTATAATAGGCTTCCATCTAGTCTTTTCTTAGAGTTAGGTATAGGCTTCCTATGTATCGGTTTTGTTAATATATGGATTTTAGTCTAGTCCTCCCATATTTACTTGTATTTTCTTTCTTTTTTTCATGTGGTGGCAAGTGATTGTCGTTACTTGAGATGTCGGCCTAGCTGAGATGTCGGCCTAGCTGAGATGTCAAGTTTCATAGTAATGCTTAACATGAGAGCTTTTATAAAAAAAAAAATAGTTGTAATGATTTGATTTCTAAGTTTGTATTTTAAAAATTCTTTGGAATATTTATGTGCATTATGAAGGTTGATGAGATATCATAACATTATTTATTGCATATAAGTTAACTATGAGTAGGATAAATAAGTTATCTATGAGTAAGATAAACTCATTTAAATTACTAATGAATATAAAAATTAAGATTGGAGATTTGGTCAATTAAATTAGTTATGGATTTTGAAATTACGTATTGAATGACATATGAAATAAATGTTTTGAAATATTTATGAATAAATAAGATTTGATAATTGCATGTTGTAGAAATTTATATGTAAATTTTATTTTCTTATACATACCATTTTAGTGAGAACTCTTGTTTCTTGTTTCTTTTAGGAGCAACATTCTTTAAGTAAAAATCAATGCTCTTAAGTGTTCTCCTCACTTAAATGATGAAGTTTTACTTAAAGAAGACACTTCTTATTTAAACAATAATGATCACTTGAGTTAACCAATTTTAAAGCTGAAAATTTTACTTTTGGTCCCTATATCAATTAACCAATATGCACTTCTACCTACAACAACAAAAATCACAATTTGATCAATTTAAAAAATTTCACATATTTCTACGCATAACACACCTCTATTCAATTCAAAATCATAACATTGTCTCACTTTTTTCTTGTGCTTA